>BSBM01001513.1:0-600000 GCA_027924585.1 Larix kaempferi | reverse complement strand
TGCAACATCAATAGTTGCAATATCTCATTTAGAAACTGTCTTTCATTGAGCACCAGAAGCCTCTGGATTTCCACAGCAATTCCTGGTGCAATTTTCTTGAATTCACTGGAGAAATCCAGTGAGGTCTAGCCAGGTGTGAAGGATCCAGTCACATGTTCTCATTGTCCCAAGGCAGTGTTCATTCAAATTTGCAGCAATATCCATCAACAATTTCATTATTTTGCAGGTTATCTCCATCATTCGAATTCATATTCAATTCGAATTCAACAGCTACTATGGATCTCCATTGTTTTTGCAGGTTATTCGAAGTTCTCCGCAGTTGCAAAAGTTTCCTGCAGTTGTAGCAGTTTCAAAATTTTTTGCAGTTGCAACACTTTCGATGTTTTCTGCAGTTGCAGCAGCGTTCTGCAGTTGCAACAGTTTTCTGCAGTTGTAGTAGTTTTCTGCAGTTGCAACAGTAGATTCGAATTCTACAACAACTTCCATGTATATGAAATCAATTCCTTCTCTCTCTTCATACAAATATGAAGAATGGAAACCAAAGATGACAACACACCTGAAGAGATATGGTCTTTTTGATATGTGTATTGGTGTTAAGAGAGATTTTGCTTCCTATGAAGAGGAAGAAGATTAGCTAGATGATTGTGATAGAGACTCAACAACAATATGTACTACTATGGTTTCCAATATGGAGTACCTCATTAATACTGCTGAACATCCAAGTGATAACTGGACAAGATTGGACAGATTATTTGGAAAGCATAAGGAATAGGATGATGTTAGCCATTTGGAGAACAAGCCCAGTAATACTTTCTTTAGTGCTCTCTCTATTCATGATTCGGCCTCAATCATCCCTCATGATGAATTTGTTCAAGATGAAGTCGAAATACAAGACATGGCACCTAAAGATTCAAATCCTATTGCAAAATTGGCCATCACCACTGATGAAGTTGATCCATTTTCTAATTCAAATTCTGAGCAAGAGATGTCAGCTACTAGTCTAGAAGTTGAAGAGACCTTCAAAATCTCTACTTCCCATGAGCCTGCTGATGTGGAAGATGATGACTTACTAAGTATTTTGGAGGTAAAATAAGATTTTGGAGGTGATGCATTCACCCTCCTTAATCAAATGCTTTCTATGGACTCCTATTTGGTCATTGGCACATGTTTTTAGAGTTTCACTGAATATGAAAGACACCATCATTCGCTTGGGTTCAAGTCTCATGCATATCCTTATGATTTTGGTTTTGAAATCACCCCTGTTGGTTCAAAGGATATCATAAGAATCCATCTATCAATTCTTGGATCTGATTTGAAGTCCAAGCCAACATCATCATGTATTAGTTCATTTGGTTATGATCTCACCTATGTCGGTTCAAAGGAGATATCAAAGAACTACATACACATTCATGGAGTTGATTCTACCTTAGTTGGTTCGAACCACATGCTCCATAATGATATTCATATTTTTTAATATGTTCCCACCATGCTTGGTAGGAAGAGAAAGTTCAGGAAGCCTCCAGATTCACTGGCATCCATTGTTGGAGAACTCAAGCACATGTTTTTGGAGCATGATCTACTTCTTCCCAAGAGGAAGATAACTCTTTTTGAGAGAATGCTAGATCCATATCCACAAGAACCTGAAGATCTAGCACCTATTAGTTGTCAAGTCCCCTCCCATCATACCAGCATGGGAGAGAACATCACTCTAATTCTGGGACATCTATCTCCATATCCATTAAGTAAAAATTCATTCATTGATAAGGAGACATATACATGTTCATATTGTAATTAAATACAGTGGAATTTAGAATCATCTACAAATATTCATATAAAATGAAGATGGACATATGCAAATGCATACATATTTGAAAACACAACAGAATTTAAATTCTATTACACATCCATCATACATTCAAGATATTCATGTCATTCATCAATTAAAACAATACAGAATTAGCACATGAGAGTACTTATCTTGAAACGAAGTAGTCCCTGAGCAACCAGCTATGCATTTGCAACGTTCCACCCAACCATAGGCTAGTTGTGCTTATCAATTTCTTGATACAACTGCCACCCCTGAGCTGGGCATGATTTCTACAAGGAACCAGGGAACAACAAACTCACACATATCCAAACACACACCAAAATGATCCAAGCCAATCTTCAATTGGGTTTATCAGGATGTTAGGAAATGGAAAGGAAGAATTGCTAAGCTAGTGAGCTCAAGCATAAAGCCATGGATACCTCTACAAGATCTATCTAGCTTGGCACCCATAATGACTACACACCCCACTCAAGGAAGTATTCCCTTCACCAATACACAGTCCCTCAGGCCATACCTTCCAATCTAGAGTGTCCAAGGTGTGCATAGAAGAGTAGCCAACTCTCTTGATCTTCTTGAGAGGTTATTTTTCCCACTAGGTTTATCAAGCCAATTCTATCCACTACCACTCCAAATTTCTTGCTCACAGGTTCAAACCAAAACAAGGATGCATATAACAACAAAAGTATAAGTGTTGGGCATGAATAAATGTTTCTTTTTTTTACAGTGAGATGCCCAAAGATGGGGTTTCTACCAGCTCAGAAAAACGTGGGCAACCAAAACGAAATGGAGAGATGGGGAACAACCCTGGGAAGCCAAGTCCATTTTCAGAAAAATGTCCATGGACATTCTGGGGCAGAAACGACCTCCATATCAGCCCCAAATCGTGGTCCTCCTCTCCCAGCCACTGTATATCACAAAAACGAGCTCCTAGCCATGGAAAAATGCAGGAAATGATGAAAAACGGGATGGAAAAAATCCCAGCTAGCTCAGACTGCGTGAGAGAGTGAAGTCTATGGGTTCATAATGGCTTTGGGCACAATTTTCTGGGTGTTTTCTTTCCCATGAAGCAAAAATACGATTTTCCAGGTTGATGGCTTTCCCATACACGAAATTGGCTCCATACCTCTCCACTCCCAAGGCATTAACTGTCTCAACCAACTCTTGGAAGAATTTAATGATTGGGTGCATAAGCCAAAATGGGTAGTTGAGGGTTTATGGGTTTTCTCATTGACACATGGCTTAACACCATTGGCTCATGGGTTTGAATAATTTCCCTCCCTATTCCTTATAAAAATCATGCCCCCCTCTCTTTGTTGCATTGCATAGCTAGTTGTGGGTATTTCATTAAAATTCGTATTTACATGATGTATTAATTTACATTGTGCATGCCCAACACAAGAACCTTATGCATCTATTTTAATTACTAATACATAAAACGATAAATCAATGGCGGGGCCTTGGCCTTGAGCTCCTCACCATGATTTAATAATGATATTTACATCATTTACAATTTGAATGCAATAGGGTCAAAATAGGGATATTACATTAGTGAAGATGAGCGAATGGAAGACCAAGATCCAGATCTACAACTTGTTGATCCTCCTCTTCCTAGATGGGAAACCACTACTCTTATATCTGTCGTATATCTTGTGGGAGATCCACATGATCAAAGGAAAACCAGATCTGATTATCAGAATGGATGGTTTCATCCTTATCACATTACCAATCCATTTCTTGCCGATAGATATTTCTTCGGTGGAGAAGTCCACTTGCCTTTTGGGGTAAGTGATGTACATGATTGATTATCCTACCACAGTCTATATTGAGGGGGGGATTTCTTCCCACTGGGTTTTCCCTCTTTCCTCTATTTATTTAGATTCTTGTACGGGGTGACCTTTGGTCTTAATTACCAGGGCCCTACTAGTTTTCAGTTACTTCCTCATAGTTGCGCTTGCGGGGGGGTGTTGGAATATTCTCACCATCATTTTTTATATTTGCATGCCTGCATGCATTTTGCATGCATCCAGTCATCATGCATGCATTTTGCATGCATCCAGTCATCAGTATGGTAGTCTCCCAACACCTAGTCCCCATTTTTTCATCCCCAGGAGCCCGTTTTTGCTTAGTTCTATCCCTCCTAGCCACATATGCACCCTTGTTTCCATCATTGGAGTACAATTGTTCCCTCTTCCACCTATTTAGGAGTTACATTAGTCAGTTCCATGATTAGTGGATCCGTTTCTTGATTTGAGGACTGATTTCTTAGTTAACTGATTGAAACACTTAGATAGACACCTACACAGACTAGTTCATCTCTACTGACTACTGACAGCTCCTCATGTGCCCACATTGGAGTCTCCTTATTTATATTTGTGCCACATGCACTAGTTAGACTCAGTTAGACTCATTTGACTGATATTTGACTATTTGTGACTATTGCCACTGATTGGATGATGTCTCCAATGTCATCTAATCCACACATTGAGGAGAATTCGGATGACCTTAGTAGTGATTCGAATTCATTTGATTGAATTTAGTTATTATTCACTTTTCACAGTGCCAGCTTACACCTGATGTATGATACAACAATTTTTGTCATTTCTTGTGTTAGTGAGTGATTATTGATTCAACAATTCTTCTTCTCTTCTCTTCTATTCTTGAGTGAGTTTTAGTGAGGATTGATCTAGCTATGTGATCTCTCCTGTAAAATATCACATGTGTAACGTTAAAGAGATTGGGGTGGAAAATTGAGGTATTGACAAGTCATAGAAGGGAACCCCACTCCTTGCAAAGGAAGAGAAAGTACATCTACAAAAAGAGATAAGTGTTCTGTAACCCTAGCTAAGATATAGACATGTCTAGTTACTAGAGTTAATATGCAAAGCATGTTTTATTTTATTTACATTATTTCAGACTGCTTGAAGTAAGAGTAGGACTTGCATAGTTCACATCAGTGAGGGGTGCACACCTTTTTGGTGTTGAGTTAGGTTAGGGTTATCAATATTGACTATACCTAAGGGAATGGACGCATTCCTGGTATTTCAATATTTGGTAGTGAATGTTATGAAATCTGTTCACCACTATAGAACATCAATACTAATGTACTAGCTTGTTCATTTTGTGTGTCAGCTCGAACAGATACAATTGGATGCGACACACTCATGGAGCACATGGAATACTCATCACATGTTGAGCATAATATCTGGAGCACATGGATGACATATATGTGTTGAGAAGAAGCTCTGGAACACATGGAATACTCATTCTATGTTGAGCATAAGCTCTAAATAACACTAGAGTGACTCTACTTAAAAAGGTTCCCTGGATGAGAATCCTGGGACAGACATTAGACACTAAGTGTCATAGCCAATAAAGCGCAAGTCAAGTACTCACATTGAAGTGAAAGAGGCTAAGGAGAATGGAACCACAATGTTGGTGTGACTTTGGATTAGAACAAAACTAAGAGGGGGAAAATCTTACTCTCCTTTTTCCTTTTAATTGATGCATTACAAAAAACAAAAAATTGATTGAATGCATGTTTTGGATGATAAATGATTGTGGTTGATTGCTTGAAATACTTGTGAAGGATGAATTAGTTAATTCCTTGTGAAAGGATGAACACGCATGAGTTCATGTGCATGTTGGGCATGCATGAAAAGTGTGAAAGTCTCATGGATATAGCATGGAATTTTCCTTGTCATTTGGGAAATTAATTGACTGATTTTAATGTTATGTTATGCTGGGACTAACAGAATTACAATGATGTATTTCATAGGTGAGAAATTGAAGTTAATTTGTTGCAGTTGTTACAAAGCAAGTAATACTTGTGAGCAAAGTGAGAGCCAACCGTGCACATTGACCATGGTAGCAAACCAAATGTTGTTGGATTTGGATGAAAACCTTCTGCAAACAATTTCCAAGGCCCAAGAAAATATTGGGGAGATACTCAAGCTATAGAGGCAGCAAAATGAGATGAACCAAAAGGCTTTGCGGGACGCTATTTGTCTGCAAAGAGAGGTAAAAAGAATTATGGGAACAATCAACAGTGGAAAGGAAAGTGGATCAATGAAGAATAATTCATCCAATCATCCCATTAAGAAATGTTCCAGGCGGGAAGGATCAAAGGAAATGGAGCTGGAAAAGGAAAAGCAGCCACGGAAATGTTGGGGATGTGGTGGTGATCACTTCTTAAACAAATGCACTGAAAGAAGAAATAAAGGAACCAATGTGTATAATATGCAAGAAGCCTCTATTGTTGGCGATGTTGTTGGAAGTGTTCCTCACATCTATGCAACATTGGATAATCACCAAGCTGATCATCAATCTTCTATGATCTAGATTGAAGATGTAACCTGAAGGGGAAATATAGGTTCAACCAATCTGCATATTGGATTGCAGAAACAAGATACTCAGGAACAGGTTCATCGGACATGTAAAGGTCCAATGGACCCATTACAGTCCTAATGAATCCACTTGGGAACTGGAAGAAATAATGCGGGAAGAGTATCCACATTTAGTTTGAAAATGTGTATATAATAAAACATTACGACAACGAAATTTTGTATATGTTTTGATACAATGTTAATCATCGAGGACGATGAAGAGTCTAAGGGGAGGGGAATTGTAACACCCCCTAGACCAGGTTAGAGTTGTTATTGTAATTTGAACATTATGGCTATGAGTATGTACATAGCATGATCATATTTTAATAAAAACACCAGCTGGATGCATGAGGAGCAATACGCTGAAGAGGAGATCCAGATATTAACTGAGGGTTGTGAGGGGGTAAGGTTGACCTATGTACCTTGTTCCATAAACCCTTGTCCTATAAACCTTATGATAAAACCCAAAACCCATACTCCTAAGCCATAAACTCTACTGGGGGATTAATTATTATTAATTATTAATTAATCTGGAGATTTAGTGGCTAATCTTGCTTAAGGATGGGAAGAATGTGTTCCTTTGGGATAGCCACGTGGATCCCAAAGGAGGAAACGGGGTTGTTGTGGTGGGAAAATGTGGACAGGTCGAAGGAGGTTGTGGGGGTTAGGGTACGCACGACCTGGTGGTGTCTTCGGAATGGGAGATGTGAGTCGTGGTCTGGAGAATGCAAACAGGAGGATGCACGTAGAGCACAGGGGGGAAGTGTCTGTTGAGTGTGAGAGAAGTGCGAGAATATGGAAGAGGAATTCAGACAGGGATAGTGAAGAGAATCACTGCGTGTCTTTGAGTTATGGAGAGAGTGAAGAAAACTTGGGAGAAATTCCTTGTGATAAACTTGAACCCGAATTGATGAGTTAAACCATTTTGGCCATGATTTCCTTGGTTGAATACACCAGTAAATTGGCAATGAAGCATGAGACCCAGAGGGAATCCCAACGTTTGCATTGAAATGTGTCGTTGTATGTTTCGGGAAGGAACTTAGGTGGTTCAATTGCGGAATTGACAAGGAATTGGTTACCAAACTGTTGTTTGATGAACCCTGTGTATATATTTTACCTCTGTTAATTCCACCTTAGAATCTGAGAGTGAGTTGGGGAAAATTGGTGAGATATATCTGGTTAATTTCTGGATCTCGGCTTGGGGGTGAACTTGGGAGCTAAAATAGTACATGTTGGACAAGTTCTAAGGTTGGGTGGAGCGTGGCTCACATGCAACCAGTTGCCACATTCATGTGAATTTCAGATAAGTGTATCTATGTATGAATTATAATGTTCATGTGATTTATTATGCTTGATATGTTCGATATGTGGAATGAATGTGTAAATGAACGTAATCCATGAATATGATATGCTTATGCCTGTGTAGAAGGTTGTATACTTGTAGGATGTTCCCTTCAATTGCATGATTTATCTGCATGGTGATTCTTACTCGTGAAATATGTAAGGCTATACTTCATTTATTAATCTCATGTATGTTTATTCTGTCACAAACTTATTCATGAAATGTTCATAGAATGATATGCATAAATCTGGTTATGCAGTCGGTATTCCTGAATGGGTGTCTTTTATATGATTAAGGTGGTTTTGTGTAGTTTAACTCTGCATACTATGATATGTCTATCTAGCTTAGTGTCATTCTTTATGTTGTTTATGTATTATCCTTCACCATGTTGAAAAATTAACTACTTTGGTGGTTATTAAGAACATAATTTTGGTGGGAGTTTTAGCTTGCTGGGAATGCAGATTGGGTGATTCTGGATGGCATGTTTCTGACTGTCTATGTTTAATTTATGTTTATGGGCCAACTAGTGTAGATATGAAGCTGCCAATTGAATTCTTAAAGGAAATTGTTTTAATTGCATGGGTTTACACTGTAATTATGTGTATGTGTAAATAAAGTCTCATTTTTATAATCTTATACATCGTAGATATGTTTATGTATAATGAGGGTACGTTACATCCATTGAATTCGACATAGTTAGTTCACAATTTGCTTGTTTATGTTGTTATCCGGCATTGGTTAGCACATTGAGAACCATTTCCTTTTTCGATGTTGCAATCAGTTGTGGACTTGTTATTTATTGTTGAGATGTGTAAATTGTTTCTTCCTGGACGGAAGAAGATATGCTTGCGTTATTGTATTACATAGAAGCAAATGAAGAGACTTGTACTTGATTTTTTATAGCTTATATGGAAAATTCATGTATGGTTTCAAGAGCATTCGCTCAATTCTACAAGAAATCAAAAAAATAGTTAAGGGGTCTCCTACCAAGGTCATTTATAGAGATTTCTCAAAGGACCTTTTTATAGGATTGTCCATAATTCAGTATTGGAGAATTGGATTGGAGGGGAATAATTTAGTAGCTCTTCATATGGAGGTGTACTGGAAGGATGAGAACCTACCAATGATTGATTTACCTTTGTCTAAGGTTCTGACTAATAGTTCAAGAAACCACATTTTTGGAAAAGAAAGGACACAGGAGTTTTGGGATCACATGGTTTCTGGATTGATCTCTTCTCAAGGTACAGTTCTTTTGTTGTATGTAGTAAGTAGAGTTATTCGTTTGTTGATAAGGTCACCAAAAATAATAATTATTTCGATCGTGGCAACATGAACTATTTATGAGTGGTTTCTATCATAAATTGGCTATACAACAAGGTATTTGTATTATTAATGTTTTTGATTGTCTTATTCATTGTATTTTTTTCGTTAGGTTGTGTTCAATAACTAATTCAAATTATTTTTCTACTAGATTTAAAGGTAATGGAGGACACTTAGCAGTCATCAAATAAAATTATAATATCTAATGAATCTTATCAGAGGAAATTCAGGGTCTAAAATGGGCCTCCTAAGGAAAATAAAAAAAAAAAACCACGTCACACTACCAATATGCCATGTCACACTAAGTTAAAGGTGTTATCTACTAAAGGTCAACCCATAATATGGATTGGAGGGGAATAATTTAGTAGCTCTTCATATGGAGGTGGATTGGCAGGATGAGAACCTACCAATGATTGATTTACCTTTGTCCAAGGTTCTGACTGATAGTTCGAGAAACCACATTTTTGGAAAAGAAAGGACACAGGAGTTTTGGGGTCACATGGTTTCTGGATTGATCTCTTCTCAAGGTATAGTTCTTTTGTTGTATGTAGTAAGTAGAGTTATTCGTTCATTGACAAGGTCACCAAAAATAATAATTATTTCGATCGTGGAGACAGTACAACATGAATTGTTTATGGGCAGTTTCTATCGTAAATTGGCTATACAACAACGTATTTGTATTATTAATGTTTTCGATTGTCTTATTCATTGTATTTTTTTCGGTAGGTTGTGTTCAATAACTAATTCAAATTATTTTTATACTAGATTTAAAGGTAATGGAGGACACTCAGTGGTTGTCTAATAAAATTATAATATCCAATGAAGCCTATTAAAGGAAATTCAGGGTCTAAAATGAGCCTCCTAAGGAAAATAATAAAAAAAACCACGTCACACTACCAATATGCCATGTCACACTAAGTTAAAGGTGTTATCTACTGAAGGTCAACCCATAATATCTCATTAATGGTAGTTGAAAAGTATGTTGGGTTAGTGTAGATTTAATAGATGATGGTTGAAAATAATAATGAAAGGTTTAGATTCTTGTCCATACACAATAACTTATATAGTGATAATTTTTTAAAATTTATATTATAATTTATTTAATTTTTTAATAAGTGTACCGCTACTTCTTTTTATATATTTAATAAAATCTAAAACTTAAAAAAAACTAAAATTACAATGAAAAAATATAATTACAATAATACTAAAAATAAACAATCATTATTTTAATTTTATTTTATATTATCACTACTTCCTAGTCCTTTAAAATTAAAATCACATTAATTAAGATGATATTGGAGTAATTTTGAAATAATAAAAACATTTATATAATTACTCTCTTATAAATAAAAATAAATAAATTTTAAAAAGTACCATAAATAAATAAATAAATAGGAGAGAGATAAAATAAGCTTTCGCTAGGTTTGCGATAAATTTCTTGTCTAAGGTCATAATTTTATGGTTTTTGTACTGTGGGAAAGGTATCAACGAGAGCTACAACTTTCGTGTTTTGCATTTTCTGAGATTCCACATCAAATTTTTGGGGCAATTGCCTCAAACATTTGGTGTGGAATCTTGGAAACTCAAAACATGAAAGTTGTAGATCTCATTGAGACCTTTCCAACGGTACCAAAAACGTCAAATTCGGAGCTCGGAGGATACAATTATCACAAAACTAAAGAAAGCTTATTTTATCCCTCTCCTATTTTTTTAATTATGATAGTTTTTTAAATTGATTTAATTTTATTTATAAGAGATTAATTGTATAATTGTTTTTATTATTTCAAAATTACTCCACTATCATCTTAATTAATATGAGATTTATATTTTAAAGAACTTAGAAGTAGTAATAATATAAAATACTTTATATTTATTATTTCAAAATTACTCCACTATCATCTTAATTAATGTGAGATTTATATTTTAAAGAAGTTAGAAGTAGTAGTAATATAAAATACTCTATATTTATTATTTCAAGTATATGTATCATATTTCGAGATGAAATTTTCAAAATTTTAACCAAGGTGAGGTTTAGATGAAGTTATCTTTTGCAAATAAAATTATGTTACATAAGCATCTTTGAATTCTATATGTCCAACTCAACCGTAATGGTTGACCAAAGTTACTGAAACTCTATTGGTTTGAGAAATCCAACTCATCCATGGCACATTTTTTTATAAAGTCCATTTTAGACCCCAAATTTCCTCCAATTGGCATTGAGGGTGATGGAGAATCCACAAAGAATTACCAAACTGATGGACAATATGGACAATAAGGGTTTGAAAAAAAGGAAGGTCGTAATTTATCTTTCAAACAAAATTTTGAGTGTTAAATTATCTAATTTTGTTATCGTCGATGATTGATATTATACTTTGAATAACATAAACTTATAAAATATGCACACATGCAAATTTGCATGTCATGATGATTCAATTGTTTTTGGACATGTGGATTCTCCACAAAAAGAGCAAGGTTTCGAGGATCTCTATGGATATTATACATCCAAGCACATCGGCATTGGGAGCCTTGGAGAATAATGTGACAGACATGGATTTGGGGGGAAAATGTGGTAGCTCCTGCAGTGTTATTGTCCACTCAAATGTTGAACAGTAGTCATTGACAGGTAAGAGGCAATGATTATTTTCTGTCGAATTCGGTAAAAAAAAATTATTACAAAATATATGACACACACTATTTCTGTGTAGCTCTTGATACAAAAATGTTATTAATATTTGAAATGGAAGTTTTTCTATTTTATAAGAAACTGACCAAAAATGCCTCCAAAAAGGGAAAAGGGGTGAATGACAGTACTAATCAAGAATTTAAATTTAGGCACAAGGGAACATTATATAAATCATGACCAAATGTGATAGGATTTTTAGAACTATGTCTTACAAAATTTGATGTTGGAATTTGGTCTTCTAAATGTGAAGTCAATGAAGGGAAACCATTGTCTATGAAATTTTTAGGGGCAAAGAAAAAAGAAAAAGCAATTGGGGACCGAATTTTATTTTATTTTTGTTCAAGAGAGATGTACCAAAGATAAAGAAGGAAAGATACAAAAAATCATGCACAAAGTGTGGGAGGAGTTCCTAGTGAAATATTCAAAAAGTAATACATCAATGATTGTTTTGGAGGGTGATGATGTGCAAGAAAATCCATCTGAAAACAATATTTTGAACAATCCCTTCAATACATCGTCTGCTAGGGGAGACAGTGATCTAGTACATGGGATCTGGATATATTAACGTAAAATAGGAGAATCAACTCATATAAGAACCTTCATTACCTCGTTCAAGGGAGAAAAGTTCCATTCATTGTAACCTATCATTTGCTTGTCCAAGAGCGAGAGACATTAAATGTAACTTGTGGAGATTTTAAATAATTCAACGATGTTTTTGCTTTGTTGGGTGATGTTGGATTTTCTTCTAACGCTAACATATTATCATGTGTTTAGTGTGATGCTTGTATTTCTTATGAATCTAATAAATTTCGGGTTGTATTTGTATTCCTCTTCTGAATTTAAGATCTGCATTTACAGTTGCATGTTTGTGATAATTAATTTGATGAATAAAGTGTTTTCGTTCTCTCTCTCTCTCTGAAGTTCACTATGAAACTATGAGAGAGAGAGAGAGAGAGAGAGAGAGAGAGAGAGAGAGAGAGAGAGAGAGAAACTATGCAGTTTGAAGATCACCACAAAAGAAACTATTGGTCTTGGGAGTAGGGGGATTTCTCTTTAGACTTCGTATTTTATCTAAATAAGAAGAATTTTCCAAATAACCTCATTTTGTCCATAATTTTTTTCATTTTTATGTGTGGATGTTTAGTCCTATATTATCAATGCTGCAAGATAACATTTTGACATTGCTCTGTGGTTTTCTTCACTTGATAGCATGGAAATTAAAAAATTCCTTGATACATTTGCATGGTTGAAGAATGAGGACTTTGTATTTATTTGCGGTCGAAAGAAATGTAAAAATAGTATGATTTATAATTCCTCAATGTTTGCATATAAGTTAGTGAAGTACTGCACATATACAAAAAGTCATTCAAGGATGTATTTATCCAATATGGAGATATATATAAAAAATTTGACATGTTGTTTATAGATGAAGGACAATATCATTCAGAAGATAATAGCAAGGAAAACTTCTTGAAAATTCCAACTATTTGGACATTTGATGGTTCACATGACATATAAATAACTATAAAAACAATGTTGTTTTCTCTATTGAATCATCTCGAGACTCGTTCAAAGCTAGGGCATTGGTTAAAACCCTTCAAATTGAGATGACCTTCAGATGATAGAGACAACAATTGATTTAGTGATTTGTATAATTTGAAAACTCCGAAACATATAAAAACAAATTTGTATATTTGGACAACTCCCACATTTATGGGCATAATATATTGTATCTGGTTAATATGTGCTTCAAAAATTGCATATCGTGCCAATAATATACTTATGTACAAATTGAAAGATTCAAGAAACAAAAAAAATTATTGATTGGGTTGTGTGTGTTGTTTTTTGTTGTTGCAAATATTACTAGAAGATTAATTATAGGTATAAACCATTGATTATATTCGATTTCAATGGAGTGTTGTTACATGCAATACATAGAAAAAATAAAATTAGATTGCCAAGAAAACCAGATATCGAATCAAGAACAAATAATTATTTTATACGTCCACGATTTAAAGATTTTTTTGAAAAAATATTTAGTATATTTGAAGTGAGTGTATGGACATCCACACAAAAAGAACGTGGATGAGTTTTTGCCAAAATGATTGGAAATCACAAGATTGAAAAGGGAACAATTTAAATTTTTATTAACACAAGATCATTGTTCTCGGGCACACAAAGAGGTTTTTGAGGGTGATGGAAATCCTTATGTTTTTATCAAACCTTTAAAAAAAGTTTGGGAGATTTTGAACCATGGTTACGATGCTAGAAATACAGTGATTGTATATGGATCGAATGAAAAACGTGTTTGTAACAATGAATGGAACTGTATTTTAACAAAAAATTATAC
Source organism: Larix kaempferi (assembly GCA_027924585.1). NCBI lineage: Eukaryota > Viridiplantae > Streptophyta > Pinopsida > Pinales > Pinaceae > Larix > Larix kaempferi. Next base: position 586,095 of record BSBM01001513.1, on the reverse strand, counting down.
TTGCGACAATGTCAATGACACATTCCTGATAGATCGCTTATGTCCTTTCTTGCTGCACCTGAATGGTATGAGCAATGTGAGGCCAATTGTAAAAAAAATGGAACTAGTTTGTTAAATAATACAATTGATTTTTGTCTGTAACGAATAAAATATTTGGGTTTTTGTATATTTAATTCTATGATTACAATACCTATAAACCAAGTGTCGAGTTTGGTTTTCAAAAGTGAAAAATTAGAACTTGAAAGTTCCAAAATCGGTTTTCAAAATCGCAAATTGAAGTATTGAAAGTGTCAAAAACAACATTTCAAATGAGCAAAATCAGGTTCTAAAAGTGCCATTATCACATTTATCATATTGGAAAGTGAAAAAACCAGTTTCAAAAGTGGCAAAATATTAGAGGAAAAACTACACTTTTGGAACCATATTTTGCAGTTTTGAAACCTTGCTTTCGGGGTTTAAAAAGGTTTTTTTTTACCTGTCTTCGAAGGCACTTTGACTAGAATATATCTAAGCTCAATGAAATAGGTGTTTATTGTAACATTTTATTTAAATTGTTTAACTATTGTTGTCTACTATTTTGTAGAAATTGTCACATGTGATGTGAGGTTCCTTCCCAATCTGACGAGATTTTTTGGGCATATGAGATCCCTCAGTTATAGATAATAGACATGTGACATAGGCTAGATCGTAGATTCCATAATTAGGTGGAAGATCATTTATGTACACTAATGGATCATTAGGGAGTGCACCCGGTATGATCTAGCTAGATCGTACGCGACCCAAAGCTTGCAATTATATGGCAAACCCTTCCATGCGATATAATGATTTTTATGCATCATCTTTTCAATATTGTTATTCTACTTAAGAGGAGGAGTGATTTCCATTAATGTTAGTCTCTTCATCTTCTTCATCTACTTCAAATGCTGATCCTCCACCTCCACCTCCTCCTCCCCCTTATCCAGAGGTCGATTGACCACCCTCTACTATATATTTCAACCAACCACCCTCTCTTCTTCACTGAGCCAACCCATCGCCATCTCTTTCATAAGATTATGTAGGAGCATCATATAAATTTGAAATGATATAAAATTTGTAATGGTTTCTAGATGAGTCTATGAACTTGACAAGAGTTTTTTCTCCTCGAATGACATATAATGTAACAAAATTTGCTTGTTTTAGCATATAACTAGAGGAGTTAGAATTCTTAGAGGGGACATAGGATTTGTCTAGATTTTCCCTAAAATTAGAGGATTTGAACTCCTATTTGTGATTCAAATCACTTTCCTCTTATTGTGTATAAATAAACCTAATGTGCATGAAAACATAGAAGGAGAGAGTAGTGGGAGGTAGAGTAGAGTAGGATAGGTGGAAGGAGTGTAGAGAAGTAATGTGAAGGAGATATTAGTATTTAATGATAAATATTTGGTGCAAAATCCATTCATGTTCCTTTATCCCTTTTCCCTATTCAAATTCTAAGTATCAGTGTGAGTTTGAGAATTGTATTCTCTATATATAATTATATGTAAGTTTGAATGTCTTTCTGACTGAGTTATGGTATGGGGTGATCCGTATAGTGGATGGATGAGATTTTTATTCTAATCCAATTACAAATGATCCCTTCTAGTTATTTATCACTTTGGAACCTTGTTCATTTTCATTGGCTTTGGAAAAAAAATTTGTTATATAAGAAATCCCGGCCAAGTTTGTGAACCCGATCCAACAATATATCGAGTTTGATTTCCTCAGTCCATTGGGGAATAGATCATTGGGTTTGAAAGATATTAGACTTGTGTCTCCATCAGAAGTATTCTATCTTGAGAAAGTATTTATTAAATTGAAATCCCGATAACTAGCAAGAACTTGATCCGATATACGCCATCGGGTTTGGGCCATCGAGTTTGGAAATGTGTTTTTTTTTGTCTTGATGAAGTTTGTGAACTCAATTCCATTGTCTATCGGGTTCATTTCATATTAGGTTTTATTTTCTTGGTCTATCGAAACAACACCCTATTGGGTTGGAACCTTTTGGTTATTTTATTGGTGGCGTGATAACACATGCAACTCATCCAATCATTGGAAGGACATTAAGATCAATGGAAAATGACACATCGTTGAGAATTTAGAGGCTTGTGCACTGGGTTGAAATTTGTACATCAGACTAATGACTTCCCCATATCACTTTGATATATCTATATATATATATATATATATATATATATAGAGAGAGAGAGAGAGAGAGAGAGAGAGTGGAGAATTAGATATATTTTTAGCAGATCAAAATAGATATAGATTGTATCTTGATTGTCTTGATCTATTCATATATTGATTATATTAATGCTTGAGACATTTGACATGGGTATTATGGTTTTATTGTGTGTAGGAAATAGGTGCAAAGGAGCTAGAGTAAATTCCACCAAATCTACACCAGGAAGTGATCTACATCAACATACATCACTAGTGACAAGATAAGTTACCTTCCTACCTTTTATTTCTATGTAATATTTTGTCAAGATTAGATCTAGAGTGGAAAGGATAGTGGTATGCCCCCCATCTATATTGGATCAAGGGGAATAAACCCAAGAGAGGTCTCATCTCTCCACAAAAGGGAAATTTCTGCTAACAATATGCATGTGGGGTAACATGTTTCCTAAGAGGTCCCAGTTGGATTTCCCATGTAGGATCACTCTAGAGGTACTAGAGATTCTCTACAGTGAGGATTATCATATTGTGGATCTTGTGTAGTCAAGGATGAACTAGCTGAAAGGATATAAAAACATTTGATTTACCTAGGATGAGCCACCAAATGGAAGAGGTAATATTAACATTATGTAATTTTATTAGCTTATTTAATGCACATGTGACTTATTGTAACATTTTATTTAATGGTCAAACTATTGTTGTCTACTATTTTGTAGAAATTTCCATATGTGGTGGTGAGGTTCCTCCCCGATCTTACGAGGTGTTTGAGGCTTATGAGATCCCTCATTTATAGAGAATATACATGTGGCATAGGATAGATCATATATTCCATAAGTAGGTGGAAGATCAGTTATGTGCAGTGATGGCTTGGTAGGGGGTGCACCCAATACGAGCTAGCCATATTGGATGGGACCCAAATCTTGCAATTATATGGGCAACCCTTCCGTGCGATATAATGTTATTGATGCATCATGTTTTCAATATTGTTATCCTACTTAGGAGGAGAAGTGATTTCCATCAATGTAAGTCTTGTTCATATCATACATCTACTTCGTATGGTGATCCTACACCTCCACCACCTCCTCCTCCTCCTCATCCAGAGGATTATCGACCACCCTCTACTCTATATTTCAACCAACCACCCTCTCTTTCTCACTGAACCGACCCACCCCCTCTCTTTCATAAGATGATGTAGAAGCATCATATAAATTTGAAATTTTCTAAAGTTTGTAATGGTTTCTAGATGAGTCTACAAAGAGAGGAGTTTTGTATTCTCAAATGACATATTTTGTAACTGAATTTGCTTGTTTGAACATACAACTGAAGGAGTTAGAAAACTTATGGGGCACATAAGATTCATTTAGATTTTCCCTAAAATTAGAGGATTCGAACTCATATTTGTGATTCAAATCAATTTCCTCTTATTTTGTATAAATAAACCTAATGTGCATGAAAACATAAAAGGAGAGAGCAATGGAAGGTAGAGTAGTGTAGGATAGGTGGAAAGATTTTAGAGAAGTAATGTGAAGGAGATATTAATATTTACTGATAAATATCTGTTGCAAACTCCATTCATGGTCCTTTCTCCTTTTCCTTATTCAAATTATAAGTATCAATGATAGTTTGAGAATTGTATTCTCTATGTATAATTCTATGTAAGTTTGCATGTCTACATGACTGAGTTATGGTGTGAGTTATGGTGTGGGCTGGTCCTTATTGTGGATGGATGAGATTTCTATTGGAATGCAATTACAAGTCATCCCTTCCAGTTCTATATTACTTTGGAACCCTGTTTATTTCCATCGGCTTTGGAAAAAAAATGTTTGTTATATCAACAATCCCAACCAAGTTTTTGAACCCAATCCAATAGTCTATCGAGTTTGATTTCCTTAGTCCATCGGGGATTAGATCATTGGGTTTGCAATATATCAGATTCATTCCCCCGTAGTAGACCATCTTGAGAAAGTATTTATTAAATTGACATCCTGATAACTAACGAAAAATTGATTCAATATATGCCAACATGTTTTGGCCATCGAGTTTGGAAAAGTGTTTGTTATTTTTTCGTTTTGATGAAGTTTGTGAACCCGGTCTAATAGTCTATCGGGTTGATTTCATATTGGGTTCTATTTTCTTGTTCTATCGAATAAACACTCTATTAGGTTGGAACCTTTTTGTTATTTTATTGGTATATTGATAACACATGGAACTCATCCGACCATTGGAAGGACAGTAAGATCGATAGAAAATGACACGTTGGGTTGAGAATTCGGTTGAAAGTTGTACATCATACTAATGACTTCCCCGTATCGATTCGAATTAGATCCCGACTTGAAGGATTTTATATTTAACACTTTAATAAAAAAAGACTTGAAGGATTTTATATTTAACACTTTAATAAAAAAAGACTTGAAGGATTTTATATTTAACACTTTAATCCTTTATGTATCGTTTTTATGGTATTGGGTTGGGCTATTAAAAAACATTTCGATGACTCTCGATCTAATGATGTCAACTACCAAGAATAATCCAAATCTAATGGAAGGTATATCCAAGCTCAAAAGCCAAGTTTATACCAAGCTCAAAAGCCAAGTTATGTATTGAAACCCTTTGCTAGCGCAAAATACTATTTCTATAAGTATTAGACTAAGTCAACGTAATTTTGGTGTGGAAGCATTGAATCGTAGCTTGTTGGATCAATGCATGGATCGTAATCGAATTGGCTTGGTACAATATAACCTTATAGCTTGAGTGGTAAGCATTTTGAGTTCTGCATATTAATTAGAATTGTGCAAGTTTGTTTTACCCTCCACCAATGTTGGTATCATAGTTGGATAAGATCTTGAGCATATAAGATCTTGGAGAAGGTAAACTAGTAGAGAAGATGTTTTTTTGCATGTCACAAGTAGAAGTAATAAATAAGAGGAACTAATGGTGAGGAGAATCCCTACATCTATATAAAGTTGGCATACTGAAAATGCAAAGCGGATGAAGCTCAAAGAGAGAATATTCTAAGTAAATATAACCATAAGCACCACCATACCAGGTTCATAGGAGAGATAACCCTAGTGAGGTATTTGGCAGGGTGAAATAGCCTTTCTATAGAGGAGGAGGAACATTGTAGCTTAAAGGGAAGGTGAGCACAGTGAAGCTCAGAGAAATGGATATGGATAGTGTGATGAAGGGCTCAACAGAAAGAAAATGCCATAATAAGATGAAAGTAGATGCCAATGAGTTAGGCATATAGGAAAGAGATAGTTGATTTAAAAGAGAGATTGAGTCTTATGATGAAGTTGATATAGGAGGAAGAAGGAGAAAACCAAAGCTATGGTTGGAAGATAAAAGGGAGATTCAAATGACCTATAGTGCCATTGTTTGCAAGGAAATTGAGACATGTAATGATTTTCTAGATCAAAGCAGAGAAGAAGCTCAGAGTTGAAAGAGAAGCTGAATGTGGGGAGAAATATGAAAATCAATCCTTGGAAACAAAGAAAAAAAATTGCATTTTTTAACTAGAGTAAGGATCGATGTTGGATGAATAAGTGGTGGATAAGAGACAAGATAAAAGTCTGATGAAAATTCCAGTCTTGCACGGAGAGTAGATACCAATCCTATAAGTAGCAAGAGAGATATCTAAGTGTTGAGTTTTTCAAAATAATTGTTTGTTTTAGTGTGTGTTTGCAAGTTCTAAAAAATATGAAGATGGACATAAACAAGAAACTGTCATATAGGATAAAGAGACATAATTGCCTCATGAAGACAAGTCAAGGTAAGTGAACATCATGGGTCTTAGATAAGCATTAGAAGAGGCAGATTAAAGGTAAAATTTTAGATTCCAGAACATGGAATAGAAGGAAATCGGAATAATAGCCTTATAATAGGTCCAATGGAGGATACAAGTACATTGCAGAAAGAAAGGAAGGAAAGACAACAAAACAAGAAGATGTTTTTCCTACAAGTTATATTGGCATCTATCTACATGGTACTGGTCATCTTTTATGGATAAATATGGACTTCAAGATCCTAATGAAGAAATTATTTTTTTTAACATGTTTATTACATTTGCAGATAAAGAAAAGAAGGAATTTTCAGAATCAGTCCAGTATATGCAAAATTCTCAAGGAGATTTTAGCGGTCATAAGGAAGAAGAATTTCAATTCAATAATGGAGAAAATGGAGTTTTAGAATGGACTATGCAACATGAATTATTTGTTCTAGTATATTGTGACAATGAAGATTATGCAAGCATAGAGCTTAAAGACCAAGAAGATTATATCAGAGATGGGATGGAAGTAAGAAGCAGGTCATTGGGTAATGAATATTCGCTAAAGGATGATAGCAAAGTTGAAGAAATGATGACCAAGAAGAAAGGTTTAGTTGATCATTATTACATGATTATAAATTTGAAGAATAATCTACAAGTGTGTGGATTAAGCAATCATTTTAAAGTAAAAGAAGGATGGAGAAGAAGGGTGACCATGGAAATAATTCTATGTGATTTAAAGTTGGGAATAGATCTAAATTTCAGTTAATCTTACAACCCTCATAATTACAAACAAAGAGACATGGTTAACAAAATATTAAGTATTATCTTGAATAGTCTAATAAGTAAGTAAACCAAGAGATGTATTATGACTTTGAATATCTAGTATTGGCACACTTGAGAAGGAAAGAGTTTCCCAAGAGGAACTAGAATAAACTAGAGCATAAGAAAAAGCATGTTGGCCTATGCAAAATGTTGAGGAATGTTTATGGAAAAGAGCCTCCACTTGCATTGGAGTCTCTGAAAGTTTAATGTTCTAGAATGTATTCTTTCAAGGGAGAAATGAAATTTTAGAAGATGCACTAATTAAAGGTTCATACTTTAAAGTGGGAACTACTACCATCTAAGCTACATCATAGTAGATTGAGGAAGATAGTGAAGAATATAACAACAATAATGAAGAACTCATGAACAAGATCACATGAAAAAATATTTTATTACTTGGGATTCTAATGCAGGAGCATCATTAAAATTTCAAAATTTCCTAAATGTGTAATGGTTTCTAGATCAGTCTACAAAGAGAAGAGTTTGTTCTCTTAGAATGACATGTAATGTACATAATTTGAATGTTTTAGCATATAGCTGAAGGGGTTAGATAATTTAGGGGGCATATAGGATTTTTTAAGATTTTCCCTAAAGTTAGAGGACTCAAATCCATATTTATGATTCGAATACATGTTTTGTATAAATAAACCTAATGTGCATGAAAACGTAGAAGGAGAGAGTAGTGGGAGGTAGAGTAAATTAGGATAGGTGGAAGGTGTATAGAGAAGTAAAGTGAATGAAATCTCAATATTTAATGATAAACATAATTTCCAAACTTCATTCATGGTCCTTTCTCCTTTAACCATATTAAAATTCTAAGTATCAATGTTAGTCTAATAATTGTAATTTCTATGTATAATTCTTTGTAAGTTTCAATGTATGTGTGACTTAGTTATGGTGTGGAACGAGTCCTCATTGTGGATGGATGAGAGTTATATTGGAATATAACACGAGTGATCCCTTCCAATTCTCTGTTACTTTGGAACCTTGTTCATCACCATCATCTTTGGAAAATTAATGTTTGTTATATCGACAATCCTGACCAAGTTTTGGAACTCAATCCGATAGTCTATCGATTTTAGTTTCCTTAGTTCATCGAGGAATATACCATCAGGTTTGTGAGATATCGAATTCACATCCCCTTCGGAAATAGTCCATCAATTTTGAGAAAGTGTTTATTGAATTGAAATCCAAATAACAAATGAGAAATTGATCCGATATACACCATCAGGTTAGGGCCATTGGGTTTGGAAAAGTATTTTTTATTTTGTCATCCTAATGAAGTTTGTGAACCTAATTTCATAATCTATTAGGTTCACATTCCTTGGTCTATCAGAATGATACTCTATTGGGTTGGAACCCTTTGGTTGTTTTGAACTGGTAGTGAGATAACCCATGACACTCATCCAACCATTTGAATGATAGTACAAAGTATGCATCAGGTCATAAATTTAGATCGTCATGCATCAAGATGAAAGTTTTACATCAAACTAAATACTTCCTATGAAGGACTATAAGGAAATAAACATCACATTGATGGAAGGTATATCCAAGCTTGAAAACCAAGGTATTACATTAAGTTAATGGAATTTTTGTGTGGAAGCATTGAATCATAGATTTTTGGATCGATGCTTGGATCAAAACTTTATTGGCTCAATAGGATATAACTAGACTAGTAAGCACTTTGAGTTATGTACATCAATTCCAATAGTGCAACTCAGGTTTACCTTGGACCATAGGCCAACCCACCACCCTCTCCTCCTCATCAAGCTAACCAACCACCCTCTCCTCCTCCACCTGCTAATTGACCACCCTCTCATCCTCCACTAGTTGATCGACTGCCCTCTCCTATTATAGTAACTAACCCACCAACTACGAGATCTAGTTCACTTGTTAGTGGTTTAGACAAGATGGTTGCATCATGTGATACGACTTTTGGTGGAGATATACCAGCTGATTTATACTACATTTTTATCTAGAGGAGGTGATGTTATTGTCTCTCAATCTAGCAGTATAGGCATTGGTCATGCCTCTGATAGATTTGGTGGTTGAGACAGTAATGCTTCTCGCTTTGATGGTGGACCAACTACATTATATCAATTATATTCGATCACATGTATATATTTGATTGTTATGATATATATTGTACACATTTATTTTTAACTTGATATGTATTTTTGACACACACACACACACACACACATCGATATTTCATTCATATATATGTTCCATTTTAATATCATGCTGATCCTAATGTTGTTTAATTTATGAACTATTTTATTGTTTGTCTGTTAATGTTGTTTTTTGTTTTTAAATTAAATTTGAGATCTATCACTCATTGAAATTAATTAACATATTTGGCATGTATCTCTCTCTCTCTCTCTCTCTCTCTCTCACACACACACACACACACACACACACACACACACATTATATCTATCTATCTATCTATATATATATATATATATATATATATATTGATTTTGAGATTAGTATCTGTGTATTTGTTTTGTTAATGTGACATTGATGTTGATGTTGTTTATAAAATGTGTTGTGTATGTCAATGATCACTGAAATTTGTTTGTCCATGAAAATAATGAATCACATATCAATTCTATAATTACTAAAAATTGTATTCATGCTCTTCATTGATTTTAATTCCAATCTCTTCCTTAATTAATTTAGTAGCAATATTAGCCCATGGAGGGTAGAGAAATTGGTAATGAGTAATTGAGATGAAAAGTTGTAATTGGAAGGTCACAATTTCAAATCCTACTTACTTACAAAAAACAATAGTAGCAATATTTTAAATTTAATTAAAATTTATTTTTCATCAAAATAAATTGTTTCATTTGGTTATTATTCAAATAAATAAAATTCATGTTCAATCAACCCTTCTATACAATCACTAAAAAATATTCTTATATATAACCTTACAAACAATTATTTGTAATCTTTGATGAAAATTTTAGATGAAATATATCAATGTAACTCTAATAATCATTCATTATCATTCATCATCATCTCTCACCATCAACATTAAATAAATAATAATATTAATAACACAATATTAATAAATATTGGACCATAAACATTGTACTCCATGCCTAATACACATAATAACACCTTGAGTGCAATTGTAAAATGTCAAATTATGGCCACAATACAAAATGACAACTTGTGGCTAAATTAAACAAGATATCGATCATGATACAATGTATCATAATGATGGAAAGAAATCACAAAGAGATCACATATAAGATTGTATGAAATAAGAATATAGTATTTTGAATTCTTAGAAATAACTTCAACCTTATTCATCTTCAAAAGATTTAGCTTATAAAAAATGCCATGGCTAAAATTTTTGTTTACAAAGTTGCAATTATAAATGTTGTACTAATGATAGCCGTCAATCATAATTTGAAAGTTGTGTCTATGAATAAAATTGTCAGTGATGCTTTTTTCAACCAAAACGATCATTTTTTAAGGGTTTAGGAGAAGAAATTCCAAATAAAGCATGAACCAAGATTATCGGTTATTTTTTAGGGTTTTAGGAGAAGAAATTCCAAATAAAGCATGAACCAAGATTATGGGTTCTTCGTGATGAACTTCAAGTTCTATGTCTACCTACATCCTAAGGCCATTGTCTACTACCTTTAACTTAGGGGTACCTTCCATAGTGTTTTCTTTTAATTGGGCGGAAAAGGTGACATCAATTATAAATAATTTATATTATTTGAATTTATTATTGGGGACATACTTCTTATCGCAATTATAGTAGAGTATGTGTCAATTATTCTCTTCCATTTCTATTAGATATAAGTGTTTGGACTTTAGTGTTAGATATAAGTGTTGGACTTTAAGGAGATAAGAAGGAAAAGTGTTTGGGGGAGTGGATAGTGAAGGATAAGTGTAGGGCATGAAAGAGAGTCTTTTGGGTTATGCATTAATTATTGTCTCTAGTTCTTGATTTTGTTAAAATTCTTGCAACTAGGTAGTGTGTTTCTACATCCCAACTTATTCTAGAATATCCTCCTCAAAGTTACTAACGACTTTTTTTTTATAAAAAAGAATCTGTTAAACTCAATATATAGATTGTTAATTGTTAAAAGGTTGTGATAAAGTATACTATTGAACTTGTTTGGTGCAACTTGGTCAACAACACCAAACCATGAGTATCTCACTCGAAATGAGCATATATGGATTTAATAAATTTATTTAATGCTATGTAGTCACCTCCTGAGTTTTTATGTCATTCCCACCATTTCCATCATTATAGATCCAAATACAACACCCCTAATGTAAGTTTCATCATGTCACGAGTAATGCCATGGAAGGAAAAGTAGTGTTCACTATTTCATTTGGATGAACTAGCCAGAGGGTTCACAATCATCAAACTTGTTCATATCCATTTTAGGAAAGTGGTTCCAATTATTATCAGTGAAGGGCAGTTTCTGGATGTGACAAGGGGTTGTTTAAGGTGAAAATATCCATCCTTTATAGATTCCTCACTAGGTATCTCTATGCATAGCTCATTCCATTGTTTATCAACCAAGAGGAAGTGAGTTGTTAGTTGATTGAGTTGTTTTTGCATTCCATTGTTTATCAACCAAGAGGAAGTGAGTTGTTAGTTGATTGAGTTGTTTTCGCAAACTCCGTAGAGGGGCCACTGTATTTTGTATGGTTTTGACTATTTCTTAGAGTGTGGCAATCTCTTGATCCTAGCCAGAAACAATGTTTTTGAGTTTTTCTTGAAGTGTTGAGTATTGATCATGTAGCTTGTCAAGTTTTATCAAGTTGCATGGTGTTAGAGTGGGTTGTCATGCTACCTACGAGTTCTCCCTAAAAGATTACTAGGAAATGAAATCATGGTGATCAATGTCTCTGAAGTGTTAGGTTTAAACTTGACTAGGGAACGAGTCAAAGGTGGTTAGGTCCAGCACATGGTTTTGGAAACATGGTTTCTTGTAGCCCATAGTATTGGCCCAAGGTATTGCATGTAAAGAGGCATTTATAAGACTTGAGGAGGCTCCATTAAAAGTTGCCTGGAGGTGAGCTGGTAAGCTCATTTGACCCGAAAAGCCAGTTTTGTCCATGTAATGAAGATCTTGATTGATTGGTTTTTCCAGCATGAAGTTTTGTCTATATAGTTTCTTGTATTGTGATTGTGTTTATCTCTCTTGTAATTATTATTTATACTCGTTGAAAACCAAATAATTTGTATCAAAACTAATAATTTGTATCAAAACTGAGGTGAGCTTGTGTGAAGGCAGCCAACTACTACACGCTATGGAGACCTATTATTCTCGAGTGAGCTGTAGGGGGCCAGTGGCATGGACCACCGCGCCTGAATTTTCATGGGGGTTCGAGGGCGGGAGCCCCCGAGAACAAAATTTGGCCTGGTTTTTCGGTGCTTGGTTGTGCTCGTTGAGAATGCTTCCAAGGCTAAAGTTTTTGTATTTGAAGATGCCATTAAAGACCGAGTCTGTAGTCCACGTGATAGAAAGTCTGTGTGAAGACTGCATTATGCATGATGAAAGAAAACCGTTACCCGTACACATGAAGAGTCAATAGGAAGAGGCACTTGTGCAATGAACAATCTGCGCGTTCCTTGCAAGAGAGAATCGCGTGAGGGTATCGGTGTTGAAGGAGTCACGTCCAAGTGAAGGTGAATGACTTCATCAATGGTCCATGTGGGAGATAAACCGTGGAGTGTAAAGGGACTCGACGTCCTTATTGTCATCCACGAGAGTTTCCAGGATAGCCATCTATGGTTGAGAATATGGTGAGCGCGACCAACGTGAAGGAGAGAGCCGCATGAAGGTTGTGGGATCCGCCGCATTCAAGAAGATAACGAAGGTTCGTTCAAGAAGTCGTTGAAGAATCCCAGCTTTATTGTAGAGCTGTATGTTGTTTGGGAGTTGTAAAGCCACGGGTTGAGTAGATCACAACTTGGAAGGAGGTTACCATGCACATGGTATGTACAGAGTGTAAACCCGAGAGTCTCTAGCTGAGGGCGCGGGGCTGCATAGCCTAGAGGTGGTGCTGGAGGTGGCGGCAACTGTTATCAAGAGGCACAGGTTGGTCAAATTGCATCCCACGATGGAATTGGGCATGGAAGAGTGAAGCTGCGGAAATGCAAACGCTGGCAAAGATCGATAAACTTCATGGGCACAGTTCTGGCTCATTTCTTATCTACAATCTGGTGTAGTGTGGGCTGATCAAGAAGGCTTCAAAGCAAGTATATTATTCGGCGTAGTAAATTCACGTATGGAGTATGGATTAGTGAATGAATAAATCTTGTTGACAGATCAGAGATGTGCGCGTGAGGAAGGTTCACCAATGGCTCATCTTCGATAAAATCCCTGGAAATTTATTTTCTTGAGCAACAGATAGAGACCACAACTGAGATTGCGCCCAAATGGATGTATACGAGAGACCTGCGCGGTGACTGAGTGGCCATTGTTGGTGTTGGTGGAGGATGGTTATTCCCTAGCTATGCATAAATGCATGTGGTTCCAAATCGTAGTGCCAAGGAAGGGAAACTCAAGAGAGAGAAGATCCAAGTGTCTTTGAATATTTTATAAACTTTTTGGAGCTACAAAGAAACATATTGAGCCTAGTCAACTCAATGTGTGAAAATTTTGTTAGAATTGATTACTCTCAAAAATTTACACGTGAAGATCCAATAAAATATTGTAATACAAAGAAACCCTTAGCTGGTGTGTTTCGGATTGGCATAGACAACATTGAAGTGCAACAAAGACAAGCATGGGGACGATCGAGGTACAAAAGGAGAATGGTAGAAACAAGCAAGTAAACAATTAAGAAAGTGAGAATGGAAAAGCTAGAGGATGAAATTTCTAAAGTAGGGAAATAGACTTAGGTGATAGGGGATGTATGTGAGATACTTAAGTCAAGTTTAAAGGGTGGATTGTTAGGGTTAACCTTGACTCGGGAATGATTCAAAGGTGGTTAGGTCCAACACATGGTTTTGGCCACATAGTTTCTTATAGCCCATGGTATCAGCCCAAGGTATTGCATCTAAATAAGAAAATTGCATGTAAATAAGTAGTGGCCTAGAGGTGAGTGGGTAAGCTCACTTTCCCAAGATGGCCGATTTTGCCATGTAATGAAGATCTTTACTCGTTAGTTTTTCCGGCATGGGGTTTTTTAGGGTATATTGATGTGTCTATATGGTTGCTTGAAAACCTAACATGAAGGAGTCTAATGAGGTAGGTCATCCACTAAGCAATAAATCCCTTTGTTATTTAAAGACATTAAAAAAATTGTCGAACTTAAACAAAAAAATTCTAAAATTTTGGTGAATGTTGGGCCAAGGAAAGCGATATGATACCACTTCTAATTTACTTAACCCTATAATTATAAACTAATTTACTTAACCCTATAATTATAAAGAAAAATGACATAATACGCTCGAATACCAATGTTGAATAAAAAATATATGAGAAAAATAAATAGAATCTAAGATTCGCCAATTGTTCCATTCCCTATAATTGCTCACCAAACAAACTTATGAAGTGCAAGGGATGGTAATTAGGCTCAAGCAAATTTCCAAAGAAACGACTGCTAAAGGAAAAATCTTACAAAAATTTATGACATGATAAATAAGATGATTGCTTGGAGGAAAACAACCAAAGAATTCCCTCCAAATTTTCCTCAGAGATCTACAACTGAGCTCAAGTTAGATTTCGCAATTTTGAATAGTTGTCACAGAGCATAAAAGAAATTACAGAGTGAAGTAAGAGATTCCATCTCCAAGTGTGAGGATATTCGCCAAACTATTTCTAGGGCTTTCAAAAAGTGTCATTTACCTCTTCTTGGCCCCTACAACAAGGGCCATAAGGAACAAGTTGGGTACATACACCAAAACATACATTGAGATAGCATAGGTGGGTTTGGTTGCATACGCTCGCATCTGTGTTGAAATATATGTTAGCTACATACGCTTGAATATGTAACCAAGAGGGGGTTTCCAGCCTCTACTATGTCACCAAATATATGCTACAAACGGCCCCCTCTTTTCTGCATGTGTGGTGGATAAGATTTTTTTCAAAGTATTCACGAATGACAAATGTGTGGGTAAGCATACTCACAAATGAAAAAATTCAGCTTATTCACGAATGAGAAATGTGTGGGCGATAAATATATATAATCTTACATCAATGAGAAATGAGCATACTCACCAACGAGAAAATTTTCAGCATATTCACGAATGAGAAATGTGTGGGCGATCAATATGCACTTAGAAAAGTAAATGACATTTAATCTTGCATATTAAATGAATATGAAATATATAGTACATGGCTCTAAAATATGTAGTCATAAAAGAAAATGAAATATATAATTTTGGAGGGTATTTGACTAGTCTTGGATACTTACTTACATAGCATTATAAATTTGACATATTTATCATGTTGGACTATAAAGTATTTCATTAGTATAGATGCATCTTTATCATATTGGACTATAAAGTACCTTGTTAGTTGACTATAAAGTGTTTTGTTAGTTTTCATGAATATTTGGACTATAAAGTACTTGGCTAGTTTTGATGCATCGTTAGTCTTGATGCATCATTATCATATTAGTATCAATGCATATTTATCCAATTAGACTATAAAGTACCTTGCTAACTTCAATTCAATGACATTCACATCAATCAATTCTCTATTGATACATCTTTATCATATTAATCTTGATACATCTTTATCGTATTGAATTATAAAATACACCATTGGTAACCATACATCTTTATCATATGGAAGTATAAAGTACCTTACTAGTTTCAATGCAACGACATACACATTAATCAATTCTATATAACAATCAATGTCACCATGACAATATGAGGCTAGTTACTAAAACTTGACTTTCCAAAAATAAAAGTGACCCATTCTAAGAAATAAGAGACATCAAAGGTTAATTATGTCAATAGGTGTTTTTCTTCCAGGGGGAGTTTGAAAAACCCTGTAGCACTCTCGTTGTCACTCCTAGGAATCAGAAGCCGACACGCATCAAACCACCATTTGCATTAGAAATAGGATTTACTTTTCACGTGGTTCTTTCTTGCATGTCCAGTAAGTCTCCACACTAGAACCGACAACCTTTCATTTCTCCACGCCTTCTTCGACAATACTTGATCCATCAACTAATTCGACAACAATCTCAAATTTTCCTGCCAAATCTTCACTGGATTTTGGTTCCTCACCAAAATATTCACCGACCTTTAGTGTTTATACTGATTCGTGACAATTGTATCTTCATCGATCCTCTGTTCCTCTTTCACCTCAGTTTCTTCCTCATCGCCATCCACTTACCAGGTCAAATCCTCTTATTCATGAGAAATAATAGTTATTTTCAGAAGATGAGCCCTAGCTTCCTCGACCTGCTTAAGATTATAGAGCTGATAAAAAAATACTGTATCCAGAGTATCATACTCCACAATATTTGGCACAATCCTAGACTTAACCTCCTCCATAAAATCATTTTCCCTAAATCTCTTCCTTCCTCTCATCAAATCTAAATTCCGACTTCAAGGCTTCAAAATCCTCAATATCTTTGAGTTCTTGGTAATAAGTATTACTATCAAGCTACATATCTCTAATCTGAGTCTCATATCTACTATATCTGATTCTCATATCTACTATATCTTTGAGTTCTTGGTAATAAGTATTATTATCAAGCTACATATCTCTAATCTGAGTCTCATATCTACTATAAGTAGAAGAAGAAGACTCGCTACATGGGAAGCCCTGTAATTATTATTATTATTTTCATTTTTTTCATCAATCTTTGAAATCAAACCTTCGGAAAAAATGTCGGTCGTCTCTTGCCACACCGAGCTCCCGAATTCGTCAATGACCTGTACCACGAACTCTAGGGATTCGTGCACCACATAAGCCCCGACATCCATAAAATTCAACAAACCTTTCACAACACGGTTCACAACTTTGTGGATTGCCTCTGTTTCCTTCTAGAGCCCCCAACAAAACTCTTCTGAATCACGGCAATAGGATTCAATAACTTCTTCCAATTTTGAGGTCAAACACTTCACAATGCTCGAGCTTCCAAGATGTGGGGATGTTGCTCAAGCTTCCGAAATAGTAAAATTGAAAATGCGGAGACAAGTTGAAGCTAAGAATATTATATATTCAAAAATATAAAATATAATTTTAATAGACAAAATTAAATATAACAAGTTAAACTTGGCTATAGAAGATAATATCATAATACTAATTAAGAAAAAGTATAGTTAAAATACTGATTCAATCAAATAACAATTAATAAATCTCAAAATCTTAAATCAAAATATGTTTGCATTGAATGATGATGGCTTGCCCTTGACGAGGCCTTCTCCGGACTTTATATTATTTCAACCATTAATAAATCTCAAATCTTAAATCAAACTATGTTTGCATTGAATGATGATGTCTTGACCTTGACGAGGCCTTTTCTAGGCTTTATATTATTTGAAGCTGAGGCGGTTCAAGCTTAAATAAAGTTTTGTTTTGATAAAAAAATCTGGGTTGGTGTTAGTCAACCATTTAAGTATTATTAATAGAAAAATAAAATAAAATAAGAAACCTAGAAGAATATGTTGAAGTAGAAATGGGGGACATTGTATTTGTTATCAATTCCATTTTAGAAATTAATAGCATTGACATACTTGAATCACTAGTTTATGTTTTTTCTTTTTCTAGATTACACCAGAATGAGAAAAGTGTATTATCTAGACTAATTTTATAATAATATTCTAAATTCTAAATAAACAATAATAATAAAAAATAATTGATAGAAATGCAACTATCCATGGAGAACAAGTAACGTAACTTATGACCTATAAATGTTCATCAGCCACAAATCAAAAAATGGCTATGCTAATTTATGCTAACATATAATCATACATAAAAATAAATAAAAATTACAATATTTTGTAACACTAAACTGTAAAATGCACCCTACTTTTATAAATTTTAATCTAAATCATAATTTTATAACCTAAAGCTCATATTTTACAATTGATTCATTTTTTTTTAAATTAGTAATTTGTAACAAAATCATAATCACCGGACATGGCATTATAGTAGCTAGTGCCCCTAATCCATGGCTTCTAGGCTCAAACACGATCCGTAGAACCCTATGCCAAGTATATACAGGATGCATGAATGTTTGACATTCAATCCTTCATGTTTCCTATATCGCACATTCTGTAAAAATTAAAATTCTCTGACAATGAACAATTTAATGATTTTATATCAATTTATTAATAGTATCAGCTGTGGGAGATCCTTGCAGAACAGCTAGAGATATTGCAGCGTCATTGAAAACGATCGACCATTTCTTATTTTTAACAACGGGGACAACGGAATTAGTTCGATGGACTTTCTTGGTGAGTAGGACGCTGAGACAAGAAGTGGACAGCAAGAGAGATTGCAGAGTGACTGGGGACCACCCATAGAGACTCAACTTGCCCCTGGAACTACATTAACGTAAAGAAGGAATTCGTAGTTGGGGTAGTTGCAAAATGAAGTCACAGAAGCTATGAATGTAAACAATAATCTAATTAATGGACATTAAAAGATAGCCAGAAAGATCAATGGATCACTCATGAGTTGCATGGTTCAAATCCCATGACAAGTAAATTGGAAATATGGGAATAGGATCGCAGAGTTCTCTCACCTTCTTCTGAATGGACGACAACTCCCGTGCTCACCCCATCCTCAAATTTAAATTTTTAGACAACTCCCTTCTAAATTTGTTGAGTGATGTTGTAAAGTATAACAAGAAAGTTTCAATATAACATTAACCTTATATTAGTGGCGAAAAATCATATGAGAGTAGTGCTTATTAATAGCATAATGGTTGATTCATATAACAAATATTATATCCCTATTTTATTTTAAACATAATGGATATTGTATTTGTTAAAAAATGATATAATTACATTGTAACTGGTCAACATGTTCAATCTTTCTTTGCAAGCCGGCCATCAAGGTGGTATGAGACGAAATATAATGGACATCTTCGGGTTCTTTCTTGTAGCCTATTGATTACAGGCCTACTTGCTAAGAATGTAGTGGTCATACTTCAATGTTTGACTACCTTCCATAAGTTCCCTTTACATCATCATAGATGTGAGACTTCTTAGGTATCTCTAGTGCATATATGTGAGACTTCTTAGGTATCTCTAGTGCTTAGTTGGTGTTCTTTATTATTTTTTTTCTCTTATTTTTTAGTTAGTCATAAGTTTGACTCACTTCAATTTTTTGGGCATTCATTTTGGCTATCTTGTTAGGGTCTTACCATAACCTCCCTACTTAAGAATATTTAAGAGTTAACTAATTAATTTGTGGGGCTATCCTATTTGAATATGGCCCACTAGGTAGTGGATGTGTGGTTAATTAAAATGAAAAAGGGTCATTCTTATGGAATAATGACTACTATATAGTTGGTACTTACTAAAAATGGGGACCACTAGTGGTTAGGGCTTGGGTACTAAGAAACTATTTAAATAGGCAGGTAGCTATGTAATGTTTCCAAGGATTATTATTGTAATGGATCAATTCTCATTTAAAGGTTGCACCCTCAAAGTGGTTGGTGAATAATACTCTCATCTTGCAATATCAATAAAAGGATCTCTTTTTACATGTGCTAAATTGTAGTTTGTATCGTTTTTCACTGTAGTCTACATACCTTCATATATATCTCTATTAAAACCTCAATCTCTAATAACTAAGTACACTACACTAATATCAAAGCACTTTCCTATGCCATTGCACATCCAATTTTTGTTAGGGTCATATTCTAACCCCTCTACTTTGAGGATACATAGGATTACTTTATTTATGTATGAGGATATATTCTTTGAATAACGCGTATTACATAGTTAGTTGATAGTTACTAAATGTAAACTGGTCTCTTTCTTAATTAAGACCCACAAGGTGGTCAACCCTCTTTAATAGTGGGACCACAGGTAGTTAGGGTTTTTTCTATTGATCCACTATGTATAGAGTAGAAGGTCGTGTAATGTGATCAAGTATTGTTATTGTATCTGGAACTCTACGCATAGAAGGTTTCCCCCTCAAAGAGGAAAATGAACATTGCTCTATCTTTTGGGCATCACTAATACAAGGGTTCTTTATCATGTTCTATTTATTTATCTATTGTATTTTATATCAACACTAGTATTAGATTGCATTCTATTATTTTTCTCTATAATTATGGATTTAAGTACATTACAAATGGCATCAAAGCACCTTCTTTGGCTAAGAACACATCCAAATTTTAGAATTTATTTTTTATATTAGGTTAGATATAACTTTTCCTATGTTTATAAATAATTGAGAGATATGTCATTCAAGAAGTAAAACTATGCTTGGAGAATAATATGTGCAAGAAATACAAGTCGAATCACCTTCTTGAAAACCCTTGTAACACATGTTGGTACCCCTTTGAGTAGTACTGCATTAGACAACACATGTATATATAATTTCACTTGCACATACCCTTGTGTATATCATAGGTCCCCTAGGATACTTGAAACTAACCTTAGATCATTTGGGAAACCATTTTCCTATTATAGTGGCACTTAGCTCATCACTTTGGAACATTACTCTATGGTACATGGGTAGTTATGTAGTATAACTAAGGGCACAATCGAGCCTCCTTAGTTAATTCCATGATATATTGGGTCAATTACTATATCTAGACCTCGTCAGTATATCTGATATATGTAGCACCTAGCACACCCTTGTCCTTAAGACCCTCCATACCCTAGCCTCTATTATAAATTCCTGAAATTCCTACATAATTTGGAATGTCAAGAATTTAGGAATTTCATCATTTTTAATAATAATAAATTGGGAGTAATAGTCTTACAAGAGTAGTACTAAAAAAAATTGGATCCTAGTTGTACCTTACAAGATACCTATGTCAAAAGACTCCTCATTTGTGCCAATCATCGCGGTACCACTCTCTCATAACATTTTTTCTATGGACCTACCCACACCATTATGGAGAACGTACTTCATCAAAATCCCTGGGATAGGCTTATCTCCATGGTATTATGGCTTGGTAAGGTTTTTGGGGTCACCCATGGACACCATGATGACCCACTCTAGCATCATGAAGTTTGATAAATAGCTTGAGAACTTGGATGGTCAGTACTTTTCCTTCAACAAAAATAAAAGACACTACTACATGATAGGATTGGGAGATTCCCAAAATATAGGAATTAGTTAAAACCATGCAAAATATGGTGTCCTTCTAGGAAATATGAAGCATCAACTTAGTCATCTAACTACTCAGTTCCTCTCGGTTGATAAGCAATGAAATGAACCAAACATAGAGATACCTAGTGAGGAATCTTTAGAGGTGGGATATTTTCACCAAAACCAATCCCTTTCAATTCCTCACATCCATAAACCACCCTTCACTTGTAACATATGAAACCACTTTTCTAAAGTGAATATGAATAATTTCTATGATTGTGGCCCCTTTGGTTGGGTCACCTAGATGGAACAATACTTTTCCCTAAATGGAATTACTGATGACATGATGAAATTTCATCAAACTTAGAATGGGGTCTTATACCTAGACCCAAACTATGAAAATGGTAGGAATGACATAAAAAATCATATGTTGGATACATATCATGGAGTCAATTTGTTAAGACCATCTATGCTCATTGCAAGCGAGATATTCATTATTTGGCATGATTAACCAAATTATGCAAAATCGACTTAGCAATAGACATTATGACAACCTTTAAGAAATTAGAAACCCATAAAAATTGAGTAACTAATTCTTTATTATAAAGAATGCTTCGTTACTGGCCTCAAAGATTGTTATCACATTATTTGGCACTTCACCATCCAAAATGAAAACTCATTGATCCTAATCACACCCAAATGACCCTAATGGAATCTAAGTGACCCTAATGGTATCTAAGTGTCCTTAATGGCATCCAAATTTACCTAATTGACATCCAATTGTCTCTTTTGTCATGTGAAGAGTCCCTAATAACAGCTAATGGTCATTAATGACACACAATCATCTTTCATAACTAATGGTCCAACAACGGAAATCAAGTATAGTTCACTACAACCAAAATGCACAAAATAATTGGTTATGATGGGGTACATGCTATTTCCCTTATAGAAACTCATGTGTACACGCTCTTTCCCTTATAGAAAGTCATGTGTACACGCTCTTTCCCTTGAATAAAATACCATGTACCTTAAGAGTATTAAAAAAACACAAAAAATTCTAAATTTCATGAATATGAATGATGGAAACAATTGTTTCTTATCTATACCTCCTCAGAACCAACCTATAATTATCTCACATCATGTATAAATAAAGGCTTCATGGGAGAGATGAGGGACATAATTCTATTATATCATTTTGGAGAAATTGTCTTGGAGATTCTTAGCTTTTATGCTCCCTCTTTCCTTAAAACCCCCCTTTTTTAATTCCTTTCTCTCTTGAGTGTTGAAGTTCAAATCCATAGTTGAAATCTCCATATTGTTTAAGGTGAATATCGAGGATAGGGAAGGGGAAGTATCAATGGATCCTGTGGAGAAGGACCCAATCTTCCTGATAGATTGATTAGGATTAATTGGTGATAGATTTGAATAGTTGTATAATTAAGTTTGTTATCTAGCCATAATATTTGATGAAGGTACTATTGTTCTTGTGTGTAAGTTACATATCTTCTTGATTATATTTTTATTGGAGCTCACATACATGAGCAATCTATAGAGAAATGATTCATATCCAAGCAACCCTTATCTCCCATTTATTGATTGCTTTCTTGATGATCATTAAATAATCCTCAGGAGTTTGGTACATTATCTTTCATTTCAATATGTTATAGCTTTCCCTAGCTATTTAGGATTTTTTATCCAAAATATAACTGGAAAATCCACTTGGGGAGAGTTCACTGAATTATTCTATGTAGGAACTCATTGGATTTCTTTTTATCTTTGGACTTGAGTGATTTGAAATCATTTCATGTCTGGAACAATGTTAAACCCATAGAAAAATAGAAACATTTTAATGTTTTAGAGTTGTTTACATTTTTGGGTTACTACATGCACCTTCCAGAGGATTCATTGGTGTGTACTCAGGGGGCACACACTCCTTTTCCTTTAGAAAGAAGTGTGTGCATGCTCCTTTCCTTGGCAAGAAGAACATGTGGTCTAAAAATAGAACATTTTGGTCTTATTTCTATTATTTGTTTTTGTAGTTAATCCCAAGGGTAAAATAGAGGACTGTAGGCCTACCTATAGAGAACTTTATCTATTTTGAGTGCATGAGTAAGTGCATATTTGGTTTCATATAAAAAGGAAGGATTTTTTTTAATAGTTTGTGATATTTTCCAGACATCTTCTGCTTTGTAGGTATTAGATTGTAGTTGCATTTTACCTTCTACATAGTTGTTGATTGCATGCTTTTGGTTCTTGAAGATAAAAATAAGAAGTGGTTTGATATTTATAGTGATTAGGGATATTGTTCCTTGAATTTGAATTGGAAACCTATTTTCAAAGAAGAATGAGACCAATATAAATGGAGTGAATATTCCTATGAGTTGTATTTCATGTCTTTTCACATCATATTTTCACATGTCATTTGAACATCATCATTTGAGAAGTAAAATCAAACATGCATTGAAACTCAGATGTGCACAAAAAAGTGTTCCATATTCCATAAATCAATATATTCAGTAGATATGGTACAATAGAGACAATTCGAATACCAAGGGAGAATTTGAAACCATGTCAGTCTAGCCTAGGAAATATCACCACTACAGTGCTATGGGGATACCAAACTCAACTGAGACTCAGTGAACTAAAGCTACTATTAGTCAACTGACCATGCAAGGCGCATTAGTGAGTTTTTCATGCAAAATCTCATGCATTCAGGCTAGAGAGGGCACATTAGATCACAATCAATGGCAATCAGAGCACAAACCCCCCACTAGAGTCAGGAACTTAGGTGGACTAAACCAAATCACTGATTTAGCACCTAAAATGTAGGGAAATGACTCTGGATGTCCTAAAATCATGCATGCATGGTGCATCATGTGGATAATGAGGCCTAGATGACATATGCACACCACTAGGGGGAAAATGACATCATACAATACTAGGAAAAGACTAATAATACTAATGTGGACAAGGTTGGAGTATTAATTATCCTAACATTGGTTACTCCTTCTGAGTATCTCTTTTCCCTGAGAATCCATCTACAATTAGGTGATATGGCCTTTTAGGTAATCAAATTCCCTCTTTAGATTAGAAATATCATCTTCTTTCTTTTTGATCTCACCCTTTAGTTCCACAATCTTATTAGTTTATGGTTAACGTCCTCTTCCAACTCCTTTATTCTAGTTTTTTTGTCTTCCTCTATTTGAGTTGGCTCCTGAGGGGCCTCATATTCTTCCATTTCATCTACATTCACCACTTATGTTTCTGTTGTTCGCTTTTCCATCTCTTGGGAACTTTGATCTGTCTATAAAGGAAGCTGCATATCTCCTTATGTAGCTTTGGATGTTGTCTTAGCAGGGACAATAGAGCTAATGGTTGTACTCTACATTTTTAGGGTTGATATTTGTACTAACAACTCATTTATCCTCTTCTCCCTTGCCTCTACTAAACTTTTATTTTGGACCACACTTGAAAGGATTTTCTCTTTTTCTTTCTCCACCTACTATATTTCTACAGTTTGGACAGGACGATGATTAGGAATATTCAATTTTTTCTTTAGATTAGCTATCTCATTATCTTTGGTATCTATTAGATATTTTATCTGAATTTTATCATCAGGCCTTAACCCTAAAACAATGACTTTTTCTTCCATTCTTTTTATGGTCACTTGATTTTCCCTCGTGGTCCATTTTTTAGATTTTAATAATTCTCTAGTTTTGTTGAGGGATTCCCTTAATTTTCTCTTTGTCTTGCTTGGTTTAATCACTTCTACATATATCATGTCATTAGCATGCTTAAAGAAATATGCCTGATCTAGACTCTCAAACTGATTCCAGTCTATTGTGTGTTCTTCAACTCTGTAATCACTGATCTTGGTTGGGACCGATACTCTAGGCTCTACCACAAAATATCTGAAGCTATTCTCCACATGATCAGTTGCTATATAATGATTCTCTTATGTGGGAAAACTTCCTGCTACCTCTCTTCTTTGCTTGCTTGCACACTTCCCTTCCTTATATCTCCATATATTCTCTGCAAATCTATCTTTATGAGGACAGGTCCAGTTGGGGTTGAATACTTTAACCTTTGAGGTATTGTGAATTCAGGGATGGATATGGTATGTATGTGCTATGGTCTTTACCTAGAATGTAAAATCACTTGAACTATTTCTTTTGGGATCTATGGTTCTTGATCATCGTCATGCAAATCTTGACTAAGCTTCATTTGGATCTATTCTATCCTTATGTTGGAATCTATTTAATACGAGGGCTTGATCTATTTGTCGCAACGATTTCCTAGATCTTGATCGGAAACAATTTCCTCATCGACAATACTCCATTCCGTCAGTCACAATCCAGTCTAGATTTTCCAAATCCTCGGAATTATTAGATAACGAAGATCCATCGTTGTTGTAAAATGAAGCCTTTAAGAAATTCGGTTTTTGAGACAAATCTCAACCGAGTTTGACAAATCTAGCACCAAAATAATTGTTAGGATTGCACAATTATTGTGGTCTATTGTTTGAACTTTATCAAGAATGAAGCATATAAAGATTCCTATAAATTTCAGTTGCATAAGCCCTCGTTGAGAAGCTCCAGAGTTGGCTATGAATCACAAGAAGAAGCAACAAAGGCTCTTGACTCCGCCCATATGAGATTAGTTAAATTGGCTCGTCTTCGAAATGCTTGTGTATATTTTTTCTTCAAATGCAATTATAGAAGTTGTTTTCCTAGTATCTTTGATTTACATTTTACAATTTAGAATTGCTTATGTGGGGTGAGTTAGCGGATTGCATTTAAGCCTATTGTATAATAAATTATTCTTGAATCTTAACTTGTCATGTGTATTTTTTGGTTACTTAGGTAAAGATTAAAGAGTTTAATGTTTTCCAGATGTTTATTCTAAAAAAATTATTAGGGGCTCTATTATGCGTCGATTGATTATTGAATTTGAGGAACGCTAAGCGAAAATGAGTAAGAAATGGTTTGTAAATAATGGAAATATAAAGTGATTGCTTCTAACCTTAATAAATAGATGCAATCATAGGGAAAATTTGTGCGATCCTGGTTTTATTATCAAAACATGAAGCTTTCAGTTGCTATCAGAAGAAAAGTAAATTGAGAGAAATGTAGCTAACCCAATGCCTGATGTTATTTAAAAATATTTTCCGTTAAGGGGAAAAACTTTAATATTGAAACATCTATTTCATAATTAGGATAAGAAAAAAGGTTTTTCTTATGTAAAAGTATGTTGGATTTTGAGCATTGCTTTAGGAGCTTTGATGTTTTTCTTTTGGACTTTTCTCAAATAGAGTTAATTTGATGCAAACTGTGTATCATCTTATAATCTAAATTGGATTTTTCAAGGGGATCAAATTGGATTTGTATGGATGTAAAAGTGCTCACGATTTCAACTGCAGGATTATAAACAACTAGATTGCTTTCTTTAGATTTTTGTTTACCTTTTTCCAGCAATGCTAGCAATCTCTTCTTTTCTTCTTTTAATTCTCTCCTGATGATATATTCAAAGACAGGTGTCTCTAAAAGCTTTAGATCAATTTCAGCAAGCTGTTGTTGGAGAGACTTTTTTGGAGGAATTGAAAACATATAACAAGCAAAGTCATACTCAGGAGGTCCCTCACACCCCCCTAAATTTGCATCTGAATCTGAATCGGAGGAAGGAGCAAATTTATGAAGCTAGATGTCGGAAGTAGAAGAATCAGAATCTGAACCAAAAGCTGGATCAGAAGGTAAAAATAATATTTCTCCAGACGGAGAATCATCCATAGAGTAGGAACAAATATCCCACCAACCGAGATCGAGTTGTGTTAAAAAGGATGCAAGCCGGGGTTTGGCTTTATTACGAGGGCATTTACTAGCCCAATGTCCTTTCTTTTCACAGATAAAGAAGGTCTCTTTATCTATGCATTCTGATCTTCAGCGAACAAATGTTCTTTGGAAAGGACGACGAGATTTCTTCTGGTCTTTCCTACGGAAAGACTTCTCTTTGTACTTATATGCTTTTGAAGGATGATAATGAGGTTCACTTGTATAAAACCCTTTCTTTTTGGGTTTACAATTGCAAGATTCTTTTCCATAGTGACCATGGTTATAGGCACCACAACCCCAATCTAGCATTTGTGCTATGTTTTTACAAAAATTAGCATAATACATAGATTGGTGCCTTTTAAAATCTTTACTAACTCTCTTTTCCAGGCAATGTTCTTGCCAAGTTTCCATAATGAATCCATGTAGCTGTGCTAATGAGAGTCCACGTAAATAAATTTTCTTATCCTTAAAAAATTGTTCTACTGCATCAGGAACATGACCAGGAAAGCTTCTGAGGAATCAAATATCCAAGACAGTGGGAAGTAAAATATAAAGAGTTAAGAAATCTTGAACATGAAGCTTAGTCCTTTGCAACTGCACCTATTACTTTTGATAGGTCTTCTAATTCTTTCCGTCTCCCCGAAGGTCGTCCTACTCCTCGCTTCAATCCTCCTCTTATCTGGACTTGCTCTACATCTTCTTATCAATCAACAAGAGACCCAATTCTTCATCTGTACAACCTTCCTTCTCTGATAATGAGCACAGAGGTCAACACTCAGATTATCCTGCATGCAAAAAGATTGTCCAAAAAATCCAGCATCATAGAACAAGAGACCCTCCTACTCTCGGCATGTTTTCTTCTCTGCCTAGGAGTGGCCCTGGTATGGAAGTTGTCACCTAAGGGAATAGATCCTACATACCAGGAAGAAATCTTCCGGAAATGCCTTTCAGACAATTTTCCATTGACGGTCTTACAAAGAAAGAATTTTTTCCCTACAAATTGTCTGTCGTTTCTGAAACAACTTCTCATGAGATTAAACTTGCAAATTATGGGAATTTGCAGCAACATCTCACAGATCAAAATCTAGATGATATAGCCTTTGACATCATTTAGGTAAAGAAAACAATGAGTGAAGAGCAAGAGAAAATTTCCTTTCTTTCAACAAAGTTAGAACTACTTGATCATCTGTTACATGACACTGCAGAGATCAAGACAGCTTTAGATGCTGCTCAGGTAAAGACTGAGAAAATACTGGATGTCTTGGGTAAACTTCTTACTCGAAACCAAGATTTGAAAAAGAAATCTTCCCTAGTCAGTCAAGCAGCATTGACACTTGCAACAAAAGGTCATCAATGTTAGCACTTGAAGAGTTATTCTTTTGGGGAATTGAGTATCATAGAGGAAGACAATAGACCAGAATTCTCTTTTGGTCAAGATGAAGAAGAATTCGAAGAAATTCAGGACACAGTCGCCCAGTTCCATCTTATGCCTCCTGCGTTGTCGGAAAAATACCTGGCTATGTTGTCTTTTCCTGTTAGAGAAGATAATACCCAGGAAGATGCCTCTTCATCCCTTACCGGTCCTCCTCCTCCTACTTTTGATACACCCATGCAAGATGTCTCTACGACTCCGTCACACAAATTCCATTTTGGGATAAATGGAATGAATAACCTCCTGTCACAGATTCCTAAACAACCCGTCCTAAATATCCAGTGCCAATCTCGTGCTGAGGTTAAGTAAGCCATTCACCTCCTTGACCAATGGGTTTTATACAAAAAGACCCAAGATTCTACAATTTCTAGATAGCAACTTGGCTTACAATTGGTTGCTGGATTATCTGGTCTGGCCCACGAATGGCGGCGATGGCTTCCAAAAGAAGCTAGAGATGAAATTTTGAGAGCTGATGATGCAAATCAACAATTACTTCATGCATTAGGAAAAGAATTTTATGGCCCATATGATAAAGAAGACTACGAACATCTAGCCTCTATGTTCATGTCTGCTCGCATCTGCGACTTAAGCCAAAGTGAGAAGTATTTCTGCTATATGCAGAACTTGCTCATTTCATCTGGAAAGTTTGGTGAACCAGCCTATCTAAAGCATTACCTCAGAAGCTTTCCAGGTCATGTTCTTGATGCAGTAGAACAATTTTTTAAGGATAAGAAAATCTCTTTACGTGGACTCTCATTAGCACATCTACATGGATTCATTATGGAAACTTGGCAAGAACATTGCCTAGAAAAGAGAGTTAGTAAGGTTTTTAAAAGGCACCAATCTATGTATTCTGCTAATTTTTGTAAAAACGTAGCACAAATGCCAGATTGGGGTTGTGGTGCCTATAACCGTGGTCACTTTGGAAAAGAATCTTGCAATTGTAAACCCAAAAAGAAAGGGTTTTAGACAAGTGAACCTCGTTATCATCCTTCAAAAGCATATAAGTACAAAGAGAAGTCTTTCCATAGGAAAGACCAGAAGAAATCTTGTCGTCCTTTCCAAAGAACATTTGTTCGTCGAAGATCAGAATGCACAGATAAAGAGACCTACTTTATCTGCGGAAAGAAAGGACATTGGGCTATTAAATGCCCTCAGAAGAAAGCCAAACCCCAGCTTGCGGCCTTTTTAAAAAAACTCGATCCCGGTTGGTGGGATCTTTGTTCCTGCTCTATGGATGATTCTCCCTTTGGAGAAATCTTATTTTTACCTTCTGATTCAGCTTTTGGTTTAGATTCTGATTCTTCTGCCTCCGACATCCAGCTTCATAAATTTGCTCCTTCCTCTTCTTCCTCTGATTCAGATTCGGATGCAAATTTAGGGGGTTGTCAGGGACCTCCTGAGTATGAATTTGCTTGTTATATGTTTTTTAGTTCCTCCAAAAAAGTCTCTCCAACAACAGCTTGCTAAAATTAATCTAAAGCTTTCAGAGACACCCATCTTTGAATATATTATCAGGAGAGAATTAAAAGAAGAAAAGAAGAGATTACTAGCATTGCTGGAAAAAGGTAAACAAAAATTTGAAGAAAGCAATCTAGTTGTTTATAATCCTGCAGATTTGTATTGAAACTATCTGGAAGATCACACAGATAGACAGAGGTTCAGAAAAGACAAAGAAAGCTTGCTCATACTGCAAATTAAAGAGAAGCAGCTTTCTCTACAGAAACTTGTCCGAGATATTGAAGATCTAAAGAATATGATGAAGATCTTGATGCAGGAAAGAGACCAATCTTCAGATGAAGAAATGAGTTGACAGTATAAAGAAGCATTAAGAAGCCCTGATCAGAAAAGACCTTCTTCACCTGAACTGTCTCTAGGTCTGTTCACAGGACCTAAATTGTTTATACATATTTTATTTTGTCCACCAGAGTTGAAATCCTATGCAGTGGATTGTATGATTGATTCCGGTTGTCAAATGAACTTGGAAAAAGGTGGTGTAGTTCCTTCCTTCTACAGAGAGAAAACTTCAGATCATGGAGTAGCCATTGAAGGAACCCCTGTTTAGCTCTCAGGTAAAGTAGCAGACTTGCCCATCCAAGTTGGAAGCTGTCCTAATACATTATCCCTGAACAGGTTAGATAGTATAAAAGATGACTTCATTCTGGGTTCAAAATTCCTGAGTAGAGTCAGCCCCATTTCAGTTGATACAGAGAAGATTATTTTTACTTGCAATAAAAATGGCAAATCAGTCTCCTTCCCTATATCCTTTGAGGCCAAATCCAAGTGCCAAAGTCCTGCAAATTATTCTACAACAACATGTGCTGAGTGTTTTCACCAAATTTGTAGATCAGATTTTGGAAAAGGTCTAACTTCAGAGGTTTCTAGGAAGCCTCAATTATATCAAACCATTCTACAAAGGGCAAGCCGAGGACATTCACATTCTGCAACAAATATTAAAAAATATTGCTCTAAAATGGTCTGCAGCAATGACTTTGGCAGTACAGAAGATTAAAGCCAAAGTATAGAAACTTCCTGCCTTATCTCTTCCTCAAGGAACCGATCAGTTGATCATTGAGACAGATGCTTCAACCCATTCATGGGGTGGAATATTAATCGAATCAATAGAAGGAAAGGAAGGCATTTGTGGCTATGCAATAGGGTTGTTCAAATCTGTTGAATTGAATTATCCCTCTAGCCATAAAGAAATTCTAGCTGTCAAAAAGACAGTGAATCATTTTCGTTTATTTCTTAAGCTTGTATAGTTTGTTATTAGAACAGATTTAAAAATAATGCCTGGGATATTTAAGAATGAAAATCTCATGGTAGAGAATAGTTCTAGGATTTTAAAATGGTTTTTGTGGTTACAAAATTTTGATTTTTCAATTGTATATAATCCTGTTTATCTTAACTATGTTGTTGATATGCTAACCAGAGAAGAGCCGAATCCTCCAGCTCCCCCTCAACTCAACATGTTTACTCTAGGAGCTTCCAGTTCTCGGCAGCAAGATAAAGGCAAAGGGATTGAACCAGAGCAACCTCCTAGCCAATCTCAAGCAGGGTTATTCCTCAAACCCTGGGATGATTCACTAACACCTAAGGAACATTAGCAGACTCTGGAACATGCAAACAGAGCAGATGGAGAAAATTTTTTGTCTTTAACTCTCATCAAGCAAGTCCAATAATCCCCTCTCAAGCTCCACATTTTAGAAAGATTGGAAAAAGATTCCTTTCGAGGTTTTGAGAAGGCTCATGAAAAATTGATGAGATGCATAGAAATCTGGGTCGACTGTAATGAAGAAGACGGAGGCAATGTCTAGTATGTTGACATCGGGCTTGGTGATTTAACATGGTCAACATATAAATTGATTCTTCAGTTATGTAGAGAGGAGTGCTCAATTACTATTTGTACTGATCCTGTAAACCTTCTCAACAATAAGTGGTCAGGGTGGACAGATATTCTCCTAGACAAATTATGTCCAAGGAAAGACTGTATCCAGCGGAGAGCAAATTTTATTCTCCATCTCCAAGAAGACATGTAGGTTGTAGACCAGAACCATAAGTGGTTCAAGTTCAAATTAAGACACCATGGCGGACGCTATACACCCCTAGAACATACGGTGTATACTTCACAAAAGTTTAGTAAAAGAGATCAAGTTGGAAACCGCATTGATGCTAAAATCGATACCAGAAGGATTCCCTTGAATTTACAAGTTGAATCTCTTTTTCAGGGTGAATTTATTTGTGGACCAAATTCTATCATGTTCAGGTCTGATGTGGAAAGATGCTTTGATTTTGATCTCTACCTGCTAATTGAATTTGAAGAATTTGTTTATCCTACTGGTGATTATCCGGAGTCTAATGATGATGTTTTTCACTGTCCATGTGGTGGAGTCAACCTTGGTGATGGTCAAGAAAGGTGCATTTGTCTCTAAGGATGGGATCCTCATGATTAAGAAAGGTGTGGTGGGCCGCCAGTCTGGCTTCACATTGTTTTTGTTTTATGTCAGTTGTTGTCTAAAGTTTATTTGGGTCCCCACATGTATTCTAACTTTAAGGGACAAGATAATGGTATTGGTAGTCCCCACATACCACCCCGAATCTTACTTTTGACTGGAGTCTATCAGTCAGTATCCACTGGTGAACTGGTTGGCATTTGTATAAATAAAGGCTCGGAAGGCTCATTTGGAATTCGGAGTTTTTGGAGTTTATGAGTTTAAGAGCTCTGTAAGTCTGAGTCTATAAGTATTGAGTCTGTAGTCAGTTTGAGTGTTTGGGAAACGAGCAGAGCATTGCTTCGGCGTGCTTGAGTTCCCTGTTAGTGTGTATTCAGAGATGATCTTCTCTGTCCAAAGACGATCTGAAAGTCTGTAAAGTAGTGTGTTTGTAATATTGAAGTCTAGTAAGCATATGATCGTGTGCCCAGGAAGCCTTGGATTAGACTTCATCCTAGTTGATGTTTGAAACATAAATGGCCCCAGTGCTTTGTGCTTAGGACTCTCAGCCTGAGTATTGAAAGTATTTGGCATTAATGAAAGTTTAAAGCTACAGTTTCTGTGTTGTTCATATGTTACACATTCTGTGCTACTCCTTATTAAAAATCACGAAGGTTCTGTGTTGGGTCAAAGGGTATTCTGAGATTAGTTTGAGGTCACAGCCGTGGGATAGGCACCGCAAATCCTCTTAAGTTTACTCTTTGAGAGTATTGGTCGGAAACCCATGTGTGAGCATTTTTCCCATTTACTGCCCGATAAAGGTAAGTGTTCCATGGATCCTTCGATGGATGCAGTCATGCTCCACAACTTAGAATGTGAAACAGAAAATGATACAGATGTCTCTCTAGCAGAGCGTCGTTCTTCATTTCAAAATGAACCATCCACTTCTTCGTCCATAATTAATATCCAAGATTTAAATCCTTCTAAGAATTGGCAACTTCTTGAAATTTGTCCTAAGGATGTCTATAAGATTTCATGGTGGCAATACCATACTCACACTCATATTAAAGTGAGTTCTGTCAATGTTTCTTTTACTGATAGAGATGAACCTATTCATATCAATCTATTAGATAAATCTCAGATAGATTGGGAAAAATCTCAAGGTTATAAATATGCCCACCTTGGGGCTATAAAGCTTGGTCTAGGTCCATTAGTTCGACCTTATTTGCCCATTTCTTCTTTGTGTGTTGTTATTGATACTTGGCATCTTGATTTCTCAGATGCTATCACAGGTGGCTTCACTGCACCTCTGCATAATGGTTTGAGTTTCGGTACAATATTTCCTAAGTATTCTGTTAGTTTGGATGATCCCTATATTTATGATCTCCTCAAAGCCTATATTCTTCCCCATGGCTTTCACATGGATACCAGATCTAAAATCATTCAGCTTAAAGCTTGTGTTCTTGTTCGTTTCGACAATGACACCCTTCCCCCTCTGCGGTCTAAAGATACCAAATGCACCAAGATCGAATTTGCTTTACTTCTTCAAACTTTAAACTTTCATTAATTCCAAATACTTTCAATACTCAGACTAAGAATCCTAAGCACAAAGCACTGGGCCATTTATGTTTCGAACATCAACTAGGCTGAAGTCTAATCCAAGGATTCCTGGGCACACCAGCATATGCTTAATAGACTTCAATATTACAAACACATTGCTTTACAGACATTCAAATCATCTTCAGACAATGAAGATCATCTCTAAATACACACTAATAGGGAACTCAAGCACATCGAAGCAATGCTCTGCTCATTTCCCAAACACTCAAACTGACTACAAACTCAATACTTACAGACTCAAACTTGCAGAGCTCTTAAACTTATAAACTTCGAAAACTCTGAATGTCAAATGAGCCTTTTGAGCCTTTATTTATACAAATTCCAACCAGTTCACTGGTGGATACTGACTGACAGACTCTGGTCAAAAGTAAGATTCGGGGTGGTACGTGGAGACTACCACTACCATTATCTCGTCCCTTAAAGTCAGAAGACATGTGGGGACCAGAATAAACTTTAGACAACAACTGACATAAAGCAAATACAATGTGGAGCCAAACTGGCGGGCCACCACACCTTTCTTAGTCATGAGGATCCCATCCTTGGAGACAAATGCACCTTTCTCGACCATCACCAAGGTCAACTCCACCACATGGACAATGAAAAACATCATCATCAGACTCTGGATAATCACCAGTAAGATCAACAGGTTCTTCAAATTCAATTGGTGAGTAGAGATCAAAATCAAAGCATCTTTCCACATCAGACCCGAACATGATAGAATTTGGTCCACAAATAAATTCACCCTGAAAAAGAGATTCAACATGAAAATTCAAGGGAATCCTTCTGGCATGGATTTTAGCATCAATGCGGTTTCCAGCTTGATCTCTTTTAATAAAATTTTGTGAAGTATACACCGTATGTTCTAGGGGAGTATAGCATCTTCCATGGTGTCTTAATTTGAACTTGAACCACATATGGTTTTGGTCTGCAACCTGCATGTCTACTTGGAGATGGAGAATAAAATTTGCTCTCCGCTGGATCTAGTGTTTCCTTGGACATAATTTATCTAAGAGAATCTATGTCCACCCTGACCACTTATTGTTGAGGAGGTTTGCAGGATCAACACAAATAATAATTGAGCGCTCCTCTTTACAGAACTGAAGAATCAAATTATATGTTGACCATGTTAAATCACCAAGCCCGATGTCAACATACTAGACATTGCCTTCGTCTTCTTCATTGCAGCCGAACCAGATTTCTCTGTATCTCATCAATTTTTCTTGGGCCTTCTCAAAACCTCGAAAGGCATCTTTTTCCCATCTTTCTAAAATGTGGAGCTTGAGAGGGGATTCTTGGACTTGCTTGATGAGAGTTAAAGACAAAAACTTTTCTGCATCTGCTCTGTTTTTACATGTTCCAAATTCTGCTGATGTTCTTCAGGTGTCAATGAATCATCCCAGGGTTTGAGGAATAACCCTGCTTGAGATTGGGTGGGAGGTTGCTCTGGTTCAATACCTTTACCTTTATCTTATTGTCGGGAATTGGAAGCTACTAGAGTAAACATGTTGAGCTGAGGGGGAGCTGGAGGATTCGACTCTTCTTTGGTCAACATATCAGCAACATAGTTAAGATGGCCAAGCTTATATACAATTGAAAAAACAAAATTCTGTAACCACAAAAACCATTTTAAAATCCTAGAACTATTCTCTGCCATGATATTTTCATTCTTAAATATCCCAGGCATTATTTTTAAATCTGTTCTAATAACAAATTGTACATGCTTAAGAAATAAACGAAAATGATTCAATGTCTTTTTGACAGCTAGAATTTCTTTATGGCTGGAGTGATAATTCAGTTCAACAGATTTGAACGACCCTGATGCATAGCCACAAATGCCTTCCTTGCCTTCTATTGATTC
Source organism: Larix kaempferi (assembly GCA_027924585.1). Lineage (NCBI taxonomy): Eukaryota > Viridiplantae > Streptophyta > Pinopsida > Pinales > Pinaceae > Larix > Larix kaempferi. The sequence continues at coordinate 550,407 of BSBM01001513.1, read as the reverse complement.
GATTAATATTCCACCCCATGAATGGGATGAAGCATCTGTCTCAATGATCAACTGACTGGTTCCTTGAGGAAGAGATAAGGCAGGAAGTTGTTGTACTTTGGCTTTAATCTTCTGTACTGCCAAAGTCATTGCTGCAGACCATTTCGGAGCATTCTTTTTTAATATTTGCTGCAGAATGTGAATGTCCTCGGCTTACCCTTTGTAGAATGGTCTAATATAATTGAGGCTTCCCAGAAGCCTCTGAAGTTGGACCTTTTCCAAAATCTAATATTGAAATTTGGCGAAAACACTCAGCACATGTTGTTGTAGAGTAATCTGCCCTTTATTTATTTTAAAACCAAGAAACTCGATTTCTGTCTTCCCAATTTCCATTTTTATTTTTGACAGAACAAGCTCATGCTTGTAGACCAACTCATAGAATTCCTGCAAATGCTTCAGATGTTCTTGTAGGTTCTTTGAGCAGATTAGAATATCATCAATAAAAACCAATGCCCATTTTTTCTCTCTAAAAATATCCTCCATTCTTTTTCGAAATTTAGAAGGGGCATTATTTATTACAAAAGGAAAAACCTTCCACTAGTATTGCCCATGTGGAACAACAAAGGTTGTTTTGAATCTATCTTTAGCTTCAATACCAATCTGGTAGAAACCTGACTTTAAATCAAACTTGCTAAAGATAGTGCATCCTGCAATCTTTTGCAGCAAACTTGCTTTATCAGGTAAAGGGTACCTGACCTTTTGAAGAATTTCATTTAATGGTTTGTATTTAACCACCATACATGGTTTTCCTCGTTTGATTTCTGAATGCTTGTTAACCACAAATGCTCTACAATCCCATGGGCTCTTTGAAGGTTCTATCAAACCTTTTGACAACAATTATTTTATTTCAGAAGCACAGAATTCTCTCTCAGAAGGAGACATAAACCTTGCAGATGCTTTCATTGGTTTGTGCTTCAGCAAGGGGTCAAATGGCAATGAAACAAAATATTTTTCTCTTGTCCAAAATGCATTTGGACTTTCAGAACAACAGTCTTTTACAAGCTTGTCAGAGATTTCAGCTAGAGATTTTTCTTTGTGAATCTTTGCATAAGCTATACACCTCTCCATTTTAAACAGTTATGCAATCTTAGGTTTAGACTCAGGTTTCTTTGTAGGAATTTGACACTTGGATTTGGCCTCAAAGGATAAAGGGTAGGAGATTGATTTGCCATTTATAGTGCAAGTAAAAATCATCTTCTGGGTATCAACTGAAATGGGACTGACTCTACTCAAGAATTATGAACCCAAAATGTAGTCATCTTTTATACTATCTAACCTGTTCAGGGATAATGTATTAGGACAACTTCCAACTTGGATGGGGAAGTTTGCTACTTTACCTAAGAGCTGAACAGGGGTTCCTCCTATGGCTACTCCATGATCTGAAGTTTTCTCCCAGTAGAAGGAAGGAACTTCACCACCTTTTTCCAAGTTCATTTGACAACCAGAATCAATCATACAATCCACCGCATAGGATTTGAACTCTGGTGGACAGAATAAAATCTGTATAAACAATTTAGGTCCTGTGAATAGAACTAGAGAGAGTTCAGGTGAAGAAGGTCTTTTCTGATCAGGGCTTCTTAATGCTTCTTCATACTGTCTACTCATTTCTTCATCTGAAGATTGGTCTCTTTCCCGCATCAAGATCTTCATCATATTTTTTAGATCTTCAATCTCTTGGACAAGTTTCTGTAGAGAAAGCTACTTCTCTTTAATTTGTAGTCTAAGCAAGCTTTCTTTGTCTTTTCGGAACCTTTGTCTATTCGTGTGATCTACCAGATAGTTTCGATACAAGTCTGTAGGATTATAAACAACTAGATTGCTTTCTTCAGATTTTTGTTTACCTTTTTCCAGCAATGCTAGTATTCTCTTCTTTTCTTCTTTTAATTCTCTCCTGATGATATATTCAGAGACAGGTGTCTCTGAAAGATTTAGATCAATTTTAGCAAGCTGTTGTTGGAGAGAATTTTTTGGAGGAACTGAAAACATATAACAAGCAAAGTCATACTCAGGAGGTACTCGCTCACACCCCCCTAAATTTGTATCCAAATCTAAATCGAAGGAAGAAGAGGAAGGAGAAAATTTATGAAGATGGATGTCGGAGGCAGAAGAATCAAAATTTGAACCAGAAGCTGGATCATAAGGTAAAAATAAGATTTCTCTAGAGGGAGAATCATCCATAGAGCGGGAACAAAGATCCCACCAACCAGGATCGAGTTGTGTTAAAAAGGTCGCAAGCTGGGGTTTGGATTTCTTCTGAGGGCATTTACTAGCCCAATGTCCTTTCTTTCCGTAGATAAAGTAGGTCTCTTTATCTGTGCGTTCTGATCTTCGGCGAACAAATGTTCTTTGGAAAGGATGACGAAATTTCTTCTGGTCTTTCCTACGGAAAGACTTCTCTTTGTACTTATATGCTTTTGAAGGATGATACCGAGCTTCACTTGTATAAAACCCTTTCTTTTTGGGTTTACAATTACAAGATTCTTTTCCAAAGTGACAACGGTTATAGGCACCACAACCCCAATCTGGCATTTGTGCTACATTTTTACAAAAATTAGCAGAATACATAGATTGGTGCCTTTTAAAATCTTTACTAACTCTCTTTTCTAGGCAATGTTCTTGCCAAGTTTCCATAATGAATCCATGTAGTTGTGCTAATGAGAGTCCACGTAAAGAGATTTTCTTATCCTTAAAAAATTGTTCTACTGCATCAAGAACATGACTAGGAAAGCTTCTGAGGTAATGCTTTAGATAGGCTGGTTCACTAGACTTTCCACACGAAATGAGCAAGTTCTGCATATAGCATAAATACTTCTCACTTTGGCTTAAGTCGCAGATGTGAGCAGACATGCATATATAGGCTAGATGTTCATAGTCTTCTTTATCATCTGGGCCATAAAATTCTTTTCCTAATGCATGAAGCAATTTCTGATTTGCATCATCAGCTCTCAAAATTTCATCTCTGGCTTCTTGTGGAAGCCATCACCACCATTGGTGGGCCAGACCAAATAGTCCAGAAACCAATTATAAGCCAAGTTGTTGTCCAGAAATTGTAGAATCTTGGGTCTTTCTGTATAAAACCCATTGGCCAAGGAGATGAATGGCTGACTTAACCTCAGCACGAGATTGGCATTGGATATTTAGCACGGGTTGTTCTGGCATCTATGACAGGAGGTTATTCATTCCATTTATCCCGAAATGGAATTTGTGTGACGGAGCTGTAGAGACATCTTGCGTGGGTGTATCAAAAGTAGGAGGAGGAGGACCGGTAAGGGATGAAGAGGCATCTTCCTGGGTATTATCTTGTATGATAGGAAAAGACAACATAGCCAATATTTTTTAGACAACACAGGAGGCATAACATGGAACTCGGCGACTATGTCTTGAATTTCTTCAAATTCTTCTTCATCTTGACCAAAAGAGAATTCTGGTCTATACTCCTCACTTCACTCCTCCTCTTATCAGGACCTGCTCTACATCTTCTTACCAATCTGCTAGAGCAAAAGCTGAAGCCAAATCCTCATCGTCTGCACAACCTTCTTCTTCTGAACTTGAGCATAGAGGCCAACACTCAGACTGTCCGGCTGCAAAAAGATCGTCCAAAAAATCAAGCATCACAGGACAAGATACCTTCCTACTCTTGGTATGTTTTCTTCTTTACCTAGGTGTGGCCCTGGTATGGAAATTGTCTCACAAGGAAACAAATCCTTTATTCCTGGAAGAAATCTTCCAGAAACCCCTTTCAGACAGTTTTCCACTGACGGTCTTACAAAGAAAGAATTTTTTCCTTACAAATCTTCTGCCACTACTGAAACAACTTCTGATGAGATTAAACTTGGAAATTATGGGAATTTGTAGCAACATCTCACAGCTCAAAATATGGATGATATAGCCTTTGACATCATTCAAATAAAGAAAACAATGAGTGAAGAGCAAGAAAAATTTCCTTACTTTCAACAAAGTTAGAATTGCTTGATCATCTGTTACATGACACAACAGAGATCAAGACAGCCATTGATGCTGCTCAGGTTAAGACTGAGAAAAGACTGGATGTCTTGGGTAAACTTCTTACCCGAACCTAAGATCTGAAAAAGAAATCTACCCCAGTCAGTCAAGCAGTGCTAACACTTGCAAAAAAATGTCATCAACGCCAGCACTCGAAGAGTTATTCTTTGAGAGCACTGACTATCACAGAGGAAGACAATAGACTAGAATTCTCTTTTGGTCACGATGAAGAAGAATTTGAAGAAATTCAGGACATAGTCACCCAGTTCCATCTTATGCCTCCTGCATTGTCTGAAAAATATTTTCCTATGTTGTCTTTTCCTGTCAGACAAGATAATACCCAGGAAGACGCCTCTTCATCCTTTACCGGTCCCCCTCCTCCTACTTTTGATACTCCTATGCAAGATGTCTCTATGAATCCGTCACACAAATTCCATTTTGGAATAAATGGAATGAATAACCTCCTGTCACAGATGCCTGAACAACCAGTGTTAAATATCTAGTGCCAATCTCGTGCTGAGGTTAAGTCAGCCATTCATCTCCTTGGCCAATGGGTTTTATACAAAAAGACCCAAGACTGTACAATTCCTAGACAACAACTTGGCTTACAATTGGTTGATGGACTATCTGGTCTGGCCCACAAATGGTGGCAATGGCTTCCACAAGAAGCCAAAGATGAAATTTTGAGAGTTGATGATGCAGATCAACAATTACTTCATGCATTAGGAAAATAAATTTATGGCCCAGATGATAAAGAAGACTATGAACATCTAGCCTCTCTGTTCATGTCTGCGACTTAAGCCAAAGTGAGAAGTATTTCTGCTATATGTAGAACTTGCTCATTTCATCTTGAAAGTCTGGTGAAGCAGCCTATCTAAAGCATTACCTCAGAAGCTTTCCTAGTCATGTTCCTGCTGCAGTAGAACAATTTTTGAAGGATAAGAAAATATCTTTCCATGGACTCTCATTAGCACAGCTACATGGATTCATTATGGAAACTTGGCAAGAACATTGCCTAGAAAAGAGAGTTAGTAAAGATTTTAAAAGGCACCAATCTATGTATTCTGCTAATTTTTGTAAAAACGTATCACAAATGCAAGATTGGGGTTGTGGTGCCTATAACCGTTGTCACTTTGGAAAAGAATCTTGCAATTGTAAACCCAAAAAGAAAGGGTTTTATACAAGTGAACCTCATTATCATCCTTCAAAATCATATAAGTACAAAGAGAAGTCTTTCCGTAGGAAAGAGCAGAAGAAATCTCGTTGTCCTTTTCAAAGAACATTTGTTCGCTGAAGATCAGAACACACAGATAAAGAGACCTGCTTTATCTATGGAAAGAAAGGACATTGGGCTAGTAAATTCCCTCAGAAGAAAGCCAAACCTCGGCTTGCGGCCTTTTTAACACAACTCGATCCCGGTTGGTGGGGTCTTTGTTCCTGCTCTATGGATGATTCTCCCTCTGGAGAAATCTTATTTTTACGTTCTGATCCATCTTCTGGTTCAAATTCGGATTCTTCTGCCTCCGACATCCAGCTTCATAAATTTTCTCCTTCCTCTTCTTCCTTCGATTCAGATTCGGATGCAAATTTAGGGGGGTGTGAGGGACCTCCTGAGTATGACTTTGCTTGTTATATGTTTTCAGTTCCTCCATAAAAGTCTCTCCAACAACAGCTTGCTGAAATTGATCTAAAGATTTCAGAGACACCCGTCTCTGAATATATCATCAAGAGAGAATTAAAAGAAGAAAAGAAGAGATTACTAGCATTGCTGGAAAAAGGTAAACAAAAATATGAAGAAAACAATCTAGTTGTTTATAATCCTGCAGACTTGTATCAAAACTATCTGGCAGATCACACGGATAGACAGAGGTTCAGAAAAGACAAAGAAAGCTTGCGCATACTGCAAATTAAAGAGAAACAACTTTCTCTACAGAAACTTGTTCGAGAGATTGAAGATCTAAAGAATATGTTGGGTATCTTGATGCAGGAAAGAGACCAATCTTCAGATGAAGAAATGAGTAGATAGTATGAAGAAGCATTAAGAAGCACTGATAAGAAAAGACCTTCTTCACGTGAACTATCTCTAGGTATGTGGTGGATTGTATGATTGATTCTGGTTGTGAAATGAACTTGGAAAAAGGTGGTGCAGTTCCTTCCTTCTGCTCGGAGAAAACTTCAGATCATGGAGTAGCCATAGAGGGAACCCCTATTCAACTCTCAGGTAAAGTAGCAGAGTTTCCCATCCAAGTGGGAAGTTTTCCTAATGCATTATCCCTGAACAGGTTAGATAGTATAAAAGATGACTGCATACTAGGTTCAGAATTCCTGAGTAGAGTTAGCCCCATTTTAGTTGATACCGAGAAGATGATTTTTACTTGCACTATAAATGGGAAATCAGTCTCCTGCCCTCTATCCTTTGAGGCCAAATCCAAGTGTCAAAGTCCTACAAAGAAACCCGATTCTAAACCTAATATTCCAGAACTGTTTAAAATTGAGAGGTGTATAGCTTATGCAGAGATTCACAAAGAAAAATCCCTAGCTGAAATCTCTGACAAGCTTGTAAAAGACTGTTAATCTGAAAGTCCAAATGCATTTTGGACAAGAGAAAAATATTTTGTTTCATTGCCATTTGACCCCTTGGTGAAGCACAAACCAATGAAAGCCTCTGCAAGGCTTATGTCTCCTTCTGAGAGAGAATTCCATGCTTCTGAAATAAAAGAATTGCTGTCGAAAGATTTGATAGAACCTTCAAAGAGCCCATGGGCTTGTAGAGCATTTGTGGTTAACAAGAATTCATAAATCAAATGAGGCAAACCACGTCTGGTGGTTAACTACAAACCATTAAATGCAGTTATTCAAAAGGTTAGGTACCCTTTACCTGATAAAGCAAGTTTGCTGCAAAAGATTGCAAGATGCACTATCTTTAGCAAGTTTGATTTAAAGTCAGGTTTCTACCAGATTGGTATTGAAGCTAAAGATAGATTCAAAACAGCCTTCGTTGTTCCACATGGGAAGTACCAGTGGAAGGTTTTTCCTTTTGAAATAAATAATGCCCCTTCTGAATTTCAAAAAAGAATGGAGGATATTTTTAGAGAGAAAAATTGGGCATTGGTTTTTATTGATGATATTCTAATCTGCTCAAAGAACCTACAAGAACATCTGAAGCATTTGCAAGAATTCTATCAGTTGGTCTACAAGCATGGCCTAGTTCTGTCAAAAAGAAAAATGGAAATTGGGAAGACAGAAATCGAGTTTCTCGGTTTTAAAATAAATAAAGGGTAGATTATTCTACAACAACATGTGCTGAGTGTTTTCGCCAAATTTCCATATCAGATTTTGGAAAAGGTCCAACTTCAGAGGTTTTTGGGAAGCCTCAATTATATTAGACCATTCTACAAAGGGAAAGCCGAGGAAATTCACATTCTGCAGCAAAGATTAAAAAATAATGCTCCGAAATGGTCTGCAGCAATGACTTTGGCAGTACAGAAGATTAAAGGCAAAGTACAACAACTTCTTGCCTTATCTCTTCCTCAAGGAACCGGTCAGTTGATCATTGAGTTAGATGCTTCAGCCCATTCATGGGGTGGAATATTAATCAAATCAATAGAAGGAAAGGAAGGCATTTGTGGCTATGCATTAGGGTCGTTCAAATCTACTGAACTGAATTATCCCTCCAGCCATAAAGAAATTCTAGCTGTAAAAAAGACAGTGAATCATTTTTGTTTATTTCTTAAGCCTGTACAGTTTGTTATTAGAACAGATTTAAAAATAATGCCTAGGATATTTAAGAATGAAAATCTCATGGCAGAGAATAGTTATAGGATTTTAAAATGGTTTTTGTGGTTATAGAATTTTGATTTTTCAATTGTATATAAGCCTAGCCATCTTAACTGTGTTGCTAATATGCTGACCAGAGAAGAGCCGAATCCTCCAACTCCCCCTCAGCTCAACATGTTTACTCCAAGAGCTTCCAGTTCCCGATAGCAATATAAAGGCAAAGAGATTGAACTAGAGAAACCTCTCAGCCAATCTCAAGCAGGGTTATTCCTCAAACCGTGGGATGATTCATTGACACCTAAAGAATGTCAGTAGACTCTGGAACATGCAAACAGAGCAGATGCATAAATTTTTTTGTCTTTAAATCTCATCAAGAAAGTCCAAGAATCCCCTCTCAAGCTCCACATTTTAGAAATATGGGAAAAAGATGCCTTTCGAGGTTTCGAGAAGGCTCAAGAAAAATTGATGAGATGCAGAGAAATCTGGGTCAATTGCAATGAAGAAGACGAAGGCAATGTCTGGTATGTTGACATCGCACTTGGTGATTCAACATGGTCAACATATAATTTGATTCTTTAGTTCTGTAGAGAGGAGCGCTCAATTATTATTTGTGCTGATACTGCAAACCTCCTCAACAATAAATGGTCAGGGTGGATAGAGATTCTCTTAGATAAATTCTGTCCAAGGAAAGACTGGATCTAGCGGAGAGCAAATTTTATTCTCCATCTCCAAGAAAACATGTAGGTTGAAGACCAGAACCATATGTGGTTCAAGTTCAAATTAAGACACCATGGCCGACGCTATACACCCCTAGAACATACGGTGTATACTTCACAAAATTTTATTAAAAGAGATCAAGCTGGAAACCGCATTGATGCTAAAATCCATACCAGAAGGATTCCCTTGAATTTTCTAGTTGAATCTCTTTTTCAAGGTGAATTTATTTTTGGACCAAATTCTATCATGTCCGGGTCTGATGTGGAAAGATGCTTTGATTTTGATCTCTACCTGTCAATTGAATTTGAAGAACCTGTTGATCCTACTGGTGATTATCCAGACTCTGATGATGATGTTTTTAATTGTCCATGTGGTGGAGTCGACCTTGGTGATGGTCGAGAAAGGTGCATTTGTCTCCAAGGATGGGATCCTCATGACTAAGAAAGGCGTGGTGGCCCGCCAGTCTGGCTCCACATTGTATTTTCTTTATGTCAGTTTTTGTCTAAAGTTTATTCGGGTCCCCACATGTCTTCTGACTTTAAGGGACGAGATAATGTTAGCGGTAGTCCCCACGTACCACCACGGATCTTACTTTTGACTAGAGTCTGTTAGTCAGTATCCACCAGTGAACCGGTTGGCATTTGTATAAATAAAGGCTCAGAAGGCCCATTTGACATTCAGTGTTTTCGGAGTTTATAAGTTTAAGAGCTCTGCAAGTCTGAGTCTGTAATTATTGAGTCTATAGTCAGTTTGAGTGTTTGGGAAACAAGCACAGCATTGCTTCGGCATGCTTGAGTTCCCTATCAGTGTGTATTCAGAGATGATCTTCGCTGTCCGAAGACGATATGAATGTATTTAAAGTAGTGTGCTTGTAATATTGAAGTCTAGTAAGCATATGCTGGTGTGCCCAGGAAGCCTTGGGTTAGAGTTCAGCCTAGTTGATGTTCGAAACATAAATGGCCTAATGCTTTGTGCTTAGGACTCTCAGTTTGAGTATTGAAAGTATTTGGCATTAATGAAAGTTTAAAGTTTGAAGAAGTAAAGCAAACTCGATCTTGGTGCATTTGGTATCAAAGCCATAATGTTGGTTCTTTTGTAAGTTCATGTTTCATTTTGCTTATTTATCTGCTACACTTTCTGTGCTGTTCATATGTTACACATTTTGTGCTGCTCCTTATTAAAAATCTTGAAGGTTCTGTGTTGGGTAAAAGGGCATTCCGATTTTAGTTTGAGGTCATAGCCGTGGGATAGGCGCTGTAAATCCTCTTAAGTTTACTCTTTGAGAGGATTGGTAGGAAACCCCTATGTGATCATTTTTCCCATTTACTACCCGATAAAGGTAAGTGTTCCATGGATCCTTCGATGGATGCAGTCATGCTCCACAACTTACAATGTGAAACAGAAAACGATACAGAATTCTCTCTAGCAGAGCGCCGTTCTTCATATCAAAATGAACCATCTACTTCTTCGTCTATAATTAAAATCCAAGATTTAAATCCTTTTGAGAATTGGCAACTTCCTGAAATTTTTCCTAAAGATGTCTATAAGCTTTCATGGTGGCAATACCGTACTCATACTCAGATTAAAGTTAGTTCTGTTAATGATTCTTTTACTGATAGAGATGAACCTGTTCATATCAATCTATTAGATAAATCTCAGATGGATTGGGAAAAATCTCAAGGTTATAAATATGTCCACCTTGGGGCTATAAAGCTTGGTCTAGGTCTATTAGTTCGACCTTATTTGCATGTTTCTTCTTTGTGTGTTGCTATTGATACTCGGCATCTTGATTTCTCAGATGCTATCATAGGTGGCTTCACTGCACCTCTGCATAGTGGTCCGAGTTTCGGTACAATATTTCCTAAGTATTCTGTTAGTTTGGATGATCCCTATATTTATGATCTCCTCAAAGCCTATATTCTTCCCCGTGGCTTTCACATGGATACCGGCTCTAAAATCATTCAACTTAAAGCTTGTGTTCTTGTCCATTTCGGAAATGACACCCTTCCCCCTCTGCGGTCTAAAGTTCATCAGAGTTCACACGTGCACAGTGTGGTGGAATCTGACAAATCCAAACATTCTACTCCAGTTACTTTCGACTGGACATGAATGAACTATCCAAGACAGTGGGAAGTAAAATATAAAGAATTAAGAAATCTTGATCATGAAGCTCAGTGCTTTGCAACTGCACCTATTACTTTTGATAGGTCTTCTAATTCTTTCAACTTTCAACATGGAAAGAAATAAATGAAGCCTAGATTGGCTGCCCTTAAAATATTGTGGGATTTTACTAATGTTGCATGAATTCTTTTTGTGACCATTATAGATAACTGATTCAAGCAAAGAGCCTACCAAGGAAAGAAAAAAAAGTGAAATTTCAATTGTTGTGAATACGGTCATGGGTGGGCCTAGTGGAGGTGGTCGAACAGGGATTTTCCGTACTCCAATTTCAGGTGGTGTGCACAGTGCCCCATGGCCTCCCTCGTACTACCTTGGCAGTTCATAACCTCATGAAGCAGGTGAAAATATTTCAATGTTATAAACTTTGGAAAGTGAACACTTCAACATAATAGTGCATTTTGTTATTGAATGCTTGGTCAATAATTCCTCTCGGAAAAAGAGAATAATTTCTCCATATTTAGTTATTGCACATGTGATAGATACCATTTCAACGTAGCTTACCAAAAATAATATTTCTCTCTCAATTGCAGGCTTGCTTTGCCCATTTGTGCAATGTGATTTCTCGTATGCATCATTGTTGAAAGAGATATTTTTGGTTCTCTAGTTGATTTTGCTCCAAATTCCATGGGACGTATGTGGTTGAGTGTGTAATTTGTGTTCATTTTAATGGTTTATGTTGTTAATATATATATATATATATAACAAGCTAAATTTGGGTTCAAAGTACTGATTACACCCTTAGAATTATATACCCAGAAGCTAATGCGGAATGCATTACCTATCTTCTCATCATCACCATTAGCTATCCACACAAGGAATTTGTTGTCTGGTCCAAGATGTTGACTTGTTGTGCATGTGTAGTAAAAGACTCAAAATTATCAACTTTCCTAATTTAAACTTCCAAAGAATTGTTCATTGTTCATATTCTTGCATTTAATTTGATTGAGAAGTGTTTAAATTTTGTTTTCTTCCATATTTTTCTTTATTACTTGGTGGATAGTTATGTAATGATCTAACATAGATACATGGATGGAGTGGGCTATCAATTGCAAGGGTGGCAATACTTGGGGATGTTTATCCTCTTCCATATGATCAATAGGTACTCTCTTTAGTTCCTACATTAAACCTTTATGTTTTAGGGTGGTGTTGTAGGATGTATTGAAGTGTGTGTTTTTCCATAGAGAGGACAAAAGCGCTTAACTCTAGTAAGGAATCATTTGTGCATATACCTACTAGCATAAATCCATCTTAACCCTGAATTTAATAAACACTAAGAGGGATCAAAAATTGATTAAGCCACAAATATTTTGTTTCTTAAAATTTCAAGAGTTAATATATATATATATATATATATATATATATATATATATATATATATATCCTTGAATCTAGTAAGCATTAAGAGGGATCAAAAGTTACTGAGCTACAAACCTTTTGATGCTTAAAAGTTCAAAAGTTAATATATATGTGTGTGTGTGTTACATATTATTTTTGTATTATTGTCCTTTTTTTTCTTTCCTTTTTAGGTTATAGACTTGATGCATCACAATAAGGACACTCTCAGAATCATGCAATAGAACTCAACTCACACACATATTTAATGCAGAAGTTTAGACAATCAGTGATGAAACCATTTGATGAACATGAATTGGTTTTCTTTTGATGAACATGAATTAGAGTTGCACTATCAACAATAAAATTATTGTAGAAGCACTCAGCTATGGGAGCACGAAGCAAAGAAGAAGAAGCATGGTTATGATTTTTAAGTAAAACAATTATAGATAGACATTGTTGGTCTTGGTATCAACCATATCTAATATATAATTGGGCCAATTCATTAATTGCCAACTTAATTGTGTGTGACTGGCACTAGGATAGATTCATATTAGTTCAAATTATATGCGCAATGAGCCAAGAGGTTTGAAGCCTCTCCAGTTACCAATATCAATTCTGGAATTCCAAATCTCTTATCGTTGTTTAAGTTAACAAGGATTTAAAACTACTCTATCTGGTAATCAGTTTCAATTTTGGAAACCGAACACAGAAGAGTATCAAGTGAGGCCCACAACATTCTCATAAATAATCAGCTTGACATATGGATCTGTGATATATTCACACTAGAATACTTCTATTTGGGTTTGAAGCCATGGATTTCTTGATTTACAATTTCAGTATCCATTTATGAACAGTTTGTGGGAAAGAAATCAGTTGATTTGAGCTACTGAAGTCAAGGGTTTGATTTGCCCGTCAGGTTTAATTTCATGCTTTAATGAATACTTTGTCATTTTGATACCTTGAGCTATACTTCGTCCTTTGGATAGCCTAAGTTGATTGAGCTTGAAATTGCATGATACATAATATTAATTATTTTGTATTTGACCTTTTTTTTTGCATCTTTGCTTCTCATTGGTTTCATGTGTCATTTATGCTTTATGCTAACATTGCAAAATTCATGGAAAATAATTCATCCCACAATAAAAAAAATTAATATTTATAGTATGCCTTTTATCTTAGTTGTAATGATATGTAAGATGATATTAAATTTTAGTTCAATATGTATGTGTGTATGGTGATTCTACAAACCATTTAGGATATTGGTCTCATATTGCATGAGAGCCCTAATAGGAAAACCAACCTTGGACACTAGAGAAGAACCAACCCTAGGAGAGCCCTAATAGGAAAACCGACCTTGGACACTAGAGAAGAACCAACCCTAGGACACTGGACATTGCAGGTGTCCACATACCCTTGACATGCAAGGTTAGGCATCCCCAGGTGTCCGTGACACATGGTACCCTCTACAAAACTGGTCCTTGGATGTCTAGGCATCCCCAAAATAGGGGTACCCCATCCCCTCTGCAATCAATGTCCCTTGAATCCGTGACAAATGTCTCGAGTATTTTGGCCAATTTTGGGGTACATCAGGGTACATGGCTATGAGACATGTATCCGATAAGTTGGTATGGGTATCTGGTACAGGTACGCATACCCTACCCCGAGTATTGATACCCATGCCACTTAGTTTGTTTTGAATGTTGCTAATCTTTTGTTCATTTTTTGATTGGGCATATTCAGCAAAATGTTAGATAGGATCATCAGAGTGGAATATGCTCAACGTGAGGATCTGATAGAAAAGGTGGATATTATAGTCCCATTCGAAGTGGTTGGTATGGCAAAGCTGGAGAGGTTCATGGCCATGATCGTTCTGTAAGTCTTATATATGGTAGACCTGCAGTGAGGGACAGTCCTGATTATGGTAGGGCGCCAAGTCATAGTGAGGGACAGTCTTGATTATGGCAGGTGCCCCAAGTCATAGTGAGGGACAGTCATGAATATGGAAGGGCCCCAAGTCGTAGTGAGGGAGAATCCTGTTTATGGCAGGTGCCCCAAGTTGTAGTGAGGGACAGTCCTGATTATGGAAGAGCCCCAAGTCCTATTTATGCAAGATATCTTGAGAGGCACAGTCATGATTATGGCAAGGCTTCAAGTCCTGTTTATGAAAGATATATTGAGAGGTGCAGTCATGATTATGTCAGGGCTGCAAGTCCTATTTATGCCAGGTGTCCAAGAAGACATGGTCCAGATTATGACAGAGTTTCAAGCTCTTCTCATAAACAGTCCCACAGGTGTGTATAGAATACATGTATAATTGTAAGGTTTACTCTAATCATTCATCCAAGGGTTTAACTTTTTTTTTTTAATTTGTTCCAACAGTTGATCACCAGTTAGGAAATGAAGATTACATGCAGAATTAATCAGATGGAGTTACCACGAGGCTGTGAAGATTACGTGCAGAATTAATCTGGTGGAGTATTTCTGATGCTCAAGTGTTTTCTAGAAATTTACACCAAATATTTTGGTGGTTGGCTAACAATCCCACATTATATTTTTTGCAGTATCTAGAAATTAATACTGAAAATGTTTGTTGTTTAACTTATAAATCACTATTTTTGCTCCTAAGTTTGACCATACCTTGACTATATTGTGTAGTTTGTTAAGCAATGGTAAAAGAGTGTTTATGGTATTAATGGCTGGAAGTTTTATATGTGGACATAGGTCATGCGTTGTGGCACTGATGGCTAAAGTATGATATGGATAGAGATCACATGATGAGCCACACTAGTCACTGGCCAGAAGTTTGATATGTACTTGTCTCTCCTTCAGAAACACTACATTTTTTCTTTACAATACAGGAGTTTTTGTCTGCCCATATTTGAATCTACGTGATTTTTGTTATTGGTTTCCCATATTTGAATCTATGTGATTTGTGTTATTTGTTGATAAATATAAATATGTGCATCTAGGTTCGATTTCACATTCATAAAATGATTGTGTCACAGTTGTCAAAAGTGGGATCGAAGTATGAATCTATCGAGTATCAAAATCTATCAAGTATGAAGATATCCAATTTCTTGAGATATAATTTAAATTTAATACCTTAATCCTAGAATATTGGACTAAATATTGGTCATATATTATCTCGTATTTAAAAAATCGGATTTGTGGTCTAAAAGTCATCCTATCAATTCACCAAGCATATTTAGTTTCAAGTTGATTAGAGTTCATAAATTATGTTGAATTTAGAGCATTTGTAGTGTTTTCTCACTTTTTTTGAAGTAGGAACCTTGATAATATGTACTCTTCATCTTCTACTTTGTTCATCTCTCGTCAGCTTGCACTGAGGCAATGTCTCAGGGAACCCAAGACCTTCTGGATGTCATACTCTGAAGGTTGAGAGAGCTTGTTTCTCTTTCTCTAACAAGCTGAACTTCCTTGGTTTTTAGAGTGTTGATCTTCTTTTATTTAGACTTCTCTTTCAATTTTATTTACACCTTGTTGTTTCTCTTCTCCTAACACACCGGTAAGCATGTTAAGATCGAGCCTTCATGTTGTTGAAGGTGGCTCTATATATTTTATGGAAAGAACCCTCATCCTTTGGAATGACGGGGTGGTTGGTTAGCTACTTTGAGCTAATTAACCTAACTAGATGCAGCCTAAGGTAGGCTACCTCAAGAAATCAATCACTACAAAATAATTCCTATGAGATATCAACAAACAATGTACTCTTTCAATGACCAATAATGAAGTGGAAAAATGTCAAATATTTGATCAGTGAAGAATTGGTGAAAATAATCTTCTAGAAGCTAGCTTGGGGTGACTAGGTCCCAAATCCAACTAAGGAAGGAATGAGAGATAGTGATGGTAATCCACACAACAATCACCCAAGGTGCAAGTACACTCATGAAGAATAGCATTCTCTAGGGGAACTAAGGTAGATGTTATGTGTCTATACCAAGTACCACAAGCACTTCCCACCCGTAGTCACTAGGGTGGAAATCCTAGAAGAAACAACTATGGTTCCATATTCACAATTGACAATTGGGTGAAATAGGCATGGGTCAGGTGTTTGGAAATGGGAAGGGAATTCAGGACTCAGTCCTAGAGCCAAAACTCTAGAGATAAATGTTATCACCCCTAGGATATGCCACATTTCCTAAAGCTCATTTACTCATATAGCCTAACAAGCAAGTAATGAGGGGATAATCTCAATCACTTTCTCAGCTTGACCTCGTGCTTGACGTGTGTGCAAGGTGAAATTTTCCAACAAGTATCACTTGCAACTAATGGATTTTTCACTCAATTATTTAGTTCTTATTTTGTTTTACACAACCTTGAAGAATTTACTCCCCAAACTACAACCAATGTCCTAGATCCTAGACTAAATTATGAGTTTTTTAGCAAATAAAATAAGTATAATTTATTTTATTATTGTTCGTTTTTAATGTCTATTGTTTACTCAACTCAAGGAAATGGATGAGACTTGGTAGTGTTTCAACTTGATAAGATAAATGACCTTGTAAAGATATTGATAGTTGAACATAAGCAAATTATACTAGATCTTTCAAATGAACCCACATGGTCAAATCAATTTGTAAATAATACTTGAACAAAGAAATCAACGTCCTTAAACTTATGATGAAGTTTTTCCTTTCTTTCAAATGTAATGTCCCTTAAAATAGCAAAAGTTTCAAATTTTTCCGATACTAGATTAAACTGATAAAGATATGAAGATTAGTAAATTATCTTCAGTAATGATAAGTGCTTACTGTACTAGTATTTATTTTCTATTCTTTGAAGTGTCTTAATTTCATAAGTGTCAAGGTTTGCTGATTGTAACTTTTACAGCTTTTGCGGAAGCGATTAAATGAAACTATGATCTAAGTGAACAAGTGTTTAAGGTGTAATAATGTAAATCCTTTTCTTAGTATTTCAAGAGTTTGTGTGCATAATTATAAAAGTTTAATTGATCATTCAAGTGGGATGGATCCCTACTGATAGCGGTTGATGACCCGTGATGAGATGCATGATCTTTCAAGGGCTACGTACCTCGGCAGAGCTGCTAAGAGGTAGGGTGTAAGAATTTGGAGACTTCTGACTTACTTAGCGAGTTTTCGCTAATGCATTCAATTTGTACTTGTTTGCATGTATACCTATGAGGCATCTACCGAGAATGCCTACTCCACCCTTCTAGCAATTATTTAATGTCCCAAGTGTGAGGGCTTTGAAGGTTGACACCTTTTAAAAGCCTTGATGAGGTTTATCATACTTATGGAAATACATCACTTGTTAACCTTGTAATTGTTAAATGGCATTATGTAATTGTTTTAGGTCATTGTATGGTTGTTTGTATTGACAAACCATGTGGATTTCAAATGGTCATAATACTTTAGAGTTTTTGAGTCACGACGAATTATTTGGAGTGGGTGGTGGAATTGAATGTAACTCTGCGATGGCACATGGCCAACGCTGCCATTTGTACTGAGGGTTTCTTCTAGGGTTCTACACCAACGAAGATGCATTTTTCATGGTTCATCCTTCCTGCTTGTTGTGGGTGCGTTGAGGGTTTCGTCACTGACATGAGCTGTGCCTCATGGTCAGCACACCATATGGAGTAGTGATGGCAACTGCATATTCGAAGGTAATCCCCCAATTCATACTACATTTTGTTGATATTGTATTTATATATATCGTGATACAGAGTTCAACGTTCTGACCTCGTATGGCATGTTTGGTTGACAGGTACTAGCTAGCATTTCTCTTCTGCGTGGCCAGGACTCGATAGTGGTGATGTTGGAAAACGGTAAGTCTAGAATATGCCATTTCTTATCCCCTCCTTTTGCCTCTGTGGAGTGTACCATTGATGTTTGCTTTTGAGGAATTTTGTGAGCCCAATTTTGGGTTTTCTGTAACAAGTTATTGGGTTCCTTAGGGGTCGCCATTGGCTTGACCCAGTGTATAAAGACTCATTGTAATTATTATTTTGATGATGAGGACTCCCTAGGGTCTCTCTGCTTTGTAGCAGGGTTTCATGGATTGGCCTCGGTTGTTAACTCTATACTTGTATCTGTGTGAAATGGGAATTCTGAAAGGGTACTTTGCTTCTTTCCTGTATGTAATCATGGGTACTATCTTTTGAAGTTTGAAATGTAATAATAAGGGATCCATGTCTTATTTCTATGAGACTTATATGGTTGTATGAATGAACCCTAGCTGCAGTATATTTATTTGAATGGTGCCTTCGTTAGTATAAAAACTTTAATGGAAAGATCGTTGGTTTAAATAAATGGTTATCATGTTGAAGGTGATACCAACTCTAGCTCTGTCTTGCGTATTTCTTCCCTATGGCGCAATTTATAAAGATGCTTGTGCTGTTATAGTCTCATCCTATAGCTAGATGATTTAAATGGTAGCTTTGTATTTCGTTGATTCCAATGATACTTTTATCCCAAGTCTAAATTATTGTGAATGATCTGGGCAAGCTGAACTACTCCAGGGGTTTGATATCCATACCTGTGGTTTGCTAGTTTGAAAAGTATGGGCGCCTATCTTTAGGTGATGAGGTTTGAACCGTGAACTGGGGAGGTTCCCATTAGGGTATTCAAGTTTTAGGATGTAATGTTAATCCTACGTTTGGTAGTCGTGGCCTTCGTGAGTCTGCTATGTTTGTGGTCAAGACTTTAAAGTGGAAACAGATCGTGTTGTTGGAGTTTGCCTGTGGTATCGATTTGCGTTTTGACTTCAGTAGTTTTGAATGGTTTAGTTAATGTAGAACAGGTTTAAGATTTCTGTGTATTTAATACTTTTGGTTTGATATGAATCGCGTATTGATTTGGGGATGGGATTCGATGAATGAATTAAAAGATAAGCTCGTAAGGGTTTTGGGATTGGCACCCATCATAGATGACGATTGTATTTATATGTAAACCTATGTTTAGATATGTGAACCTATGATTTTGCATGTGACTCTTTGTGTAATACTTGATGCGTTTAAAGCTGGACTAAAGATTTCTATTGTAGAGATGTTTGATATTTAAATGTATAGAGAAGCTGCAAGTTTCAATGTCTATTTATTTCTATTTGGTAATGTTTCCAACATGTACAAAGTAAGAATGTAAAAGATCTAATAGGTATAGGTGAACCTGCACTACGAATCATGGTATATGATTTAAATAGAACAAAAATAACATATACTAAGAGAATATAATTCAACAAAAATATATATATATCTATAAGCAAGAAATTATAGAATCATAACCTAGAAGGCAATATAAGTTGTCCAGCAAAGGCTAGCTAGGCTAGACCTGCTAGACTCTCCACTGGGTTCTGGGCAGAACCTTTAATTTGATATTATGGGTAATGATAACAATGCTACAGTATCTAATTTTAATTGTAGAAGCCTAACTTTATTATACTGAAAATTGAAACTTTTAATACTCCATACCTGGATGCTTGAGTACTTGGTCCCTTCCTGTGGAAACTTAGCTGCTTGGCACTTGAATCCTTCCTGTAGTGACCTGCACAGTCAACAATGGTTAATGCAAAGCCTGTTGTGTTTAGATAACCTGTTAGGGTGATTGCCTTTAGCTGGATATCTTTGGGACTACCGTGTTCCTCCCAACCATGATCCTACAACAGTTCTTGGTTCTGTATGGATCCCCCGAGCTAGATTCCAACATGCAAAAGAGAGAGCCTAGATCCACTGCTGGTTAGGTTCTGAGAATTATTAGGTGAGGCTGCTTCAGTTTCTTGGAGAAAAAATACTTTTCTTGGATTACCATAAGAGAATGATAATGATCAAGAATGATGGATGATCCCCAAACTTGGGATCTGCCCTCTTTAAGCAGGGAAGTCTTTTAATTAGGACTGTTGAAACAATCAGTTTCTTTAAATTTAATAATTAAAAGATATTATTTAATTAAATATCTAGTCCTCTTGAATTAGGATTTTTCCAACTGTTTAATTATAAGTGATTTTGATTTATGCTCTTAATAGTAATTGTAATAACAACGATTATACTAATAATTATTCTATCATTAAATGTACACTTCACTTAACTATTAATACACCATTTATAATATTAAATAATGCATAAATCATATATACTAATTATATTTCATAATTAAATAATGATATCATTATTATTAAAGCTCTTATTAATAATAATAGCCTGGAGGCCTTTATACATGTTAGTCATAAAATACTACTAGTAGTTATCATTTATTTAGTTATGTGTCATCACATGACACTTCTTTTCTCTTTAACTTCTACGGACAAGGTCCACTTCTTTGGATGGTCTCGATCAGCTTGGTTAGGTACCTCTAGTCCCTCTCTTTGCATGTTGGATTCCCTCGTTTAACATGGTAGTTCCTGCAGTAGGTGATGATGGATAAAAAGATGAATCATTTAAGCAATTTAAACAAATGTGATAAAAGTGCTCTTTAGAGTCTTTTCGACTCAACACTTTGAAACTCTGTAACCCCAAGTGCCCTTCAGAGCATTTTAACTCAACACTCTCACATGGGTGTTACTTTAGTGCAATTCCAGAGTCCCTTCTCAACACTAGTGCTAGAATGTGGTTGTGAGGCACATCTAGAATATTGAAGTTGCCTCGGATCCAGTATTCGTTTATCAATCTTGGAGTGCTCCAGGGATTATTCCCAACACTCAGTGTACATCGGGGCTTTCTCCCAGCACATAATATTTCCTCTAGGTACATCGGGGCTTTTTCCCAGTACGTAGGTAATCGTGTCTTCATGAGTCCATTCTCAACACCCCATATAAGTCAATCATGTCATTCACATCACTGCACAGTATGTAATAAAAAGATCATCTCAGTATATTAGGGTTTTGTACCCACATCATATGGTAAAAACATGAATCAAAACATTAGGGCTTCCTTGCCAAGTGTATAATCAAATAATGAAATTCAGTCAAGGCCCATGCCCAATATGTTAGTCTACAAAAGAATAAATCATATGCACTAGGGATTATGCCCAATAATCAGAATAAATCATATGTGTTGGGGCCGTGGCCCAATATAACATCATAAAATAGTCAGTCCAAATTCGGGATATTACATCAAATGACCATATGAAATGAAGAACTATGACTAGGAATGCACAAGAAAGAAAATTACAATAAACATGAAACATTTTTTGTTTGGTTTTCTTATGGGTGAATGCAATTGCACCATTAATGCACAAGCCAGTCAATTCATCAATAAATTTAGATCTTAAGTTTCTAGCATGCCCATAAGATGGCCTAAAACTCAGAAAGAATGTAAATTGATGGAAAAAAAGAACTCTAAAGAGTAGAGATGCACCTATCCAGTGTAGGAGTGTGGAACAAACCTCCTATTAAGGAAAATAGTGTATTAGATGTTGCTTTGTCTAAATAAAAGTGCATGGCATTCTTTTGTTTCCACATAAAGGAGTGTTTATGTCCTATAAAGATCTCAAAGACATGCATAAGATATATTTTGTTAATCTCTTAGGATGATCTATAGAAAGTAAGGAAATATCTAAACAATATGAACCATTAGGTACCCTAAATAAGGTTGGAAAACACTAACAAGAAACCCTGATGATAAGAACTCAAGCAGTTCTCCCCCCCAAAAATGCCAGTTTTGTTGTAGATAAAAACATCCTAATAGATAGGGTTTAAAACTTATTATATCATATTCAAAGAATAAGAATCGTTTTCTGTGAAGCTAGATGTTCATCATTTTCAAGTAACTACTAGATGAAATGAAGGATAAATACATGCTTATGATGGCTGTACAAATAGATCCTGTGTGTGTCGATTTAGTTGTACGTCATCTCCGCTTAGATCTAGACTCTAAAATCCATAAACAAAATAGGGAAACATACCTCCCTCAAACCCAAATGGTTACACAAATGAAAACATAGACATATTACTAACTTTTAACCAACTAATCAAGCAAATCAATTCACACATTTGAACACCAATTGAAACAACAGTTAATGAACAACAACAGTATTTTCTTTTGAGGGGGAGAAGACTGATCTTCATTTTATGGAAATAAAAAAAAATATAATACATGACATTGGTATCGAAAACTCTTGACACTGCAATAGTTGATCAAATTGACATTTCGAACCAATCTAGGGTGGCACGTCATTAGAAAAGAGATGGATAAAGATAGGAAATTTATGATCTTGAAAATTAGTGATAATAACAAAACCACTAGATATCAAACCCTAAACCCTAATAAAGGGAGAGAGACCCTTAAGACACCCTAAAAATCCAAGAGAAAATGAAAACAAAGGGGAAAATAAAAGATTAAATTTTTTAAGAAGGCTAAAGAACACAAAGGGGCAAAAAAATATAAACAAAAACAAAATAAAGAACCTAAAGCCTAATAAAATCTTATTTTTGTTTTTATTTTTTATCCCCTTCATGTTCCTTAGTCTTCTTAAAAAAATTAATCTTTTATTGCCTCCTTTGTTTTTCTTTTCTCTTGCATTTTTAGGGTTTTTTAGGGTCCCTCTCCCTTTATTAGGGTTCTCTTCAAATTTTTCAGGGTTTGTGTATCTAGTGGTTTTGCAATTAATACTAAATTTCAATATCATAATGTAATATCCCTTTTTCAAATTTTATTAAAATGCCAAATTTTCCACTTTTTTTCCCAATTTCGACCTTTGACTAGTTTTACTGTTTTGACCTCCAAATCAACCCAAATGCTCCCAAATCTTCTGTAGGAGTGTATGAATGGTATTTAGACTTGAATATAAGGTTCAGGGATGTTTTATGGCCCTCCAAATACTGCTGCAAACTTGATTTGTATTCTGATCAATATATGTAATTTTGACTAGTAATTTGTGCATCAAATCCCCCTCGGGTAACACTGCAAATGGCCTTCCAAATGCCTCCAAAATCCCACAAATTTATGAACAGAGGTATATAATGTGTTGAGTATGTGATTAAGGTCTCATATGCACCATTAATTGATTTTTAATACTGTTCTAACTCTCTCACATTCAACAGCAAAAACCCCCAATTCGACCCTTGGGGAAATGGCACTATTTCACCTCCCAATACAACTAAACTGAGTAAAAATGCTTCAAATGCTCAAGTACAGTACATGAAACTTCTAGAAGACATCAATGGCAATATATTTATCACAAATATATCATATAATCATCCATACATTCGAAATCATCATCAATACATTGGCTCACAACAAGGTAGTGGGGAAATGGCATTGTTCTTCCATTAAAAATGAGATTTATACATTTCTACTTGGAATTTCGACCTGAAAATTTTTGGAGATGAAGAAAAGAGTATTTAATTCATATTACAAAAGAAATGGGGCATTAGAAGCTCCCCCAAAGAGTACAATAGCTCACCAAAAACGCCCTCCCTCAAGGAGTACGAATATGCCTTCAAAACTGGAAACGGTGGAGAGAAAGTGCTGCACTAAACCAAACCATGAAACTTCCTGTAGCTGCTACCTGCAAATACAAACTCCATTAAAGCACCATGAAAGACCTGAGTGGCCTCTCCAAACACCAACTTGGATGGGAATCTTTCACCCTCGAAATTGGCTAAGGCAATAAACTAGTCATCCACTAGCTCTCTCTTCACAAATGCAATTTTTCTCAAATCATCAAAAGCCATTCTCATACTTGATTTCTACATTTTATAACCAACATTAGCCTTCAAGGGGTCGAAATCCTCTCAATAGATTCAATAATTTTCCATTTAGAAAATATTCCTCATTTGCCACTTGTCTCCTAGTTCCAACCTTCCATCTTCTCCCAAATTTGAATTTGAGTCTCTTTAGATTCCTCCAACTCCATGAGCGCCTTCTTGAGCCTATTTTTGGGGCTGACATGTCATAATGGTCAGGTGTAAGAAGTCAGGTCTGAATTTTGTCATAAAATGTCATAGATGCTTCATTATTGTTGTCATAAAACTAGGGAATCTAGCCCATGTGTCCACTAGTCTCCAATTTGACTCTTCCTCTCCCATGGAGGTTACTATTCCTTCCCATTTCGACCTAATATGATCAATGCCATGTGTTATGACTTACCAACTCACCCAAGAGTGTTCACCTTCCCATGAATTCGAATTGGCAAGAGAGAGCTGCCATGTGTCATTGAAAAATCAAGCTAGTGTGGGTCCCACCACCTCCATATGTCTCCAAAACCACTTGCCACCTAGAATTTCTCTTGAATTTATTTATTCATCATATTTATTAAATTCTTGAACCCTTATAATGTCTAAATATCATTTATTAGTTTCCTTATTACCATCCCACATGTGCCCATCCAACCTAGGAAACTAGTAGGATTGATGGGATTGTCTTACTATGCACTTATTTGAATGGGGACATTACAGTCCTCCCCACCCAAGATTGCTTGTCCTCAAGCAATTTAAAATTTGGATGCTGCAAAATCTTCTCCTCTTCCCATGTGGCATCTTCATTTGGTAAGTCCTTCCATTGCACTAAATATTCTTTGATGATTCTACTCCTCAACCTTCTTTCCCGTGTCTTCAAAATCTTTTCCGGAACAAGTGTGAGCTGACCTTCATCATCCAAAGGAGGAAGTATTTCTGAAGTGATGATTTTCTGACCAAGAGCTTTCTTAAGACAAGAAACATGAAATACATTGTGGATTTTACTCCCTTCTGGAAGTTCTAGTTCATATGCTACTTCTCCAACCTTCCGCACTACCTTGTATGGCCCATAGTACCTTGGTTTTAATTTTTCTGCTCCATTCTTTTTGAGAGATGTTTGTTTATAGGGCTGCAACCTTAAATATACTAAATCATTGACTTTAAAGGTTCTCTCTTCTCTATGTCTATCAGCATATTGTTTTTGTTGATTTTGAGCAACCTGCAAATTGTCTTTCAAGAGCTTTAAAATTTCTTGGCTCTCTTCCACCCAATCTTTAGCCTTTGGGGCTCTACTATCACCAAATATAATGTCAGCAAATGTAAGTGCATCATAACCATATAATGCTTTGAAAGGAGACATTCCTATTGACATATGATAAGTGGTGTTGTAGCAAAACTCACCCAAGTGTAGCCATTTTGCCCATGCTTTTTGCTGCCCTCCCACATAGTTTCTTAGGTATCCTTCCAACCATTGGTTTACCCTCTCTGTTTGTCCATCAGTTTGTGGATGATAGCTGGTACTTGGAGTCAATTGAGTGCCTACCAATCTAAAAAGTTCTTGCCAAAAAGCACCCATGAATCTACTATCTCTATCACTGACAATGCTCTTGGGGAGCCCATGCAATCTGAAGATTTCTTTCAAAAAAATATCAGCCACTTGTGCAGCACTAAAAGATGATGTAACAGCAAAGAAATGAGCAAATTTTGTCAACCTATCAACTACCACATAGATGCAATCCTTACCTAAGGATTTAGGAAATCCGGTGATGAAATCCATGGAAATACTGTCCCATTTTTGCTCCGGAATGGGCAATGGTTGTAATAGGCCGGCTGGACATGTAAGTTCTGATTTGTTTTGTTGACATGCTTTACATTCATTCACATACTTCTGAACATCTTCCTTCAGCCCCTTCCAAAAAAATCTTTGCCTCAACTGTCTATAAGTTTTGAAGATCCCCGGATGGCCTGCTAGTGGGGAATCATGTGCTTCTTGCAAAATTCGGTACTTGAGCTTGGAGTTATGAACTAAATAAATTCTTCCCTTATAATATATCAGCCCATTCAAAATCCTATAATTATCATCCCCTTTGATTCCATCCAACACATCACAAGCAAATTTGTCTTTGGCATATTCAACTAGTAGCATGTTTTTCCAATCCTTGGCAATATCCATGAGAGAAAAGGAAGGCCTTCTTGACAAAGCATCTGCTACTATATTATTCTTTCCTTTGACATATTCAATATCAAAATCATAAGCTTGAATCTTGCTTACCCACTTTTGTTGCCTTTCATTTAGATCCTTTTGGGTGAGAAAGTGTCTTAGACTATTATGGTCAGTTTTCACCACAAACTTGCTGCCCACCAAGTATTGTCTGAATTTGGCCAATGCATGCATAATGGCCAGCATTTCTTTATCATAGATGGAGTAAATTTTTTCATGAGGCTGCAACTTTCTGCTCTCAAAGGCTATGGGGTGTTGGCCTTGCTTTAGGACAGCCCCTATTCCTCCACCTGAAGCATCACATTCCACAGCAAAAGGTTTAGTAAAATCAGGAAGTGCAAGTATGGGACAACTACTCATTACCTCTTTCATTTTTTGGAATGATTTTTCAGCCTCTTCATCCCACTTGAAAGCATCCTTCTTAGTCAAATCAGTGAGTGGAGAAGTCAACTTGGAGAACCCTTTCACAAATTTTCTGTAGTAGGTGCATATGCCAATAAAGCCTCTCAATTCGGTAATATTTTTTGGTGATGGCCATTCCAAGATAGCCCTGATTTTTTCCATGTGTACCTTCACTCCTTCTTGCCCAATAATGTGCCCAAGATACAGTAGTTCTTTCATCCCAAACTCACATTTTGATAATTTAGCAAATAAGGACTCTTCTTTCAAGATTTTCAACACAATCTCTAACTGTTGCAAATGCTCTTCCCATGTTTTACTGTAAATGAGAATATCATCAAAGAAAACCAAAACAAACCTTCTTAGTTGCTTGCAAAATATCCTATTCATACATGCTTGAAAGGTGGCTGGAGCATTAGTTAACCCAAAAGGCATGACAAGAAATTCAAAGTGGCCAAAATGACATCGAAAAGCGGTCTTTTGCACATCTTCATCTTTCATTCGAATTTGGTGATACCCTGATCTAAGGTCAATTTTTGAGAAGTATTTGGCTCCATGTAGCTCATCCATGAGCTCATCAATCCTAGGAATAGGATACCTATTCTTGATAGTCTTTTTGTTCAAGGCTCTGAAATCTATGCACATTCTCAATGTTCCATCTTTTTTCTTCACTAGCACTACTGAAGAAGCATAAGGGCTAGAGCTTGGTCTAATGAGCCCCAACTCTAGGAGTTCTTCGATAGCTTTTTCAATCTCATCTCTAAACCTTTTAGGATGTCTATAAGGTGGTATTTGAATAGGTGAAGTACCCTCCTCCAAAACAATACTGTGCTCAACCCCCCTATCTGGTGGCCTACCATGTGGAAGGTCTCTAAAAACCTTTTCATATTTTTGCAAAAGTCTCTCTATCTCCTTTGGGTGTTTGACAATATTTATAGTTGGCTTGGGAGATGTAATATTACATTCAGCAGCCCATTCTATATCCCCATGCCTCAATATAGATCTCATGCTATTGCAAGTCACTACTTGATTTGGATAAGTGTGTTGCCCTCTCACAACTCTTTGTACTCCTTTTGAATCTTGGAATTTCATTTCGGGAATTTGATAATTTACTGTATGCTCTCCTATTGAATACAACCATTGCACTCCCAAAACCACATTAGTATCAGCAACATCAACCACATAAAAACTATCAACAAAAGTATAGTTACCTACGGTGACTTGCAGCTTTGGAACCCATGTTTTGCATTGCATTGTGTTGTGACCGGGAATGACAACTGTGAAGCCATCAAATGGTTCAATAGGTATATTTCTTTTCTCTACCATCTCTGCATCAATGAAGTTATGAGTGGCTCCTCCATCTACCAAAACTGAAGTTCTTTGTCCTTGTACCACACCTTTGCATCGGATAGTATGATAGCGAGGTACTGCTGAAAGCACTGCCATTCTTGCTTTGTCCGGTGAAGGATGATTTTCTTCTTGTCTTTCCTCTTCTACTGCTGTCTCATATGCCTCTTCTTGATCTGAAATATGTACATCTTCATCCATGCCCCCATCATACCCCTCATTATCAGAAAATACTTCTATGTATTGAGCCTTTCCTTTGGTACATTTGTGCCCCGGTGTCCATGGTTGGAAGCATGTGAAGCATAGTTTCTTTTTTCTAAGTTCATCCCTGTTTAGTCCCTCTTTTTTATTCCTCTCAAATGACTCTCTTTTCCAAGGTTTCTTATCATATCCATCCCTTTGCCAAGGTTTCTTTTCAAATTTATAGCTAGGCTTAGGAGGAAATCTCGTTCTAGGAAGCACATTTTGGAGATCCCTAGTCAAGCTCATTGCATCTTTTAATGTAGTTGGCTTGTGGGCTTTGACCAAACCTCTTAAGGGTTCAGCCAAACCTTCAGTGAACAGCAATACTAATCTTCCCATAGATACATCAGCCACCTTGACTGATAATTTTTGAAAGTCCAACATATATTCGGCAGGGGACCCAGTTTGCTTCAATTGAGCTAGTTCTTTGAAAGGTAATTCTGGATCTTTTTGTTCAAATCTTTCTAGTACCCTGTCAACAAATTCTCCATATGTTTTAACCTGATTATGACCCAAGGTTTTCAGCCCATGAAACCACCATTCATTGGCATCTCCTTCCAAATGCAGAATGGCCATTTTTAATGCATCCTCTTCCAACATAGGATTCAGCTGAAAATATACATCCAATTTTTGCACCCAAGTGTTAGCAGAATTTTGAGAAGAACCATCAAAAGTAGGAAGTGACATTTTTCCAATAGCACTATTCAATTCTTTGTTTTGGAATGGACTCCTATTGTCTCCCTTCATTTTAATCTTTTGCATAGCATCAATGTAGTCACTGAGTGGTACACCTCTTTTACACTCTTCATTCAAATCATTCCAATCATTTACTAGTTTCTTGTAATCCAATTCAAGATTGGGTTCTTCTTTGGGTCTGAGAAATTTAGGTGCAGTATGCCTTTGTGTGCTTTGAAATTCATCAGGTCTATTATGAGGTCCTGTACTTGAGAAAATATGCTCATTCCCTTTCATCTTTTCCCCTGAGTGTGAACCACTATTATCTCCTATCATCACTTTGCCTGAAAGTTGGCTACCCAACAATTCGAAACCTTTCATCATTTGTTTATTCATATATAGCATAACCATGGTAAGTCCTTCAAAACATGGTTTTAAGGCTTCAGTAAATTCCTCCTTATGTCTTAATTTTTCCTCCTCCTCTCTACCCATTGTTTTAGAAAAGAACTCTTTTTCTGCTACTATCTCTTCTTCAACCAAAAATTCTTCAACTACTGATTCAAAGGGTGGTGTTTTATTTGTTTGGCTTCTTGTTAATACCATCAGGTGCCAAGACCATGCTCTGATACCACTTGTAATATCCCTTTTTCAAATTTTATTAAAATGCCCAATTTTCCACTTTTTTTCCCAATTTCGACCTTTGACTAGTTTTACTGTTTTGACCTCCAAATCAACCCAAATGCTCCCAAATCTTCTGTAGGAGTGTATGAATGGTATTTAGACTTGAATATAAGGTTCAAGGATGTTTTATGTCCCTCCAAATACTGCTGCAAACTTGATTTGTATTCTGATCAATATATGTAATTTTGACTAGTAATTTGTGCATCAAATCCCCCTCAGGTAACACTGCAAATGGCCTTCCAAATGCCTCCAAACTCCCACAAATTTATGAACAGAGGTATATAATGTGTTAAGTATGTGATTAAGGTCTCATATGCACCATTAATTTATTTTTAATACTGTTCTAACTCTCTCACATTCAACAGCAAAAACCCCCAATTCGACCCTTGGGGAAATGGCACTATTTCACCTCCCAATACAACTAAACTGAGTAAAAATGCTTCAAATGCTCAAGTACAGTACATGAAACTTGTATAAGACATCCATGGAAATATATTTATCACAAATATATCATAGAATCATCCATACATTCGAAATCATCATCAATACATTGGCTCACAACAAGGTAGTGGGGAAATGGCATTGTTCTTCCATTAAAAATGAGATTTATACATTTCTACTTGGAATTTCGACCTGAAACTTTTTGGAGATGAAGAACAGAGTATTTACTTCATATTACAAAATAAATGGGGCATTAGAAGCTCCCCCAAAGAGTACAATAGCTCACCAAAAACGCCCTCCCTCAAGGAGCACGAATATGCCTTCAAAACTGGAAACGGTGGAGAGAAAGTGCTGCACTAAACCAAACCATGAAACTTCCTGTAGCTGCTACCTGCAAATACAAACTCCATTAAAGCACCATGAAATACCTGAGTGGCCTCTCCAAACACCAACTTGGATGGGAATCTTTCACCCTCGAAATTGGCTAAGGCAAGAAACTAGTCATCCACTAGCTCTCTCTTCACAAATGCAATTTTTCTCAAATCATCAAAAGCCATTCTCATACTTGATTTCTACATTTTATAACCAACATTAGCCTTCAAGGGGTCGAAATACTCTCAATAGATTCAATAATTTTCCATTTAGAAAATATTCCTCATTTGCCACTTGTCTCCTAGTTCCAACCTTCCATCTTCTCCCAAATTTGAATTTGAGTCTCTTTAGATTCCTCCAACTCCATGAGCGCCTTCTTGAGCCTATTTTTGGGGCTGACATGTCATAATGGTCAGGTGTAAGAAGTCAGGTCTGAATTTTGTCATAAAATGTCATAGATGCTTCATTATTGTTGTCATAAAACTAGGGAATCTAGCCCATGTGTCCACTAGTCTCCAATTTGACTCTTCCTCTCCCATGAAGGTTACTATTCCTTCCCATTTCGACCTAATATGATCAATGCCATGTGTTATGACTTACCAACTCACCCAAGAGTGTTCACCTTCCCATGAATTCGAATTGGCAAGAGAGAGCTGCCATGTGTCATTGAAAAATCAAGCTAGTGTGGGTCCCACCACCTCCATATGTCTCCAAAACCACTTGCCACCTAGAATTTCTCTTGAATTTATTTATTCATCATATTTATTAAATTCTTGAACCCTTCTAATGTCTAAATATCATTTATTAGTTTCCTTATTACCATCCCACATGTGCCCATCCAACCTAGGAAACTAGTAGGATTGATGGGATTGTCTTACTATGCACTTATTTGAATGGGGACATTACACATAAATTCCCTATCTTTATCATTCTCTTTCCTAATGATGGACCACACTAGATTGGTCTCGAGCATCTGTGACATACATAATATATATGTATATAAATTAATAATAATAATAAATAATAGTTAACTAAGGGACACATCCCTTCATGAACCATCTCTATAAGATTTTAGGATTTGTATCTATATGAAACTATCATTGTATCTCCAATTATCGAATCATTTCATATTATATTGTATTTCTTATGGATT
This sequence comes from Larix kaempferi, assembly GCA_027924585.1. Lineage (NCBI taxonomy): Eukaryota > Viridiplantae > Streptophyta > Pinopsida > Pinales > Pinaceae > Larix > Larix kaempferi. The sequence continues at coordinate 519,175 of BSBM01001513.1, read as the reverse complement.
CTTATATATTGTCATATATATTTTGGATATTCAATGCATGAACGAGATTAGTTCATCACATTAGTATCAAAGCTCTTTTTGTAAATATAATTTATTCCGATTACTAGCCAAACAATGTTTTTGCCACAGTTTCTCTTATATGATTTTAACCTAAATCCGAGATATGTGGACACCAACAACTTCAGTTGCTTCTATGATCCTAGGTATTTGACCAAAAGAAATCCCCTTGCTTCATGATATTGTTTATAAATCGTGGCGCTATCCTCATTAACATATCATGAAGTTTTCATCAATCTATGCCACAAGAAACTAAAGATTATATCGAGTGCAAATTGTTCAAGCACATATTTTAAGTGCATTATTTGAAAATATAACAAAAAGGAGAAATAATCGACTATGAACAATGAAAATAAAGCAATCAACATAGTAGGTTTTACTTGTGTACACATGCTACACATCACAACAATGCAAATAGCTAGTCATCCTTGTTTTTTGCAGTTCGAGCCATTACTACACGTAAATATAAACCTTTATCCAAACTTAGAAATTGATTATCTAGACTTTGAAATAAACATCATCCATTGTGGAATATAGGCATGAGAATTGTCATACAGAATATAACCAATGAAATCATTGATTAACCTTGTTATGGTAAGGATATTTATCGATAGGTTTTATGAAAGGAGTTTACTTGTGAATTATTACCTTCCAGAGATGATAATGCTAAAATGTAATGAAAGAGGAGGTTGCAACCAATCACCAAAGCCACACCCCTTCCAAGACATCAATCAATAGTTCTTTAAAAAAGGTGAATTAATTAATCATTTGTTGGTGATAGATCATTAAGTCATAGGTTACCCTTTTCACTTTTTCATATTATGTTTGGTATAAGATAAACCATACCTTGTTTCGGATATCTATAATTATTTCATAAAGAAAGAAATAATAAGGTGTTGCTTCTTTGAGTAAATCAATTTTTTTGGAGTTTTCATATCTAGGGTTGTTTGAGTAAAACAAAGAATGCCCCTCTAAAGTCAAGGAATATATCAATGTGTTTATAGTAAGGAGGGATTTGTACAAGGATAGAAGTGAAAATGTGAATATTAATATATTAAAAAGTAATAAAAATGATGCAGGAGCATCGGGGCCTAGGAAAAAATAGTCGAAGTTGATCGACATAATGAAGTCAATCAAAGAGAGTGCTAACAACCATTGGCTTGAAGTAAACTGGAAGTCGAAGCAAGGCAGTTGAGTAGAAGCTATCGATGAGCGGTCAACAGGAGAAAGGTCGAGGGTCGACAAGGTGTGAGGGAGAAGCGAAGGCGTCAAAGGTTGACATGTGGCTGAATAGTGACATCGACGGATTGTGGCAGGGGCCAAGCGTGGAGGACGGGGCAGGTTGGAAGCCGTTGAGACTAAGTAAAGCCGACAAGTGATGTCGAGGGATGAAAGAGGGTAGTATGGTTGAGGCATGTGATGGGGACGACAACTGTAGCAGATTTAGAGAAGTGTAGATGTCAAGGAAATGTACTTAACAGTTGTTTGTGGTTGTTGAGGAAGTTATAAGAAATTATGAAGGTGGTTGGGATCACGCCATATGTCACCACATGTGCATATTGTGCGGCATGTCCAGGGGGCAGTAACAACTGCAGGTCTGCAGGGTCAGGGATAATTCGGTAGACAGAGGAAGGACATCTCAGGGAAGCAAGTCAGAGTGGACCTCGGAAAGAGAAGTCGAGGAGAGTAGAAGAGTAGTGCGAAGGCATAGGGGGAGGGATCGACAGATCTCTCTCTAGAGGATCAAAGGATCACACATAGTCGAGAAACACAATGAGAGAAATAGTTTCAGTTATGTATATTGTAATAGGAAAAGGCCGACTTGTTTATTTTCTTTGCATTTACCATTGTAACACTGTAATTGATTCAAGTAATAGAAGCCAACTTCTGGAATTCAAATCACATCCGTTCTATGTGAGTACCTTGTGTGTTTGTTTTGTTTTATTGTTAAGCAAAAGGGTCCGACCGAACTACCTTGCACTAGTTGGTATCAGAGCTCGGAGCAAAATCCGGTTGAGCAGCTGAATTCGGAGAACCGAAAGAACTTGGGAGTGGTTAGACAACTCCAGCTTCGGTTGGGTAGACTTGTGTGCGAGTTGTGAAAGTCCGGTTACTATTGGACAAGTGAATATTTCAGCTGTGGTTGAGATGGAACAACAAGGCATTAATGTTCGAGGTGCAGGACGAAGAGCATGTGGCGCACTAGTCACAGTTGATTGTGAAATGTTTGACGAGTGCATGCGAACAATGAGAAGTTTAACCAGAGAGGTTGCAGCGATCAAAGAAAGCCAAAGGCATGGATGCATGCCCGTTGCACTTGACCATAATGACGAGGAAGTGGAAGCATGGGAAGCAGTCGAAGAAGAACTAGAAGATAGATTCATCAAGCTACTGATAGAGATGAGGGGTAAGACAAAGATGGATGTACCTACCTACTTAGGAAGCCTAGATCTAGAAGAATTGATAGACTGGTTTAGAGAGATGGAGAAATACTTCGACATAGAGCACATAGAGGATCCTAAATGGGTTAAAATTGTATTTCTGAGGTTGAAGGATCATGCCTCATTGTGGTGGGACAATGTACAGGCTGATAGAGTCAATAAATGCAAGGAGCAGATCAAGTCTTGGGACAGGATGGTTTCCAAGATGAAGGGGAAGTTCTTTCCTAACGACTATTGGATTTCCTTGTTTAGGAAGTTGCATAACTTTGGGCAGAAGGAGATGACAATGAAGGAATACATAGAACAATTCTATAGGCTATCGATTCGGTCATGTCAAACCGATGAAGGCGAAGAAGCTATCACAATATATGTAAATGGATTGAAGTATTCCATACAGGATGAGTTGAGCCTATCGAGGTTCAAAGCGGTCGGTGAAGCTTACCAGTTAGCTCTAAACGCATAAGAGAAACTATCAAGGAAAACTGCGTCGAACAGAGGGAGGATGATTGATCGAGGTGCGAAGACTGTTTCCGCGAAGGGAAAACATAGCGAGACCAGGAAAGAAGCCGTAAAAGCTAGCCGACATGTGGAAGGGACAACGACCAGAGAGTAGGCACAGGGAAACTGACGGGAAGGTCGAGAGACTCGTAGTTGAGGTGCGTATGATCGAAGTGGTCCAATCAAAAAGAAAGGAGCTAACAAACCAACTGTAGTATGTTATAAGTGTTGGGGAATAGGACACAAGGCATACAAATGATCAGAGAACCTACACATTGCAGAAGAGTCGAAACCTAGAGGTCAATGAGATGACCAGGGCGACGAGAAGGCGGATTTGACATCTGACAACGGTTAATAGGGTAGAGGAAAAGGTCAAAACATAACAACCAGGAGAACGTTGGTGCAAGACAACTAGCGTGAAGAGAAGGAGCCAGCACAATGAAAGGCCATCTTTTAGACAAGAGTGTTGATCACCGACAGGTATTGCAAGACCATTGTCGATGGTGGCAGTACAGAGAATTTAGTGTCGACGGAGGTCATTGACAAGTTAAGGTTAAGATGTTGAGAACACCTACACCCATACAAGATATCCTGGTTACAGAAGTGACATCATGTGAAGGTAACCAGACAGTTACTCATAAAATTTAAGGTTGAGAAACTTGAAGAAAGTGTACTGTGCAGAGTAATCCCAATGGACGTTTGTCATCTGTTGTTAGGGATATCATGGTAGTATGATCAGAATATAATCTATGATGATCGAGCCAACATAGTCACAATGTGTAAAAATGGCACGCAGAGGACGCTGAAGCCGAAGCTAGAGGACCAAGCTGACTGCAAGCAGGGCGAAAGCAACTATTTGGAGAAGTGAGTGCTGATGTGTTCAACGAAGGAATTACTAGAAGAGGAAGAGAAACAATGGGGATGTTTCACCATCATTTCGAAAGGACCATGTGTAGAGAGGTCGATAATGGAGAGAATTCTGGTCGATGTCGAAGAGATGCTCGACGAGTTTCGAAGCATAATAGTTGACGAGGCACCGACGAGAAGCATATCCCATCAGATTGACTTGATTCCATGATTGATTTTTCCAAATAAGGAACCACATAGAAGGATTCCAATAGAGGGTCAGGAACTCAATCGACAAGTTGAAGGGTTTTTGGATAGAGGATTGATCAGGGAAAGTCTAAGCCCGTGCGTGATACCAATAGTATTATCTCCGAAGAAGGGTGGAGATTGGAGGATGTGTACAGACTCCAGAGCCATCAATAATATCATGATCAAGTATAGGTTTCCATTGCAAAGGATGGATGACTTGATGGATTGTTTGAGTGGAGCGAGATACGTCATCAAAATCGACTTGAAGAGTGGATATCACAAGATCAGGGTCAGAGAGGGCGATGAATGGAATACAACCTTCATGACGAAAGAAGGACTGTATGAGTGGTTAGTCATGCCATTCAGATTGACTAATGCACCCAATACATCGATGAGGTTGATGAATGAAGTATTGAAACCATTCTTTGGAAAGTTCGTCGTAGTGTACCTCAGCGACATATTAATATTTAGTCGAACCAAGGTGTAATACCCCATTCTGACTCTTAGGATGTATTGGCTTCTAATGTAAATAATGTGTAAATGTGATGTATGTTTTCCTAGAGTGGAGCTCAAGGCCAAGGCCTCGCTAGTAAAAAATTGAATTTTGATTTAAAAGGAAAGCATTGATATTTTGATGCCCATGTGCTCTTAAGCCATGGAAATTGTAAAAAGGATGTAAATAAACATCATGCAATAAAATTTCCAAGACTGGCTACGGGAGCAACGAATGAGAAGGGGCCATGTGTATCCACTAGGGAGTGGTGAGGGGGCTATGGGATTGAACCATAGGTTTCCATATGTCACCTTGAGAACTCATTTGACTTACCTTGCTAACATTTATTTATGTTGTAAGGAAGTGGTCGAGGAAGTCACTCTATGGCTTCAATGGAGAATGGGAAACCCAGAAATTCGTATGGCAGAGTATGGGATCTATTTTCTTGTACCACAAGTCACTCAAACTCATGGGAGGTTGCTTCTTCCTCATCCCCATCCCATTGTGAAAGTTACCAGCACCATTTTACATCCAAAAACGAATTGCCAGCAAAGAGAAAAACCAGAAATCGCGACTTTGAAAGAACCCACGTTTTGAAGAACCAAAAACGCCGAGATTTGGAATTTGACAGTGAAATCCAATGGGGGATCCATAGATATGAACCTTGGTGTGAAATTGAGAGTATTAGCTACCCCAAAATCCATTGGAAAACCCAGTTTTAATCGCCCAGAAAATCAGTGACGGATTTGGGGTTATTTGTGACAGAGTTGTGAGAAATCCGATTGTGGATGTATGAATAGAGGATGGGATTGTTGAGTCCAGCTTGAAGTGTATGTGGCTCTGGGATTGAGCTTAGTGGACTAGCATCCTCCTCCATTTCCCATTGCATGCTTGAAAAACCCAACGGTGTGTTGGCTTAGCATGGCTGTCTGAGTGAAACCCTGACTGTGAGTGAACCATCTAGTTCCTCCTTAGTGGATACATAGCCCAACTCGGGGGTGATCTCTCAGCTGAAAGAATACAGGCTGGACAGAGATCTATGGTTGGGTGGAACGTTGCTCTCATGTATCCAATCGTTGGATATTGCGTTGCAAGATAAGTGCTCTTTGTGGATTAAATTATATACAATCTGTGTCCTGCAATGTGGTATTTGAATGATTATTTTGCATGTTAATGAAATCGATATGAAGTAGCATAAGAAGGGGATTGAGTTCTCTGCCTGTTGATTGCTTGAGATAAATATGCTAATGCGAATCTATGCTTTTGTGTATTATTATGTTTAATTCCGTTGTGTTTATATTGAGTTGATTCTGCACACAGAAGTTTTTAATTGTTATGTATTTTATGAATAAGAATATTGGGGCTAAGTCTGCCAAAATCCCCGGTGTGTTGTTAATGTTTCCTTCCCTGTATTTGATGATCGAAGGGGACGTTACAGAGTGGTATCAGAGCTCTAGGTTCAACACTATGGCTGTTGGGCCCTTCATAGAGATATAAATCATTGTGTGTACATGCATTTTGTATTTGGAACTAAAATGCATTAAAGAAACCTTAAGATCGCATGGCTTCTATTTGTTGGAATGGGAAATCATTTCCATGACTGTTTGGGGATTTTTGCAAGTTTCTTGCATTGATTGCATCCATTGGTTGGAGATTAATTGTGAATCCATTGGTTGGATTGTTGAATGTGAATTGAAAAGAAAATCCCTTATTAGAGATGCAAGTTCTTGCCATTCTCTGCAAGTTTTTATGCAAGTTTGATCTATAGTAGTTCACCTCTGTAAGGGGACGAAAGGGCACATTCCAGAAAATTTTCTAACTGTTGTGAAAAGTTGCAGTTGCAAGGCAAGAGACAGAATGGTTTTAATGTACAATTAGGAAGTTGGGGGCGGCATTTTGATTGGGAAAAATGATAGGGTCATACTTCTCAGATGAAGAATAAGATCACATAGGTGCATAGACCTCTCCCAGAGTTTTCCAATGATACCAAATTCATCCAATTTGGTTAAGGGACGAGGGAGATATGACCCCTGCAAGCACGCGGATTGCACGTAGATTGCGTGCAGGTTGCGCACGGATTGCGTGCAAGTCGCGCACAGATTGTGCGCAGATTGCGTGCGGGTTGCGCGTGGATTACGCGCAGGTCGCACATAGATTGCGCGTGGATTGCGCGTGGATTGCGTGTCGGTTGTGCGTGGATTGTGCGCAGATTGCGTGTCGGTTGCGCGTGGATTGCGTGCAGATTGCATGCGGGTTGTGCGTGGATTGCGCGCAGATTGCGCGCGTGTCGCGCATAGATTGCGTGCAGGTTGCGCGCGGATTGCGCGCAGATTGCATGTGGGTTGCGCGCGGATTGCGCGCAGGTCGCGCATAGATCGCGCACGGGTTGCACGCAGATTGTGCGTGGATTGCGCACAGATTGCTTGCGGATTGCGCGGGTTGCGCGCGGGTCGCGCACAGATTGCGCGCAGATAGCGTGTGGGTTGCGCGCAGATTGCGCGCGGGTCACGCACGGGTTGCGCGCTGATTGAGTGCAGGTTGCGCACTGGTGGTGCACAGGTGGCGCACAGGTGGAGCACAGGTTGCAAAGGGAGTTAAAAAGGAAAAGTAGTTAAACCCAGAATTTTATAAAAGATGAATGGTGCATCGAAATTGAGATCCGCAAATTGCAGAGTGTTCCTTGTTATATGGACTAACTTCACCCAATATAAAAGTTTTTGTGATTCTTCATAGATTTTCTTCCACAGGTGGCTGAATTTGGCATTCTGGACCAAAATGCAACTATGTAAAATGTGCAGAATTATTGGTAAGACTTATCATTTTTGAAACAACGTTGTTTCCACACCCGATGTCGGAATGGAGCATGAAGACAGGAATTGGAAAGCTTGTCCAGCAGGGAACAATGATGCATGACTAGAGTTTGAATGAAGTCTACATATATCATAGATATTTAGTGCAGAAGAGTGCCAGCGGCTGTTTTGACAAACAAATTTTGTTGTCAATATGGACAATTTCTACAATTGCATGATATGGAAGAGGAATTCCATGTTACAATGAGGGATCGAAAAGGGAAGAATTCCTTAAACCCCTGTTTGTTATTATACTTATAATTATGAAATTGTCATATGGCATAAAAATCTTAAAAATGTAAGGGATTACATAGATGTATATGCACTAGATGGCATCTTAACAAACATTGCATAGTGCATATGGAAATGCTTGTGCATAAATGGGATATTGCATATTGGTAGAATAATGAAGTCTGGATATGCAATGAACCACTAATGAAGAATATTGTGGTTGATAATCACTATTGATGTTGGTATTGGTTGTAGGACCAAAGATAACAAAGAGCATGGCTAAATGTGCCGAGGATGTTGTTGCATGAAGCCAACAACCTTATGCAGAAAGGATGGTGCAACAAATCTATGATCATAAAGTTGACAAAAGGACTGAGCAGCCTTGGTAAGAGGCCAATTGATCAGGTAACATCAGGCGATGTTAATGGTAACCATGCAGGTAATGATTATTGGTGCCCAATGGCATGAATGTTGAAAGAGGATTTGGTAAGATCTCTTCAACTATGTTTGAGCTATGTTGAGTTAGTTTGCATGTGATATTGAATATCGATTGGGACTATTAACCTACCAAGCTTGGTGAGGTGTGGGTAAGTGAAGGAAATGATCCTTACACCCTATGACTATTTAGAAATCTCAATGCATTCATATGAATTTATATCATGCCAGGTGTATGATGGTTATGTGCTTAATAACCAAAGCAAGTGAGGACTGGTGGTCCTGATTATGGTAATGCAAGTTATATGAGAAAGTCATGCTTCGATCATAATATGCTTGAATGCATAGTACTCATGAAACAATGCAAGGTGGCATTGAGTGGATGTGCGTTAAGAGATTTTATAAATATTGTAGTTAAGCATTAAGAGAATGCATATGAAAAACTTGAGTAAATGTTGTGAATATGCATGCATGTGGGTACCTACACCTGAGGAGATGTATTGTGTGCATGCATGATTGTGATATATGTATATGTCTCATTATAATTGAGCAATAGATTAGATGATGAACTAATGATAATTCGGAGATCATTTCATGAGCTGCTATGAATGTAGGGGAAGAAATTGCATGAAGGTAGTCATGATTGAAATACTTCCAGAGTGCTCTATTGGAATGATAGAGTTTTATAAATGATATGGCTATGAATTAATGAGCATTTAAAAGCTTTAATTTAATTGCATAAATGATGTGACTGTACCTTGCAATTTCAGTATGATAATGATTTACGTGAAATAAATGAGTTTGGTGATATGGATATGTTAATAGCCAGAAGTGTTTGAATTATGGAATGTTATAATTCTGAAAATGCTTCAGTGACTGTTGCAGCAATGAAATATTATATGCATGGGGACTCACAACATGTTTGACTGATTGAAAGTTTCAGACTCTAGGTAGAAATGTCTTGCGTATGGCAATGGGGATAATACCATAGTAAAGACTGAACTCTACCATGTGCAAATACCAAAGGTTATGAGAAGGTTCTCATGGTTGTAGAATTTAATTTATGCATGAAACAGATCTGAAAATGTTCTGATTTAAGTTTATGAGAATAATATCATGGCTGCAAGTCTAATTCTGTAGGGAGCAGATCTGCAAATTCGATTTAGAGCTTATGAGAAGGAATCTCATGATTGAGAGCTCTAAGTTCTGTTAATAAGAATAGTTGTAAATCTCAGATTTGTAAATATTTCGGATTTGAAATTTTGCTAATAATTGCTAATGACTGTTTGGCTTATATGAAAATGCGTCAGGAGGACATGCTGGAAGTGGATGCCCATGTATGGCAGCGGGCATAAGACCATAACGGGAAGAGTGGTGTCACTTCCAGGAGCCAAACAATATGAGGATAGCCTCATGGATAAGAAAACCAATTTCTGTAGTAGACAGAGTTGCAAATTCATACTGAATTTAATTATTAGTGCCATGGATTTGTTATGGAACAATCGGATTTGAATTGTATTGTTAAATGTTGCTAACTGTTTGGCTGTTCAATAAGTGTGCCAGGAAAACACATTGCAGCAAGACCATGAGAGTGGGCCTGCAGAAGCCAAACTTCATGGGAAGGGATTCCATGATTTCAAAATGGGTTTAAGGTGAAATGCCACAAGACATTATTAATGTCTCATCTGCACTACATGATTGGTAAACAATATGAGTGGGATGGTGAAGATTATGTCAGTAAGACATATGAAGGTTATGTAACATCAAAAGGAATTGGGATGACAAACCGAGGGACTGTCAACTCAGAGAAGGAGCCTCCATTCCTCATTAAAGAAGAGAAATAACATCTGAAAAATGGATAAGTGTTCCACAAACCCTGAATGATATATATATAAATACATGCATGTCTAATTATTAGAGTTAATATGCAGAGCATGTTTTGATTTTATTCCCATTATGGCAGACTACTTGAAGTATGATTAGGACCTTCATAGTTCACATCAGTAAGGAGTGCACGCCTTTCTGGTGCTGAGTTATGTTAGGGATGCCAATATTGACTACGCCTTAAGGGAATGGACGCATTCCTGGTGTTTCAAGGTTAGGTAGTGAATGTTATGAAATATGTTTACAGTTTAGAGTAGCAATACTGATGAACTTGCTTATCCATCTTGTGTTGACAGCCTAAATAGATTGTAATTGATGTTACACACTAAATAATCTAAATAAAAGGATGTTGTGAGGGGTTGTGGTGGAAGGGTTAATATAAATAAAAGGATGTTGTGGAGGTTGTGGGGATTTTGATGAAGGGATGTGAAGTATTGATGAAAGGGCTATCATGTGCCTATGGCTCCATAGTAGAGCCTTGACCTAGAAATGGTCGTAGTGAAGTTTCCTTCCAATCAGCGTGAAGGTGTACTAGTAAGGTGTTGATTATTTGATGATTTGGAGCAGCTTGCTTGCTGGCCAAACATCCCAGTCTGCAGGAGGATCCCAAGGCTTAAAAAGTAAAAGCAGGACCCTGTGGACCAGAGAGGAAATGAACAATACAGATAAGCATTCAATTTCATTCATTTCTTATTTGAAATAATGAAGGTTTCAAGTATAAATCTTGTAACAGTGAGCTGATGCATTATTGTTTCTTTGTTGGAAACCTTGGTCAATACAGGAAGCAAGGACCCTGAAAGAACTATAAATTGCTTGGTAAATCCAGAGAGTGGCTGGTTGGGCAAGATTATTGATGATTTGGAACAGCCTGCGAGCTGGCCAAACATGCAAGATTATTAATGATTTGGAGCAGCCTGCGTGCTGGCCAAACATGCGAGATTGTTGATGATTTGGAGCAGCCTCCGTGCTGGCCAAACATGCAAGATTATTGGTGATTTGGAGCAGCCTACGTGATGGCCAAACGTATAAGGTTATTTGATGTTGAGGCACAGCCTGGGCGCTGGCCAAACACCCAAATCCATAGGCGATTCCAAGGCTTGTAAAGCAAAGAAGGACCCTATGCAATAAAGTGAAGACATCTAGTGCAGATAAGTATTTGGTTATCTTGTAATTTCTTGCTTATGAATATACATGTGTATATGATTTGGTTATGATTTCCTATGACAATAAACTAAACATGTGAATTAATCCAATGTCTGAGTGTATGTATTGCTGGAAGCAATGACTATGAAAGCATCTCAAGGATGCGTGTGGACATGTAACCACCCTAAAGAGCTCCGCGTGAGCAGTGATGAAAGATGGGGCTAGTGGAACTATGTGAGTCCTAGCAGCCAAGAGTTAGACCAACCGAGTGGAGGAACTCCATGGTTGAAAGGTCTGGAATAGACCATAGACACTACGTGTCATAGCCAAGAAGGGCAGGTCAAGCATTCACGTGGAAGTGAAAGAGGACAGGAGCATGAAAACCACAGTGGTGGTGTGGGTTCCAGAATGGAACAAGACTAAGAGGAGAAAACTCTTACTGCTCTCTCTCTCTTTCCTTTTAATTGATGCATTTATAGAATTAGAAAATTGTTGAATGCATGCATGACTGAAAGTAAAAGTGTGTGTATTTGATTAAAGTGAATTGTGAATGCTAATTAATGAATTTCCTGTGAATGGATGAACATGAAGGAATTCATGTTTATGTTGGAAAACATAAAAAGTGTGGGAGTCTCATGAGTAAAGCATGGACTATCCATGTCAACTGGAGAAAAACCATTAACTGATTTTTTTTTTTATGTTTGGGTTATGCTTGGCCTAACGAGAATTGTAATGATGAATTTCATAGGTGGAAATTGAATCAATTGGTTGCAGCCAATGCAGGAAAGTGTTGCTAGTGAGCAAAGTGTGGTCAGTTGTTTCGATTGACCATGGCGACAGACCAAGGGCTACTAGAATTGGTTGGAAGTATTCTTCAAACAATTGCCAAGATCCAAGAAAATCTTGGAGAGGTGCTCAAGATGCAAAAGCAGCAAAACGAGATGAACCACAAGGTCTTGCAGGACTCTATTTGTCTGCAGAAAGAGGTAAAGAGCATTATGAGGGCAATCAACAAGGGAAAGAAAAGTGGATCAATGAAGAAGCATTCATCCAATCGTCCGGTTAAGAAACGCTCTAGGTGGGAAGACTCAAAGGAAATTGAGCAGGTAAAGATGAAGCAACCAGTGAAGTGTTGGAAATGTGGAGGGGATCATTGCCTCCGCAACTGCCCAACAAGAGAACCTCAAGAGGGTAGCAGCCATAAAGTTTTCAGACTTATGGATGAGCTGGAAGATCCGAATCAGCAGGAGCAGCTCGTGAAAATCAAAGGACTTGGTCCTAAAAGTTCAAAGTAAAGAACGGAATGCAGGGAAGATCTGCAAAGTTTTTGAAGTTTTGGACATGTGTAAATTGTATATGTATGCCTAAGTCTTGGAACACCGAGGACGGTGTTATTCTAAGGGGGAGGGGATTGTAATACCCCATTCTGACTCTTAGGATGTATTGGCTTCTAATGTAAATAATGTGTAAATGTGATGTATGTTTTCCTAGCGCGGAGCTCAAGGCCAAGGCCCCGCTAGTGAAAACTTGAATTTTGATTTAAAAGGCAAGCATTGATATTTTGATGCCCATGTGCTCTTAAGCCATGGAAATTGTAAAAAGGATGTAAATAAACATCATGCAATAAAATTTCCAAGACTGGCTATGGGAGCAACAAATGAGAAGGGGCCATGTGTATCCACTAGGGAGTGGTGAGGGGGCTATGGGATTGAACCATAGGCTGCCATATGTCACCTTCAGAACCCATTTGACTTACCTTGCTGACATTTATTTATGTCGTAAGGAAGTGGTTGAGGAAGTCAGTCTATGGCTTCAATGGAGCATGGGCAACCTAGAAATTCGTATGGTAGAGTATGGGCTCTGTTTTCTTGTACCACAAGTCACTCAAACTCATGGGAGGTTGCTTCTTCCTCATCCCCATCCCATTGTGAAAGTTACCAGCACCATTTTCCATCCAAAAACGAATTGCCAGCAAAGAGAAAAACTAGAAATCGCGACTTTGAAAGAACCCACGTTTTGAAGAACCAAAAATGCCCAGATTTGGCATTTGACAGTGAAATCCAATGGGGGATCCATAGATATGAACCTTGGGGTGAAATTGAGAGTATTAGATACCCCAAAATCCGTTGGAAAACCCAGTTTTAACCGCCCAGAAAATCAGTGATGGATTTGGGGTTATTTGTGACAGAGTTGTGAGAAATCCGATTGTGGATGTATGAATAGAGGATGGGATTGTTGAGTCCAACTTGAAGTGTATGTGGCTCTGGGATTGAGCTCAGTGGACTAGCATCCTCCTCCATTTCCCATTGCATGCTTGAAAAACCCAACGGTGTGTTGGCTTAGCATGGCTGTCTGAGTGAAACCCTGACTGTGAGTGAACCATCTAGTTCCTCCTTAGTGGATACACAGCCCAGCTTGGGAGTGATCTCTCAGCTGAGAGAATACAGGCTGGACAAAGATCTATGGTTGGGTGGAACGTTGCTCTCACGTAGCCAATCGTTGGATATTGCGTTGCAAGATAAGTGCTCTTTGTGGATTAAATTATATACAATCTGTGTCCTACAATGTGGTATTTGAATGATTATTCTGCATGTTAATGAAATCTATATGAAGTAGCATAAGAAGGGGATTGAGTTCTCTGCCTGTTGATTGCTTGAGATAATTATGCTGATGCGAATCTATGCTTCTGTGTATTATTATGTTTAATTCCGCTGTGTTTATATTGAGTTGATTCTGCACACATAAGTTTTTAATTGTTATGTATTTTATGAATAAGAATATTGGGGCTAAGTCTGCCAAAAGCCCCGGTGTGTTGTTAATGTTTCCTTCCCTACATTTGATCATGGAAGGGGACATTACACAAGGTCAAACACTTGGAGCACATTCGATGCGTGTAGCGAAGGCTGCAGGAAGAGAAGCTGATGGTGAACCTGTAGAAATGTTTCTTCATGAAGGAAGAACTGGGGTACTTGGGATTTTTAATCTCGGGTAAAGGGTTAGTGATGGAACCGGAAAAGGTGAAGGCTATATTGGAGTGGATAGAACCGATAGGCATGACAGGAATGCAGATTTTTCATGGATTTGCTAGTTTTTACAAGAAGTTCATTAGAGAATTCAGTCGGATATGTGCACCATTGACAGAGTTCATGAAGAAAGGGGAGTTTAGGTGGATAGAAGCTTCCCATAAAGCCTTCGACAAGTTGAACCAGAAGGTGACTAAGAGCCCAGTGTTAGCGCTCCCATATTTTGACAAGGTTTTCCAAGTCAATTGCAACGTGAGTGGAATGGAAATTGGCGTAGTGTTGAGTGAGGAGGGCCGACCAATTGCATTCTTCAGTGAAAAGTTGGATGAAGTGAAGTGGAAATATTTGATCCACGACCAGGATTTCTAGGCTATCATGCAAGCATTGAAGAAGTGGAGGCATTATTTGTTTCCCAAGGAATTTGTGTTGTACATAGATCACCAAGCATTGAGGTACTTGAATACTCAATCGAAGTTGAACTAGCGGCACATGAAGTGGGTCGAATTCTTGCAAGGATATACCTTCATGTTGCAACATAAGTCAGGAAAGTTGAAAAAGTTTGTCGATGCGCTGAGTCGAAGAGTTGCATTTCTAAACACGACAACAGTTCAGGCAATAGGAATAGAGGGTGAAGGCAGAGTATGAGACCATAGAGGATTTTGTGAAAGCATGGAAAGCTAGTCGCGAAGCATGGAGTGTCGACAGAACTCCATACTTGGATTATTTTATCTGAGAGGGGTACCTATTTAGGGGAAGACAATTGTGTATTCCCAGAGGATCCGTAAGGAAGAACCTAATCCAAGAATTGCATAGTGGCGGGTTAGCAGGTCATTTTGGCATCGACAACACCAAGGCGTTGGTCGAAGAAAAGTATTATTGGCCAGGAATGGCGACAGATGTTGGTAATTGTGTATGAAATTTCCAGTTGGAAAAAGGAAGAAGTCAAAATACGAGGTTGTATGCACCATTACCAGTGCTGAATATCCCATGGGAGCACCTGAGCATGGATTTTGTGATAGGATTTCGAAATACGCAACAAGGTAACGACTCAATCTTTGTGGTAGTCGACAGATTTTCGAAGATGGCACACTTTATTCCATGTCAGAAGACAAGTCACTCCACAAGCATTGTTGTACTATTCTTCAAGGAGGTATTCAGATTGCATGGGTTGCCGAAGAGTATAACGTGAGACCTACATACCAATTTTATGGGTCATTTATGGAGAACCCTGTGGAAGAAACACAAAGTTGCAATTTAGCTCTCCATACCATTCACAGACTGATGGAAAGACCGAGGTGGTAAACAAAAGTTTGGGAAAACTTCTGAGATGTTTGATGGCCGACATACCCAAGCAATGGGAGAACGTGTTGCCGCAAGCTGAATTTTCATATAACAACTCTATGAATCAGTTGACAGGTATGAGCCCATTCCAAATTGTTCAAAGTCGAAGCCCACATGGAGTGGTGTATTTGGTCGAGATACCGATAGAGATCTGAAAGAGTGCAAATGCAAAATCATTTGTAAAGCATATGATGGAAGTACATGAAGATGTATGCAAGCACATTTAAAAGAGAAACACAACATACAAGTTGAAAGCTGACGGGAAGAAGAGGATATAGTCGTGAACAGTGAGGGAGACTTAGTCTATGTGAACTTGAGGAAAGAGAGGTTCCCTACAGGGACGTATAACAAACTGAAGCTGAAGAAGACTGGACCATGTAAGATATTGAAGAAGATTTCAGACAATTCTTATCTATTGGAGCCGCCGAAAGAATTGAACATATATCATATGTTGAATGTCTCAGATCTGTACAGGTATGAGGAAGGCTCAACAAGAAACAACACAGTAGTGTCGAGTATCAACTGGACAATGCAAATTCACAGTCGACACGTGTTGGTGTCCAATTTTGTCACCATTTTTTATCATTAAATTTACTCAAAGTGGCGTTATTTCTATCATTTTTGCTATAGTAAGTTGTTTTATTAGCCATTCAGATCATCAAACAGTCCAGGTATGCACAAATTCACTTACCATGCAAATCTTGTTATGTTTCATATATTATGGTTTATTTATGATTAAAATGATGTTTTTGGGCATAATTAATACTTATGGTTTTAATTGACAGGCTACACTTTGAAAATGACCCATCATTCATACCATGAGCTACGTGCTCATCCTAAAACGCATTCAGCTCATCATTCAGCCCTTCATTCAGCCCGCGAAATCCGTGGTTGACACATCTCGGACCATTGAATGAAGAGAAGGACACATGGGTTCTGTTCGACACGCAATGGGACTGGTTAATGAGCTATTGCTCTAGAAGATCCATCCTTATGCTCACCAAGCCTGACAGCACATCTCACATCCACGTGAACACTTTAACCTCCGGTTCGTTTATGCATTCATCCTAGAATCACGCTTAGTATGCCAACGTAATTCCTGTTCCCATGTCAACACTCCAGCGCACCTGTTCTCTTATTCGTTTGGCCGGGAATTACGCATGCTTGTTCACGCATGCTCATGTTCATTCATGCCGTCGTTCTGGAAGATGCTCACCTGCCCACGATTCAGTCCGCTAGCACACTGCTCGTCCACGTCTGAGTTAGATCGACGCTGTAGCTGCCCTGTGAAGGAAGCAACCCCGTCAAAGTCTGAAGGACGCTCCTTGCGTTGGCATGTATCAATTAAACCAACAATTAAAGTCATTTAAACACTTCTATTATTAGAGAGGTCGACTCTATCGACCCTCTCACCCATTATAACTTATAAATAGTCGTCTTTGTGATTGAGATGATTTAGTCAGAGTGTTAGTCTAAATTTTGGAATCTAGCTAGTTCGTAGTCGTAGATAGTGGAAGACAGAGTTCTATAATTTTTCTCAAGTTAATGGAAGTAGCAGCTTATTGATGTTTTGCTGGTAGTCATTTAAGTTGAGCTAGTTCATCCTCTGATTTCTGGGAAGGGCCCCTCATCAACTGGAGGTTTTATTTACATTTTCTACATTTCTTTTCTTATAATTAACAAGTTTATTTCCTGTGTGTGTAATCTAATTCATTTTCTTGTGTGTATTATATTCATTCCTCTGTAATTAATATTCTACTGTTAATACAACCTTCCTTCTTCTGAGTTAAAATGGTGGACCAATAGTTTAATAATTTGTAGTTTGTTTTCAGTCCTTCTTCCATCATCATAGTTAGATATTGCTTCCAAATTCTTCCATAGTTAGCATTCCTTTCTTTCCTTTCTCCTCTGTTAGTTCTTCTTCATATTTGTTGTAGGTTAATTCTTCCTTCTTCTATTCCAACCTTCTTCCTTCTTCTATTCCAACCTTCTTCTTACTTCTTATCAAATCATTCTTCCTCTTAGGTAATGATTCGCATAGATAATTTCTTAGCCTCTAATAATCTCTCTACTGCTTCCTTTGCACAGTAGGATCATTTGCATAAGCTAGCTAGTAATTAAATCATCCAAAAACTCTTCTTCCCCTCACTTTAAAATGTTTTCCTCCATTCGGATCATCATTCAGACTGCCATTCAGACCGACGTTCGGATCGTCATTCGGACTTGTGTGTTTTCTGTATTATCTTAGGCCTTTTTCTGAATCTAATTTCTTCTGCCTCTTAAATCATCATCCTTCCTATTCCTCCTTAATTGTTTGAGATGTAATTTAATCTTGTTTTATGTTATTTGGAGTTTTTAATTCAATTTTCATCACTATTTCCTCATTTCTTATTTCCTCCTTATCCTCTTCTTATCTTTCCTCCAAACTTTAGTTCTTTAACCTATTTTGTTACTTAGTTACTGTTTAGAATGTATGAATACAATTTCTAAATAGTTTATTTCCAAGTTAGAGTTGATAATTCTATTCTTTGAGTTGTTTTAGTTTGTTAGTCTTAAGACTAGTTTCTATTTAATGAAGATGTTCATGTTGCAAGATCTAGAATAATAATAAAATATCTTTATCAAGTTTTCTACTTGCTTCCAAATCTAATATCGTTCAGTTTAACATCTTTGTTAAGTTATTCTATTTTGTTTCTAACTTATATTAGTTTCATGTTGTTCACATATGGATAGACAGTAGTTCATAACGTTTAAAGTTAGTGGTAGTTTGTTGATTTTTAGTTTACATTTGTTTGTAGAAGTTAAATTAGATTTACTTCCATTTAACTTCCTTATTACATTTGAAAGTCTTATGATACATTTACTCTAGTTCCTATTACATCTGATGTATGTAATCAAGAAGAATGGAATTAGATGGTTAGTCTAGAATAATTTATATTTACAAGTTCTCCCTATTAAACATCTAATATCCGTAGCTCTGTTTTTGTTCACAGTTGTTATTTGGAAGTTGAATTCAGTAGTTTTTTACTTTTCTAGAAGTAATTTGTGTTTCAGTATTTGTTGCCATATTTCTTATTAATTAAGCATAGAAGTAGAGTAGTATGATCTTGTACTATTCTGATCTGTGATTTAATTGTATTCTTAAATATTTAACTCGGTTTTTCATTTTGAAAGATCTTTCGATCTTTTTCCGTACTATACATTTTTTAGCTCTGACAAACCTGAAACTTTAGAACCTTTTCTACCTTGGAATATATTTTGATTCAACTCTAAGTTTACTGATCCTGGTTGATAATTAATATTAGGTGTTTTTATTCGAGATAGCTCACACACCCAACATTTTGGCGCCATTGTCGGGGAGTTGAAATAGGTAGAATTTAGTTGAAGATAGGTAGAAATTCTCTTCCAAAACTTAGTGATAAATTTGAACCCTTTCCATTCTTAACTTAGTAATAGGTTGGTGGCGAGCGAATGGGAAGATGAGAGGTAAGAACCTACGCATCTGTTATAATAGGAATCCCCAAAACCCAACACTTATAGGATGTAATTAAAATTTATTTCAGTTGTAGTTTCATTTTCATGAATAGGTCTAGATATTCACAAGGTAGATTTATTAAAACTAAAATTCCAACTAAAATCCCTACTAACCTATACGGGGGACGTGCCACCCCAACTACTAACTCAATAGAAAGGTATCAAAAAACACCTAAAGGGGATAGTCCTACTTGGAAAGAAAAGAAAAACTTTTCTGGAAACATTTTAGGGGAAATTATAGGGACATCAAAACAATTGGTTCATAAAGAAATTCTACTAGAAGAACCTCAAGCTCATATAGAGACTGAACTTATACAAGAAGGAACTCAGAAGGATAAAGCTTCGGAACCTCTTAACCCTCCGTTAGTCCAAAAACCCAAAGACACTACTTTTTCAATCATAGGTGGTCCAAATTTGACAAATTTTGTTAATCCTGCACAAATAGATGCTCTCTTCGAGAACTCTACAAACATAGTTGTCTGACAAATTGATACAACAATGGTAGGACTTTCAAAAATGGATTCCACGTGGCTGATAATTCTCCTCTTAAAAATAAGAATACTGTTCCATAAACAGAATGTTGGGACATTCCATCTTCACCTAGGAAAGCACCACCTAGATATACACTCTTTGGAAATAGAATCTTCATGGGGGATATAAATGAAGATCAAGTCCGACAAGAAGAAGAAGAAGAGGATAGAATTGAAGGTACCTTCAGGTTTCCCATCTTAGACACTGCACAATATGTTACAATGAAAAATATCCCTCCCTCCTCATTGCCAACTTTCTATGGAAAAAGTAGTGAGGATCTAGACACATTCTTATTCGAGTTTGACATCTTGTGTAGAAGTTACAATTACCTACAAGATGACGAAAAACTAAAACTTTTTCCTGCCACATTAAAATATTTTGCTCTCCGATGGTTTATGGGATTAGGAGAATCTAGTATTAGAACTTGGGAAGACATGAAGAAAGCATTTTTGTGAAAAATATCAGGATTATTGCAAACCGAAGGACTCTCGTAATGATATATTTAAAATCCAACAACTTGAAAATGAGAGCCTGGAGGACTATCTCGGAAGATTTAACTATGTGTTACACAAATCTAAATATAGTGATCTTCGGGAAGATTCAGTAAGAACACTCTTCCTTAAAGGAATCTCAGAAGAATTCTTAGAAAACCTTAATCTCATGGCAACATGAGACATCTCTCATAAGCCTTTTTCACATATTTGTGAACTATGTAGGAATTACTCTAGGAGTAGAGGGAAAAGTGGAAGAAACTTTCGAGAACCTTATGTTAGAAATCCAAAAGGAAACACATCCGGTCCTATTGGAGTTACAAGGGTAGAGTTAGGGAATCTGCTAGAAAACTTCAATATAGATATTTTAGGAGCTATGGGTTCTCAGCTCGATGCACTACAAGCTAAAAATAGACAAGATGAAGAGCATGCAGCAATGAGTATTTTCTATCCTAGGTGTAGAACTAAACATCCTCAAAGAGGATGTCCATTAAACAATGTTTCAGTTTGTCACCTTTGTACAGAAGAGCATCCCACTGATAGTTGTCCATCATTGCTCGGGTTGCAAGCTGTATACAAGAGTGGAAGTTTTGGTGAAACATCTAGGAGGCCTGGGTAGCCTAGGGATCAAACCTCGGGTCAGGATCCATCATTCCAATTTCCACCTTACTACCATCCTTATAAACCTCTGCAACAATGGAACACTTCAGGCTGGAAGAATTGGCCACCGTAGTACCCTTCTTAGAATGCTCAACAGCAGTAATGGCCTCATGGACAGAGAAGACAAGCTTTTGCTCAACCATCTCCTCCTATGACTAACTATCCTTACCCACCTAATGTTCAATAACTTTTGCCTGGATATGCATCTCCTTCACTACCCCCTATCCCAAATCAACCTCATCATTTCCAGAATATGAACCCTCTAAGACCCACAATATTACCCACACAACCGATACTGAATCCTAACAACAAACCAACCCAAGCTCTTAATAACATTGGGTTATTACCTCTTGCATCATATGCTATTTTGTCTGCACCAATACATGAAGTTTAATTGCGGTCTGGAAGAGTTTTGCAAGATCATCCTAAGTCATCAGTTGTTATTCAAGAAGAAAATGAAGAAGAAAATGTACCTAATGAAATTTTGAATGATGCCATTCTTGAAAATGTGGTTGTTCTTAAATATTCAACACATAACCTTCCACATAAAGAAGTAATATCGAAAAATAAATCACCCCCATATCCGTAGCATCTAACAATAGAAAAACCTGTAACTTACCCAGAATATAACATCATTAATGAATTGAAAAATATTTGTATTAAAATTCCTTTATTATAATCCATTAAAGATATACCAATCTTCGATAAAGTGATAAAAGAACTCTGCATTAAGAGACCAGGTAAAAAACAAAAACATCCTCCAACAATTCATGTCATAGGTGAAATCTCAGATTGTGTAGCAGAATAGCTTAGAATCCCAAAGTATACAAATCTAGGAAACCCTGTAGTAACTGTTCTCATTAACAACACTCCTATAGGAAACACACTCATTGATCTAGAGGTTGCTATTAACCTAATGACTACTACAGTTTTAGAAGCTCTCCAATTAGGACCATTCCTCCGCCCTACCCCAACAATGTTAGAACTAGCAGATCATACTATGGTACAACCTACTGGGATTTTAGACGATATTATGGTCAGTAGGCTCATGGGAATATCCTGTGGACTTCATGGTTATACAATCAAAAGATCCATCTAGAGGGCATCCTATCATTTTAGGAAGACCCTGGCTGGCTATTGCTAATGCATTCATAGGATGTAGGGATGCAGAAATGGTTATCTTTGATGAGCTATCTACGAGAAGACTAGCTTTATACCCACCAGCACAGCCCTTACCTGAAAACGTATTTTGGTTAGATTGTCCTTTTGGAGAAGAAAACATGGAATAAATTTCCCTTGTTAGTGATCTTTCCTGGGCACTTCAAGAACAAAATATTGAAAACGTGTTGAATCAATTTATTTCCTCTACCACATGTATAGACTTTCCTCAGTCTTTTTCCCAACTTGACCAGATTTTTGGAGACGAATTTCAAGAAAACATGAGTCTCCCAACATTTACAAGTACACCTTGCGTCTTTACAATTGAATAACAACTAGGATCTTATACCATACCATGTGAGGTTAGTTCTGAAAAATTCCTACATATAAATGCAGGTTTAGATGAGAGTCATCAAAAGGAATTGTTAAAAATTCTCAAAATTCAAACTGGAGCTTTCGCTTGGGAATACACCGATATGAAGGTTATACACCTAGATACTTGTATTCACCACATTTACACAGACACAAATATGCCTCCCCTCAGACAACCCCAGAGAAGAATGAACCCAACTCTCAAATATATAGTAAAATAAGAGTTACAAAAACTTCTTAACGTTGGATTCATTTACCCAATTTCTAATAGTAAGTGGGTGTGTCCTATGGTAGTAGTTCCAAAAAACGTCACAGGGAAGTGGCATATCTGTGTTGATTTTCAAGAATTGAAAAAAGCCACTCTTAAAGACTATTTCCCTCTACCTTTTATAGATCAGGTGTTAGATACCCTATCGGGGAAACAATACTTTTCTTTCCTAGATGGTTATAGTGGATACAATTAGATATTAATAGCACCTGAGGACCAAGACAAGACTACCTTTACTTGCTCCTGGGGGACATATGCCTATCGAGTGTTACCATTTGGCCTTTGTAATGCACCTGCTACTTTCGAATGTGCAGTTCTAGGTAGCTTTGCTACGTTCCTTTGCTAAGGATTCATGGACGATTTCATAGTCTATGGTAATACCTTCCAAGAAGCCCTTGATAACCTCGAGACAGTTCTTATTCGATGTCAGGACACAAACTTAGCCCTTAGTCATGAAAAATGCAAGATGTTATTAATCGAGGGCATAGTTCTAGGACATCATGTCTCTCTTCAAGGTATCAAGGTGGATCCTGCCAAGATAGAGATAATTGTCAATCTTCCTCCTCCAAAGACTCCGAAGTAAGTTAGAAGCTTTCTTGTCCATGCAGATTATTATAGGCATTTTATAGAAAATTTCACCAAGATAGCCGCACCTATGTTCAAACTACTCATGAAGGACACGAAATTTCAATGGATTGAACCTTGTCAACAAGCTTTCGAGACTTTAAAAGCAAATTATCAGTAGCACCAGTACTTAGGGGCCTAACTAGTCCCTTCCCTTTCATATCTCTACTGATGCATCCGACATATCTATAGGGGCAGTCTTAGGTCAAAAAGAGGAAAAGTTGTCTTATGCCATTTATTTCACTAGTAACAACTTGACTCCCGCAGAATCAAAATACACTGTTACCTAAAAAGAGTTTCTCTCAGTAGTCTATTCCATCAATAAGTTTCGTCATTATATCACAGGATATGAAATTTTCATACATACCAATCATTCTGCTATTAGATTTTTGACGAATAAACCAGTTACCAATGGCAGAGTGACTCGGTGGCTTCTTCCGTTACAAGAGTTTAATATCACCATTGTTGACCATCCTGGTCAAAAGAATGTAGTAGCAGACTTTCTCTCCCAAATTCAAATTTATAATGATGATAGTCCTGTTGATGATAGCTTCCCAGATGAACATTTATTTCCTATATCTGTTTGAACTCCATGCTTTGCATACATAGCCAATTATTTGGCAACTGGAAAGCTACCAAACCATCTCTCCCCACCTGAAAAATGTAGAATCATAGTTGAAAGCTCTAACTATTCCTGGGTGGATAATGATCTCTTTCGTACGGGTCCTGACCTTATTATTTGAAGATGTGTACGAGAGGATGAGATGGCAGAGATTCTTCATGCATGTCATGGTGGACCTTGCGGTGGACACTTTTCTGATAAAAGAACAACATATAAGGTTTTACATTCTGGATATTATTGGCCAAGCATCTTCAAGGATGTTGCCAAATATGTCAAGGGATGCGATAGTTGCCAAAGAATGGGTAGACCTATGCCATCTGATGAGATGCCTTTGCAACCTCAAGTTATGATTGAGCCTTTTGAAAAATGGGCTCTAGATTTCAATGGACCAATTTCCCCTATGTCTCGTAAGAAGAAGTACATCCTAGTCTGTATAGATTATGTCACCAAGTGGGTAGAAGCCAAAGCTTTATTCCAAGCCATAGAAAAATCAGTGGTAGAATTCGTGTATGAAGAAATATTTACCCGATTTGGTGTACCTAGGGAAATTGTAACCGATCAAGGATCTCAATTCACTTCCAAGTTAATGAAAGAACTTACTAATAAATATGGTATTAGACATCCTAAAACTTCACCATATCATCCTCAGGAAAATGGTCAAGTAGAAAGCACAAACAAAGTATTAGAAGCTATCATGACCAAGACCATTCAGTTACACCACAAGGACTGGGTAGATAGGCTCCCAGAAGCCTTGTGGGCTTATAGAATAACTTGGAGAAACACCACTAGCCACACACCTCATGAACTTGTTTATGGAAAACAGGTTCTCCCCATTGAATTTCAGGTTAAGACATTTCGTATGGTTGTTCAGTTAGGAATGAATCTAGAAGAGGCACATAAACAATGAATCCTACAGATAAATGAATTAGACGAGATTATATAGGATGCTATCCAACAAACAATCTTAATACAGAATCAATGTAAAAAATGGCATGACAAATACATTAAACAAAAACAATTTAAAACAAGAGACTGGGCATTACTTTTTTATTCGAGATACAAAAATTTTAAATGTAAATTGACTGCTTGCTAGATGGGTCCTTATGAAATTGTTACAGCTTTCGATAACGGATCCGTTAAAATTAAAACAATTGATGATTCTCAAACTTCCTTTGTTGTAAATGGCCATAGACTTAGACTTTATCACCAACCTATATCTAAATAAGACTTTGTGCAGAATGCCTTACAACAGCAGGAGATGGAGCTGGTAGAAGAAGAAGTCATTCCTCCTCCTCCTAGTCCCTGAAATTTCTAAAGGTCTTCATTTGTACATACGCAGAAGTGTCGAGTATCGACTGGATCGTGCAAATTCACAGTCGACACGTGTTGGTGTCCAATTTTGTCACCATGTTTTATCATTCAATTTAATCGAATTGGCGTTATTTCTATCATTTCTGCTATAGTAAGTTGTTTTCTTAGCCATTAAGCTCATTAAACAATCCAGGTATGCACAAATTCACTTACCATGCAAATCTTGTTATGTTTCGTATATTATGGTTTATTTATGATTAAAATTATGTTTTTAGGCATAATTAACACCTATGGTTTTAATTGATAGGCTACGTTTTGCAAATGACCCATCATTTAGACCATGCGCTACGTGCTCATCCTAAAACATGTTTAGCTCATCGTTCAGCCCTCCATTCAGTCTGCGAAATCCGTGGTTGACACATCTCAGACCATTGAATGAATAGAAGGACACATGGGTTCTGTTCGACACGCAATGGGCCTGGTTAATGAGCTATTGCAGTAGAAGATCCATCCTTATGCTTGTCAAGCCAAACAGCACATCTCACGTCCACGTGAACACTTTAACCTCCGGTTGGTTTGCGCATTCAGCCTGGAATCACGCTTAGTATGCCGACGTAATTCCTGTGCCCATGTAAACACTCCAGTGCACCTGTTCTCTTATTCGTTTGGCCGGGAGTTACGCACATCTATTCACGCCTGCCCACGTTCATTCATGTCGTCATTTTGGAAGATGCTCGCCTGCCCATGATTCAGTCCGCCAGCACACTAATCGTCCATGTCTGAGTTAGATCGACACTGTAGCTGCCTTGTGAAGGAACCAACCCCGTCAAAGCCTGAAGGACGCTCCTTGTGTTGGCATGTGTCAATTAAATCAACAGTTACAGTCATTTAAACACTTATATTATTAGAGAGGTCAACTCTGTCGACCCTCTCACCTATTGTAACTTATAAATAGTCGTCTTTGTGATTGAGACGAGTTAGTCAGAGTCTTAGTCTAAATTTTGGAATCTAGCTAGTTCGTAGTCATAGATAGTGGAATACAGAGTTCTGTAATTTTTCTCAAGTTAATGGAAGTAGCAGCTTGTTGATGTTCTGCTGGTAATCGTTTAAGTTGAGCTAGTTCACCCTCCGATTGCTGGGAAGGGCCCGTCATCAACTGAAGGTTTTATTTACATTTTCTGCATTTCTTTTCTTGCAATTAACTAGTTTATTTCCTATGTGTGTAATCTTATTCGTTTTCCTGTGTGTATTATCTTCATTCCTCTGTAATTAATATTATGCTGTTAATACAACTTTCCTTCTTCTGAGTTAAAATGGTTGACCAATAGTTCAATAGTTTAATAATTTGCAGTTTGTTTTCAGTCCTTCTTCCATCATCATAGTTAGATATTGCTTCCAAATTATTCCATAGTTAGCATTCCTTTCTTTCCCTTCTGCTCTGTTAGTTCTTCTTCCTATTTGCTGTAGGTTAATTCTTCCTTCTTCTATTTCAACTTTCTTCCTTATTCTATTCCAACCTTCTTCTTACTTCTTATCAAATCATTCTTCCTCTTAGGTAATGATTCGCATAGATAATTTCTTAGCCTCTAATAATCTCTCTACTGCTTCCTTTGCACAGTAGGATCATTTGCATGAGCCAGCTGGTAATTAAATCATCCCAAAACTCTTCCTCCCCTCACTTTAAAACGTTTTCCTCCATTCGGATTGTCATTCAGACTACCATTCCGACCGGCGTTCGGATCATCATTCGGACCTATGTGTTTTATGTATTATTTTAGGCCTTTTTCTTAATCTAATTTCTTTTGCCTCTTAATCATCATTCTTCTCATTCCTCCTTAATAGTTTGAGATGTAATTTAATCTTGTTTTATGTTATTTGGAGTTTTTAAATCAATTTTCATCATTATTTCCTCCTTATCCTCTTCTTATCTTTCTTCCAAACTTTAGTTATTTAACCTATTTTGTTACTTAGTTACTGTTCAGAATGTATGAATATTGTTTCTAAATAGTTTATTTCCAAGTTATAGTTGATAATTCTATTCTTTGAGTTGTTTTAGTTTGTTAATCTTAAGACTAGTTTCTATTTAATGAAGATTTTCATGTTGCAAGATCTGGAATAATAATAAAATATCTTTATCAAGTTTTCTACTTGCTTCCAAATCTAATATAGTTCAGTTTAACATCTTTGTTAAGTTCTTCTATTTTGTTTCTAACTTATATTAGTTTCATGTTGTTCACATATGGATAGACAATAGTTCATAATGTTTAAAGTTAGTCGTAGTTTGTTGATTTTTAGTTTACTTTTGTTTGTAGAAGTTAAATTAGATTTACTTCCATTTAGCTTCCTTATTACATTTGAAAGTCATTACGATACATTTACTCCAATTCCTATTACATTTGATGTACGTAATCAAGAAGAATGGAATTAGATGGTTTAGTCTAGAATAATTTATATTTACAAGCTCTCCCTATTAAACATATAATATCCATAGCTCTAATTATGTTCACAGTTGTTATCTGGAAGTTGAATTCTGTAGTTTTTTACTTTTCTAGAAGTAATTTGTGTTTCAGTATTTGTTTCCATCTTTCTTATTAATTAACCATAGAAGTAGAGTAGTATGATCTAGTACTATTCTGATCTATGATTTAATTGTATTCTTAAATATATAACTCAATTTTTCATTTTGAAAGATCTTTCGATCTTTTTCCTTACTAAACATTTTTTAGCTCTGACAAACCTGAAACTTGAGAACCTTTTCTACCTTGGCATATATTTTGCTTCAAATCTAAGTTTACTGATCCTAGTTGATAATTAATATTAGGTATTTTTATGCAAGATAGCTCACACACCCAACAACACGACAAGGAGGAAATCACCTAAGTATTGGAGGAACGCAAAGTCAGACGCACATGAAGTTTCCAAAAGAAGGAATATTTAGTCCAATGGAAAGATGATGAATTGAAGGAGGCGAAATTGATTTCATAAGGAGAATATAGGAGACTGATGGAGCAATCGAGTTATTTTTCACCTGGGGAGTTTGATGCAGGAGCATCGGGGCCTAGGAAAAACAATCGAAGTTGATCGACAAAATGTGGCCGACCAGGGGGAGTGCCGATGACCACTGGTGCAAAGTAAAATGGCAATTGAAGCTAGGTAGTCTAGTAGAAGCTGTCGATGAGTGGTCAACAGGAGAAAGTTTG
Organism: Larix kaempferi; assembly: GCA_027924585.1. Lineage (NCBI taxonomy): Eukaryota > Viridiplantae > Streptophyta > Pinopsida > Pinales > Pinaceae > Larix > Larix kaempferi. Next base: position 490,914 of record BSBM01001513.1, on the reverse strand, counting down.
AGGGTCGAAAAGGTATGAGGTCGACAAATGACAAGGAGCAGAAGTGGAGGCGTCGAAGGTCGACATTTGGTCGAACAACGACACCGACGGATTGTGATAGGGGCCAAGCGTGGAGGACGGGGCAGGATGGAAGTCATAGAGACCAACTAAAGCTGACAAGTGAAGTTGAGGGATGAAAGAGTGCAGTATGGTTGAGGTATGTGATGGGGTCGACAACTGTAGCAGAGTCAGAGAAGTGTAGAAGCTGAGGAAACCTACTTAATAGTCATTCGTGGTTATTAAGGAAGTTATAAGTAGTTATGAAGGTGGTTGGGATCACGCCATATGTCACTATAGGTGGAGGTTGTGAAGCACAACCAGGGGGCGTTTACAACTGTAGGTCTACAAGATCAGGGCGAATTCGACGGACAAAGGAATGATGTCTCGAGGAAGCAAGTCAGAGTGGAACTTAGAAAGAGTAGCAAAGGAGAGTAGAAGACTAGCACTGCGAAGGAATAATGGGAGGGATCGACAAATCGCTCTCTACAGGATTAGAGGTTCACACATAGTTGAGAAACACACTGAGAGACAGAGTTTCAGTTCTGTATATTGTAATAGGAGAAGTACTACTTGTTTATTTTCTTTGCATTTACCATTGTAACACTGCAATTGATTCAAGTAATAGAATCCAACTTCTAGCATTCAGTTCACATCCATTCTATGTGAGCACTCTGTGTGTTTGTTGTGTGTTATTGTTAAGCAAGAGGGTCTGATGGATTTTCCTTGTGCCAAAAAATATCCAAGCTTTAAATAAAAAAATGGTAAAGTTTAAAGTTTGGACACTTAAATTTACTTTTTTCAAATAAGTGGGTTCCTTACAACTCTATATTTATTATCGAAGAATAATTGAAGCCGTGTACTATAGATTCCATATATATGTCCAAATCTTGGACTAAATGTTCTTTTTTTGAAATGGAGTTTGAATATATGAATACCTTTAAAAATTACAATAACTTTTGTCCAATTTATGGGGAATGATTTATTATGGAATAATATCAACGTAATCCACAAATACAAGTACATAAATTAGAGAGCAAACTGATAAATTATGAAGCAGACAAAAGACAATTATAGTTTGGGATTAAAAAGGAGAATTATTTTTATGAGTTTACACAAAAAGAGAATCATTGCCTGAAAAATTAAAATCAAAAGTTAGTTCAAGCTAGAATCAATACTTTTAGAAGAAATTATTAGACAAGGATGAATACATATCACACTTGAAAAATCATAGTCAAAATTTACTAGAAAAAATCAAGAAGTCAAAAGACAAAAAATAGTTAAAGTTTTCCATTACACCAAAACGTGCATATTTTAGTAAACTTCCAAACCAAGCACATAACCTTGAGTTGTAGGTTAGTCTCATGTTTACAAGGTGGTGTTTAGTCCACAAGATCAATTCCTATGGGTGCAATAGTTTTTCCAACACCCTTCCTTCAATGTGAATCGAGGGAATTGAATATGGTCCAAGGCTCTAATACCACTAGTTAAGGTTTATTGTTACACCCAAAATTCAAGATTTTAGTAAACTTCTAAACCAAGAGCATAACCTTGAGTCAGAATTTAGTTCCATGTTTCTAGGTGGTAGTTAGTCCACAAGATCAATTCCCATAAGTGCAGTGGTTAGTATAAAAAAATCAAGACAATAAAATATAGAACAATAAAATCAAGGTCTTGAAAAGAAATTATCCCAAAAATATAAAGACAACTCCATCCTAAGGAACCTTAATTACATATTTCTTGATCAAATTAAAAGATTAAGGGACAATAAATGGAGAATCTAGAATCAACAAATAAACAGGACAAGTCAGATAATAAGGAAGAACTCTTATGTTTAAGGCAACAAAATCAAGACTTAGTTACACAAATTAAAAAGTCAAAGCATTATAAGAAATATTTACATGAAGAGTTAGATAACATACAATCATTAGTTGATAAAGTAATGATGACTAACCAAATAGAGAATTGATCAAACACTCAAATTCAAACATAAAAAAATGGAACCAATGTAGAGTTAGTTAATGCTCAAATTCAAAAGAATGGTTATATTGACAAATCACTACAAACATCAAGAGAAGATTATTCCAAGGAAAAATCACAAAATATTAGGATGCTTTATTTTCATCCAAATCACAAGAATCAATATGGAGAATGGAATGATCAAAAGATATATAAATAATATTTTTCTTGTAAACGGACAAACTACATATGTGAAAAATAAGAGAGACAAAATCAACAACTTGCATGGAAGCCGGGAATCAAAAGTTCCATCCAAACATTGGATCAACAAAAAGTTCCATGAAATATCAACTTGGGGTGAATTGATTCATAGTTGATGCAACAATTTTACTTGGGAATTTGTAAATCATATCATCTTGTTTCTTCACGCGTCATGGTTATAAGAACGAAAGATCTTGAGAAGACATTGCGAGCCAAAACGAGAGTTTAAGGGAGGCTTTTCAATAATTATGCTTTCAGGAAAAAACATTTTTTAGAGGATGGAAATGTAACACACACACACACACACACACATATAAGGGACACATCCCTTCATGAAAAAATTCTATAATCCTTTAGGGTTTGTATTTACAACACTATCATTGTATATTCAATCATCTCATCATTTCATATTATATTTTATTCCTATTCTTATGGATTATTTTATGTTGTCATATATATTTTGGATATTGACTATATGAACTAGATTGGTTTGTCACAACATTGATTAAATAAACTATTTTGATGGATCCAGAAGACACTCTTTATCAAAACATTGATTGTAGATGAATGATAAATGAAAAAATCTTGTCACTATGTTTTGCGCATCTCCAATCTTGGATCACTGAAGAAACCTCCAAGAATCAAACTCCACATGCACAGAGGAATGATAAACACTTTAGATTTTTAGATTTCAAATCCCACATAGAAGTTAAATGGTAGAACTAATATTTTATGCAGATTTAAAGGTCATAACTTAGACATCAACCCTTTTGATTTCTCTAGCATATGGGTACACAAATGATGGATCCCTCCTCTAGACCTATTGGTCTCAATTTATATCCTATGTAAGGTGATTGACATATTTGGTAGTGGGTTTGTGAGGAGTATAAAGGTATGGATTGCAGAAACCCAACTCAGGACTATGAGAATTTTTGTGAATTTTATCTTTTTGAAATATTTCCAATCGAAACACTTTTTTTTTTATAGCAAGGTGCATATAAGACACTCCTTTCCTTTACGAAAGATGTTTCTTTGTGTAAAAAGTATCAATTCAAGGAATTTTGAGCAAGGAATCACTGTAATTGGTTGATTTTTAGACAGTATGAACATTAATGACTTAATGGTGCCAAATCATGCTTTAACAATGTGTGTATGAACCTCTTTAGTAAAGCTCAAATACAACTTCTTGAAATCCATGGTGACTAGCCCACGGTGCATAACCATTATGCCCACAAAACCATATCACAACCACCCATATCTATTGCAAACATATGAGTTTTGAGTTGAGAGTCCCCCAATTGAAGTTTCACTTTTTTACATTTACCTCTATATTTCATCATATATCCATTGGCTATCATAATTTTAAATTTTTGCATTGGGTGTACATAGAAATGGAGTCCTTCAACCATGTGTCTATGAAAAAACAAATGTGGGTGATGCTTCTTTCAACCAAAACAATCAATTTTTTTTTATGTGGTCCATAAATTTTATGGTTTAGGAGAAGAAATTCCAAATAAAGCATGAACCAAGATTAGGGGTTCTTCCTAACGAACTTAAAGTTCCATGTATACCTATATTCTAGGGTCATTGTCTACTACCATTAACATAGCAACATCTTCCATAGTGTTTTCTTTTAATTGGGTCGAAGAGGTGACATCAATTATAAATAATTTATATTATTTGAATTTATTATTGAGGACATACTTCTTATGACAATTATAATAGTGTTTGTGTCAATGATACTCTGCCATTTGTATTAGAGACAACTATTGGAATTTCATGAGATAAGAGGGAAATGTGTTTGGGGGAGTGCATAGTGAATGGTGAGTGCAGGGCATCAAACATAGTCTTTTTTGTTATGCATTGATTATTATCTCCACTTATTGAGTTTGTTGAGAGGCCACCAGCTAGGTAGTTGGTTTATACATCCCGACTTGTTCTCGAATATCCCCCCTAACGAAACTAATGAAAAATTATTTATAAAAGAGAATAAGTTAATCCCTATGTATGGATTGTTAACTGCTTAAAGGTTGTGATAAACTCTATTACTGAACTTGTTTAGTGCAACTTGGTCAACAAGGCCAAACAATGAGTATCTCACTCAAAATGATCATATATGGATTTAATAAATTTACTTCATGCTATGTAGTCAATATAGGATTTTTATTGTCATTACCACCATTTCCATCATTCTAGATCCAAATACGACACCCCCACTCTATGTTTCACCATGTCACAAGTATTGCCATGGAAGTAAAAGTAATGTTCCATTTGGATGACCTAACTAGAGGGTTCAAAACCATAAAAAAATTTCATGTCCACTTTAGGAAAGTGGTTCAAATTCTTATCAGTGAATGGTATTTTATGGACGTGAGGACTTGAAATCAATTGTTTAATGTGAAAATATCCATCCTTTGAAGATTCCTCACTAGGTATCGCTATGTATAGGTCATTCCATTGTTTATCAACTAGGAGAAAGTGAGTTGTTAGTTAATTGATTTGTTTTTTCATACTCCCTAGAGGGGCCACAATATTGTGTATGGTTTTTATTGATTCTTGGAGTGTGGAAATCTCTTGATCCTATCAAGAAACAATGTTTTTGAGGTTTTCTTGAGGTGTTGAGTACTGATCACATAGGTTGTCAATTGTTATCAAGTTGCATGGTGTTAGAGTGGGTCTTCATGCTATGTATGAGTTCTCCCAAAAATATTACTACGAAGTGAAACCATGGTGATTGATGTCACCCAAGGAGTCTAATGAGGTAGGTCATTCACTGTGTGACAAATCCCTTTGTTATTCAAAGACATTGAAAAAAAAATCCAACTTAAAAGAAAATTCTAAAATTTTGGTATGTGCTTGGCCCAAGAAAGTGATATGATACCACTTCTAATTTACTTAACACTGGAGTTATAAATAAAAATGACATGTTGTGCAGGAAAATACCTTATAGTGGGGGAGATGACACTACCAAATTACATGGAGTGACATGTAAATACATTCATGTTTTTCATTAATTACTACGAATGGAAAGAGATTAGAGTTCCGAAAGTTGTACCTTTTTAACAATGGCTGGTCCTAGATTTCTCCCAATCTTCCACAGTGATGAACCTTCAAAACAAGCTAAGCTTCCTCAGCGCATCTTGACTGCAAATAGATAATTAAATTGGAAACAATTAAACATTAATAACAATCGGACATTCAATCAAATAGACATTCAATTGGGACGGGAAGGGTATTTCCACCTTTTATCATCAAAGAAATGTAGATAAGTACAGATATACCTAATCTGCCCAGACAATTCTAAAACCGAGTCCTGGGCTCTTGCTCCTCACAAAGACTTACTAATACCTCCAGCGTAATAGCAGTTTCTTCTTCCTTCTAGGCCCCTCTCTCATGGCTTCCCCTTGTATTTATGGCACAAGGTTGGAAGTTGAATTCGAGAGATGGTTGAATTGGTAGGTTGGGGAAGTTGCAGAACCAACTTCAACTAATCCCAATTCGTAATATTAATATATTTTTTCATTTCATCTTAAGATGTGCGTGGGTTTCATACAAATAGACTAGCGCACAATATGCAACTTCTGTAGTTGACAACCAACATTCACAACATTTTGGAGGATGTGCGCGGGTTGTCTTCAATAAGACCAACGTTCATAACGCTATATGACTGTGGCAATAGTAGTGCACACATAGTGAAAACTATAGAAAAAATATGTTTTTCAGCTGAAGAATGTGATCTCAGCAATAACTCATCTAGGGCCAACCTATCTCTTCCATCCATAGTGTCCTGTTGTGTGATCGACAAAGCAATGTGATCATGGACGGAGAAGTGCATATTTGACCTATAACAGATGCCCCGTAATGTGTGAGGTCAGAGGGAAACGATGGCCGAAATACATTATAATTCTAAGTCGGAGGAGGAGTAAGAAACCGTAGGACGAAGTCACAAAAGTACGTCAAACAATGATCAAGGTCAGTGAGCAATTACAACCTTGACATCATATAGATGTTCGGTATGATACAACATGATCTCCGAAACATAACTTGGAGATGTATATATAGCATGGCCATTGAAATACAATCGTGGATCCATGTCCAAAATGAGAGATCATAGCCATAACAACAAGCTGTATCTATGCCTCATGCAGAACCAAAATGAATGAGACTCAGTCTTGCATAGATTGGGTGATAACATAAATATGGTGATGCTATCAGAGTCCCAAGATCTTCATGCAAACAACTCAAGGTACAAACCCTAAACATGTGAATAAATGAGTTGGAGTCGAACATGGTTGGTATCATTTGATTACCGGTTATTGATGTATACCGTTAACAAATGCGAGGGCTTCCATCGATAATGATAATGGGGCTAAAGGTACCTAGTACATTCCAACAAGTGTGAATAAGTGGACTTGAAGTCGAACACTTGAGGAACCTGTCGAATAAGAGACATTGATGTATTCCCATTATTCAACAGCGAGGGAAACTGCCATTGATGACTGCAATCCCCAAGGTACTAATCGAAACTCTAAACTTCATTCCTAGAGAAAAATGAGTTGAAGTCGATGGGAAGAATTCCACTGGAAAGGAGGCCTTAACGCATCTTCCATCATCCAACACGAGGAACACTCACAAGTTTGAGCTGATTTGGAGTAGGAATAACACAAGATGAAACAAACTGACACCAAGATGGTCGACACATGAAGTCAAGGTAAACTGCAGAATGGACGACACGAGCTGTATCCTTGAACAATGAACACGACACAAAAGTGACTTAGGCAAATTTTAACATGATGGGGATGTGATATAAACATGAAATGTAGGAGACATTAGTAGATTCGCCATATGATTGGAATAATAACCAACTGGAGGGGTAACAAACTCTGAGATTAGGCTCACCCAAAGGTCAAAAACTGAAACCCAAATGAATGATGGACTCAAATAGGTGTTGTGTTGAAGGACATGACTGACTTAACTGCCTTTGAAACTGAAAAGATGTGGATATACCCTTCTTATCCCTTATTATTTTTGGTAAAAGAATATCCTTCTTATTGTTTTAATGAGTCCAAGAAAGGAAACTCAATAAATCCAACCATGTAAAAAGTTTAATGAGTCCATGGGAGGAAGACTCAGGACCTTATTCATTTTTTACAGAGTTAGAAGAAGAGATAGAGGAATACTCTATAATACTAATCTCTGGATTTTAATATCGAGCCGAGATCTATTCTTGCTCGCCAGTGTTTTCAATTTTAAGGAGTCTGAAAAACTTAAACAATAAATCCATACACATACCCGTGGATTTTAGTATCGAGACTGGGTTTGTATGTGCTCACCGATGTTTTCTTGTTTATAGAGTCTGAAAAACTTAAACAATCCTCTATATACCCTCTCGTGGATTTCTCATTGATCCCTAGTAGGTGAATGCTCACTTGGTGTTTTCATGTTTCGAGAATCTGAAAACCCTAAAGAAAACTCCAAAAGGTCCTTTTTAGTACAGTTAGTCTCCTCACCCGAGAAAGTGTAAAACAATGAGATGAGAACTCTTCTAGCTACGGATGACTAGAGTATACATTTTCGTAGCTAATCCACAAAAGTCCGGAAAAGGGGTAAACTTATACTTAAGTTGATGTTCCTTCAATTCCTTTAACGAGTGTGAAGAGAACAAGCAAACTCGACAATCTTGTTTGTTTTTGAAAAGTCAAAACAAGGGCTTAAAAAGACTTAAAAAACTTCAAGGATCATAGGTTCATGACCTGCCAAATAATTGAATCTAGACAACCAAGTTAATAACCGAGACAAATTTTCTCAATGACAAAATACTGAAACAATATGGTACCTTTATTGATTTGCCAATGAAGAAAACAAGCCTTAATAGATCGATGTTTACAATATAGTGATAATTTGAAATTTATAATTCTTTCAATCCACCAAAATTTTGAAAATATTAGTGAATTAAAATAACATTTTAAAAACAAAATGAAACTATACCCTTTGTAGAAAAGTGGGTAAAAATTTAAAAAACAATTCTTATAAATAGTTTCATTTCTAAAAATCAAATATCACAAATTGGAGTTTTAGGGAAAAGTGTGGAGAAAACCTCAAGATACGTTTGCTCATTGCGATTGAACCAGGTCACCAATCCAACTTCTGCTTTCACCAAGTAAGTAGTCTCATCTTGTACTTGCATTTACATATAAAGTTTTTAAATTTTAGTGGTCAAAATCATTTTTAATGATGTTTTAAACTCGTTTGTGCGTATGCGCTAGTTGGTTTGCAAGAGACTGGTGAACTCGACAAAAGTGCGCTAGTCTCCTTGCAGGACAGTCACGTTTGGGATGCCACTGTCCATTGTAGATAGTAGCACACACCGCATAAACTAGTGAAAAAAATTAATAATGACCGACGTTTGACGCTTTAATGGCATGATGGTGCTTGTATGGCATGAAAGGGAACATGAGGAGATGGATCTGTTGATGTATTTGTAACTTCAAAAGATATTCACTTGTATATTGTATTTGTACTTTATTGTATCCCCAACATATATGTATTATTCCTCCGATTGGAAGTGTTGTTAGTTGTACTTGCAAGTGTCGCAAGTTATATTGTAAGTGTCGTAACTTATATTTGATGGGTTATTAGACCACCTTGGTGGGGTCGGCCTTGTATGAGTTATGTGGGTTAAAGGGTTATTAGACCACCCTAGTGGGGTTCGTCCCAGTCAACATTATGTTAAGTGGTTAAGTTGGGGCTGACCTAGATAAAGGTTAAAATACAAGTGAAGTGGTGTATAAATAGAGAGTGTGTCTCTCTCATTTTACACATTCTCTCATTCACTCACTTTGCATTAGTGAGAGAAAAGGAGGGTGCACACAAGTGGAGGAGGAGCATGCTGCTGAAGATATCTATCTCTTGGGTTTGATCATTGTGATCCTTGTATTGATGCTTATTCTATCTTTGAGGAAGTTGTGGGGTTTTTCACCTTCTTGGTTTTCCCCGGTGAAATGTCTCTTGTCTCTTGTCTCTTATGCTTGATATGCTATACATGTTATTCATTCAGTTAAGATCCTAGATACGTTAAATTAAATAATGAAAAACTAACATGGTATCAAAGCTAGCTTAAAGAAAGGCATGGTATGGCATTTATGAGACTTGTTGCACTTGCGACAAATTGGAAGCTAGGGCTTGATATAGAAAAAACCAGTCATCGTGGAACTTTTGTTATAAATCAATTTTGGAGAAGGTTCAGGTTCTAAAGATTTTATAGGTCGTAAATAACATCCCCATGTACCTTTTGTCCAAAGAAAAACATATGATTTGTTGTACTGTGTGTTTTATGATCAGTACAATCTAGGGTTTTTGCCTCTTCCAGATCTCAATCATAAACAGGTGACCTAGGAAAAAAGGTCACAACTTGGGCTAGGAAGCTCCAAATGAAATTTTGTAAAACGTTACAGGTAGGGAACAGATTGTAATTTTATAGGTTTTCTTTTTAGAGGCCAAAGTTGAACTAGTGACACGTGGAACACCGTACAAGTTCACTCTCCTACGTTTTCCCATAAACAGGTCACGTTTCAACACTTGGAATAACTCTCTCTCAGCAAATCCAATTGAGGTAAGACATGTGGGGTTGGAAAGATGATAGGTCAGGATACCGTAGGCCAAAGGTTTAGACCCTATGGATACGTAATTTCTGAGATGCACCAGAAACAATCAGGTGCATATTTCTATCAAAGCAACGTTGGATTCTGAGCACCTTCATTCTTGGCTTGTCACTACTGTGGGAATTTAGGGCTTTGGAGAAAGTTGAAATTCTTGGAATCAGAGACCACAGCTAAATACTCATCAAAATCGGAATTTAGAGACCAAGATCGAATTTTTTGGTTGGGAAGAAGGCCGAGCTTGATCAAACCCTATTTTGGGATTTTGATAAAAAAGGTGGAAAATTAGGGCTTCTGCAAAAGTTGGAGTTTTTCAAATCTGTGACCACGGCTGTAAGATCCTCAGGAAAATCGAAGTTTAGAACACAATATCGAACCTTTTGGATGGGCAGAAGACCAAGCTTCATCAAACCCTAGTTCAGGATCCTGTCTAGAAGATCCAGAAGTTTCAAAGGAAATTTTGAGGGGTCAAATTTTGGAGTTTTCAAAATTGAAGTATACCAACTTGATCAGCTCAGCAAGCCACATCTTTCCATCCAATCAAAAGTTTGAAATTTTAGGGTTTCTCTAACAAACCCTAATCCAGCTCCAGATCCAGTCTCAGTAAATAAAAGTGGATTGGGTTAATCCTAGAAGAGGATGAATTGGTCACTTGCATAAGTGAAGAAGTTCCAGTTCCAGAGGTAGATGAGGATAAGGCCTTACATAAGAAGACTACAACCAATCTCGACAGGTATGACTTGAGGAGATACAGGTATGTTTTGAAATTTGTTCATGATTAAGTTTATGATATGATTGTCTTCATATTATTGAGGTTAGTACAATCTTGATTAATCTTAGAATTGTCTTATCACCCTAGTAAAAGTATGAATGCATGTGAATTATAGAAGACATTCATTGATTAGGGTTATATGATTGTACTAATGCATTGTGGTATTGTATGTGGATGATGTTGTCCGCTAACATGAAAGGCACAAATCAAGTTCTAGATCAAGAACATATGACCATGGTGACATGAAGACAAAGACTCATGGATCACATAGAAGCTCTACTTATGAGGTATGTATAATTTGGTTCTGCAATGGTTAACTTATGAGTTATGTAGGTTACTAAGCACAAGTCATTGAAGAGAACAAGAAGACATTGTTTGGGTATGTTAGACATAACTAGCAAACATGATAACCATGTGTTAGCACTCAGATTTTCCTTGGGCTATATCAAAGAAACCCCAAGGTAACCTATTTCAAACCAATCTTTAGACTGAAAAGTTGGCCTCTTTCAGCCAGAGAGGGCTCTCTGAGCAAATCTGCTATCCAATGTCACCACGACAGTTACTTGACAATAAATTCAATGTCCAAATTGTAAAATAACAATAAAAACTTTGTAGGCTTTAAATAATGTGGTTGGATCAATAGGAAAATGATACCATTGGGCAATGGAGTCGAAAAATAGAAAAAATATAGATCAGCAGATAAACAGACTTTTGTACAAAGGCAAGGTAATTGTTAGGTTATGGTCAAAGCTTTTTCGCAGGCAAAAAGAAAGAAATAAAGACAGTCCATCGACAATGGGCATCAAACTAGGATGAATCCACTATCAACTTTGGAGAAGCAAATGGATACTTAAATGTGATAAACCGAGGCATAACAAGTTTGAATCCCAATTTATTTCAAACGTCCATCTAAGTATAGAAGAAAAGACATAATGAACAGTATTACTAAGAAGATAAACATGCACAAATGAGGAAAGAAGGGGTACTGACTGTAAATACTAACAACGCATGAATCTTTGATAAAATCTGCTCAACTCTGGAATCTTTATTAATTTCTGGAAAATGCTTCAAAAACCCAGAACGGGTCTTCCTCACTGAAAATATACCCCCTTTACATGTTTTTTACATATCAATATATAGAAAGACGGTCTATACCTAATATTAAATTCAAAACCTAACTGAAACTCTAAAAATAGAAACAGTTACAACTTTATTTATTTATTTTTATTTCAAGAAGTAAATTTGCTGAAAAATAGGATTCAAATCCCTAGCTGTATATATCAGATGGAGATAGCTGTGTACATTTGGAGATAGATTTTTGTAACTGGGGATGTGCTGAAGAAAAGCCTCTTTCAGTTTCTAAAAATGCTTTTTCATTTGGAAGAAACAACTCTTTGAAGTTAATGACTAAAACAGTAAACTGAAATTCTGGAAAATTGCCCCCTAAAGATGACTTCAATTCTCTTAACCCATAAAACTTGTGCAAATTCTGAGAGAGGTTATAGGAAAGTGTCTTGTGTAGAATAAAAACCTCTCTCGGTTTCCTCAAATGCCTCCAGGTTTGACAGAAATAACTGCTAGAAAATGGTGACTAAAACAATATTTTCCTGAAATAAATGAAATTTCATAAACAATTTTCCTATGAAAACAATCCACTGGTTTTTTCCCCATGGTTTTGATTGCTCCCTGTGGTTTTGGATTTTCAAATCTTGGAAAATATTTTCATCTTAAATATTTCCATTCCTATTTTTACGTGATTTGTTTCCAAATAAATTACCCAAAAATCCAATGTTATAACATATGTTTTAAACTTTTGGGCAATGTATTATTTTATCTCCGCAACCATTAGGTAGTGGTTTACCTAACCACTTCTCCAATTAGCGGAATAATATGCTAGTGACACATGGTAAAAGTAAAAACCATGGTAAATATTCCGCACCACCCTCATCATTTTAACCCCGAGCTAGTTGAGTGAGCGGAATGAATGGTAGCCGCTTATCCAAACTTTGTCTTTTTCAAAGTTTTAATTTGACATTTTTTGAGATTCGTTCCAAGACTTTGGTGATTGGGTTTGAATATTAATATAAAATATTTTTAAACAAAGACTTGGGCATTTTGGAGATTCGCCATCTTTTATCCATTCCACCATTTTAGAGGTTCACTAACTATTTTAGAGATTCACCAGTGCTTTCTCCACCTAATTTACCATATTGGCCAAATTTAGAAGCCCTGTCAATTCATTTATATGCTTTGCTAAATATAGAATTTTTCCACTAGCTCCTGGTCACAGCCTTCGATCGTTTTCTACCCTGATCGTGACCCTTGATTACTTTATATGCTATTACAAGGTACTTTATTTAATTCTTTAGCTCTTCTTTGGCGTGGCCAATGGTCATATGGATCATTTTTGTTTTTGGGACTTGGTGTCTTCCTCACTGAACTTAGGAGATATCACAACCAATTTTTTGGATTTGCAATCTTTCATTTACATTGGAAAAATACTGTGCTAACAACTGGCTCCAACCGGGGATGCTATCCTCCCTATGAGGTAGCAAAGAATCCCTGGTAGACCAAGTGCCTAAACCATTGGGAGGCTCCCAACCCTGACAACTGCATCCTGCAACCTATACTTTGTAACTAATCTTTAATCCAAAAACTAAAACTGAAAACTACTAACTGAAAAAGTTGCAAACTGTATTTAAAACAACACTGTACATATTGAAAAATGCTTGCTGAGAAAACTTATTCCTCCTACCTATCTACTCTTGATATACCAAAATCTTTGTCTGATCAAGTAATTTGGAAACGCCAATGAAGCCAATCCATTAAATGCTCAAAGAATCTAACTCTTTCACTATGTCTGAAATAAGCCACTGACAGAAAATATGATAGCACCAGTGACCAACAATCTTCTTTATTCTCATAGTAAAAATTTTGCTGCAAATTTAAACCGAGAAAATCTTCCATATACTCAACTATAGGATCAAAAAAGATAAATGGTGTTTGATGTCCTTTGAAATTTCCTAGAATTTGATGAGAGAATTGAATTGTTCTTTCTTCTTCAACATATTCTTCCAGCAATGAACGATTAACCTCATACTCAATATTAAAACATTCTTCTTCTTTGACAATTAAAGGTCGTCGAGAATGATCCTCAAAAGATAAATTTTGATAATGAACATCCTGGGATTGAATTTGACCTTCTAAGACTTCAAGATCATTAGACATGACAGCTCTATGTTCTTGATGAAAGAAACTGGTGTCTAATAGTTGATTTTCTTGTGGAGAATTATTATCACAAATGGGTTCCTTCAAAAGATCGTCATGACTAATTTCATCCCGACTGTCATTAGTTAAATTCAAATTTTCATGCTCAAAAATGGAAAAAGTTTCACTTACATATCCTGAACTATGTGAAGACCACAAATCTGTATAAGCAGGGGTTGTAACATGATTCTGCAAGAGCTGATCTATTTCTCCTTCCGTTAAAAGAGGAGGTTGTCTGTGCATTTCTTGAATAAAAAAACTATTTTTCTTCTTCTTCTTCTATAGATTGATCATGATGTTGGATGTATTCTTCATTTGTATACAAAGGAGTAGATGAATCAACCTTTGTTTCCAAAGAGGGATCATGGGATACTACTATCATTTCTTCATTTATCTCATCTACAACAAGATTTTCTCAATCGTCAAGGCCATGGACTTGTGAAGAGAAATGATAGAGTGTTTTAGATAGGTCTTCATCATTCATATTTTCTAGATCTTCATCAATACTTTCAAGGTATTGTATGAAACCCTCAAACTGATCACAACAATTTTCCACTAAAGACAAAGCTGGAAAATCTACTATATAATGCTCATAAAATGCTATGTGAAAATCTTTTAAAGAAAACAAGCTGCCAGGTCTTAAAATTTCATACCAATCCCTTGCTTTTCCTTCTAAAGAGGCCATGAACATCTTCATAAGATAGTCCTCATGAAACCTAATCTTCAGCTTGTGTACATGTAGATGAAATTTGATTAAATGTAAAGCAGAATTATCATTGTTTTCATCTCTAAATTTGGGCAAGTAGGTTTGCCAATCTATTTTGGGAATTTGATTCAGAAAACCAGGAATATGAGACCTGTTCATAGGAGCATACCTTCTTATCAATGAGGCCATTTCGAAATACTGGAGCTGCAAATTCTGATTTGAAAATCGAAGAGACCAGCCTGTGAAACAATGCAACACTGGATTTCTTTAATGTGGAGTCGCCATGAAATTTCTGAAAACTGTATTCTTTGAAGATGGAGTCGCCAGGTGAAATATGCACAGCCTGCTTGATATCTGACCGCTGTTCACCATCAACAATCAAATCTACAACTTTGTCATTCATACCCAGGGAAAATGAAACCTTCAATCCTTGGCAACGGCTCCAAAATGTTAGCACTCAGATTTTCCTTGGGCTGTATCAAAGAAACCCCAAGGTAACCTATTTCAAACCAATCTTTAGACTTAAAAGTTGGCCTCTTTCAGCCAGAGAGGGCTCTCTTAGCAAATATGCTATCCAATGTCACCACGACAGTAGCTTGACAATAAATTCAATGGCCAAATTGTAAAATAACAATAAAAACTTTGTAGGCTTTAAATAATGTGGTTAGATCAACAGGAAAAGGATACCATTAGGAAATGGAGTTGAAAAACAGAAAAAATATAGATCAATAGATAAACAGACTTTTGTACAAAGGCAAGGTAATTGCTAGGTTACGGTCAAATATTTTTTGCAGGTGAAAAGAAAGAAATAAAGACAGTCCATCGACAATGGGCATCAAACTAAGATGAATCCACTATCAACTTTGGAGAAGCAAATGGATACATAAATGCGATAAAATGAGGCCTAACAAGTATGAATCCCGATTTATTTCAAACGTTCATCTAAGTATAGAAGAAAAGACATAATGAACAGTATAAATAAGAATATAAACATGCACAAATGAGGAAAGAAGGGGTATAGACTGTAAATACTAACAATGCATGAATCTTTGATAAAATCTGCTCAACTCTGGAATCTTTATTAATTTATGGAAAATGCTTCAAAAACCGAGAACGGGTCTTCCTCACTGGAAATATCCCACCTTTACATGTTTTTTACATATCAATATATATAAATATGGCCTATACCTAATATTGAATTCAAAACCTAACTGAAACTCTAAAAATAGAAACAGTTACAACTTATTTTTATTTATTTATTTTAGGAAGTAAATTTGCTGAAAAATAGGATTCAAAGCCCTAGATGTATATATAATTTGGATATAGTTGTGTACATTTTGAGATAGGTTTTTGTAACTAGGGATGTGCTGAAGAAAAGCCTCTCTCAGTTTCGGAAATTTCTGCTTTGTTTGGAAGAAACAACTCTTTGAAGTTAATGACTAAAACAGTAAACTGAAATTCTGGAAAATTGCCCCTTAAAGATGACTTTGATTCTCTTAACCCATAACACCTGTGAAAATTTTGAGAGTGGTTATTGGATAATATCTTGTGCTGAATAAAAACCTCTCTCGGGTTCCTCACATGCCTCCAGGTTTGGTGGAAACAACTGCTAGAAAATGGTGACTAAAACCATCATTTCCTAAAATAAATGAAATTTCATAAACAAGTTTCCTGTGAAAACAATCCACTGGTTTTTTCCCCATGGTTTTGATTGCTCCCTGTGGTTTTGGATTTTCAAATCTTGGAAAATATTTTCATCTTAAATATTTCCATTCCTATTTTTACGTGATTTCTTTCCAAATAAATTACCCAAAAATCCAATGTTATAACATATGTTTTAAACTTTTGGGCAATGTATTATTTTCTCTCTGCAACCATTAGGTAGTGGTTTACCTAACCACTTCTCCGACTAGCGGAATAATATGCTAGTGACACATGGTAAAAGTAAAAACCACGGTAAGTATTCCACACCACCCTCATCATTTTAACCTCGAGCTAGTTGAGTGAGCGGAATGAATGGTAGCTACAATGAGGCTGATTTATTTGCATCATGGGATCGACAGGTACCAGCTCTTGAGCAGTTCCCATATGTGGGCATAGACTTACACAACGATCCTAAGCTGGATCTTGCTCCATGATCATCCTAGGGAGAGATACTGAATAAAATATTTTTTGCAGATGTGGGGCCAGTGCATCCAGAGAGACACCCTCGTACCTTCATACTCCTAGTCATTGTTGGTGCAACAGATGCCAAGTTGGAAAACATTGAGGGGAATATGAGTCAGTTAACTCATGACATACCTACTTACAAGATCGAGTGGATGCCACTCGCTATGTAGGAGGATGTTGTAGGTGTGCCCCCTGTATGGATCAGGATACTTATAAAAGTAGCTAGGGTAGTCATCTGCTACAGAGAGGCTATGGAAGAGATTGCAGAGGGAGCAAAGGCCCCTCCTTCTCTAGAGGAGAAAGACATATGTATATTTTTTGAGGCCGTCGAGCCCTTTTTGTATTATGACATGACTTTGTGACAGACTTATGACTCAAACTCATATTATTTTTTGATACAGATTATATATATAGTATCGATGTTATTTACATGTGTGTTGTTGTCGTTATGCATGAATTGTTTATTATGTATGTGTATGATGCATATGCCAATCTAAATCGTAATTTGCAAATGAATCAGCTAATGCATTCAAATTTCTTGGAATATGTTGATATGTGATGTAATCAAACTGTCTCTCAAGTAACTTAATGCGCAAAAACTGACGTAGAAAAACAAGAGCTCTAACCTCATAAACACCCATTAACTGAAACACAACTAGCTGCAAGTCGAGCCTTACCTCCAAAAGTGAAATGCCATGGAACAGAGCATCTCGGAGTAGCTCTATGACCGCACTGTATTCATCCACATTGTTTGTTTTGGGACCTAAACAAGCCCCTCCCAAAGAAACCAGTTGGCCAGTTGGTGAGTAAATAACCCAAGCAGATGCAGCCAACTAACAGGTGTGGCGGCTAGCGCCATCAGCAAACCCAATAAAGTGTTCAGTCGACATCTGAAAAACAAAGCAATAGATGAATAAGACATAATGACAACCATAAAAAAAAGCTAACTCTACAAAATGTACAACTATAATACATGAAAAATCACAGAGGCCTAAGCGTAGTACTTCTTCAAGTAGAGCCTATTTCTAGGCTCCGACAACTTATTACCTTAATAATCTGTTAACTCGTATGCAGCCTTCTTCAGAACCTTATAAACTATGTAGGGAATGAGCCACATGGACTTCAATGTGTTGTCTCCTAAAGTTTCATTGTCCTGGTCATAGAGCATAACAAGGTATCCTTCGAGAAAAACCCTCGGTTTGACAGACTTATCGTACTATCCCTTGACTCGATTCTTATGTGCTTCATTTGATATGAGCGCATCGCAGTGCTTCTCATCAAGATGTTCTAAATGCAGAAAACGTTCTTCCAAGACTGAAGTGTCAAGTAGTAGTTGGACAAACAACTTCAATGAAGAAATCTCACTCTCAACTGGAATGACTGCTTCTATCCCATCAACAAGTTGAAAGGGAGAGAACTCGATAGCAGTCTTCACATTGGCTCGGTAGGCCCAAAGAGCAGGGTACAACATGATGTTCCAGTTAGTTCTACTTGCATTAACAGTCCTTTGTAAAAAAAAATTCAAAGTTTTATTAACCGCTTCGACCTGACCATTCGCTTGTGGATAAAACGAAGACGAATGTTCCTGCCGAAAACGTAACGTGGTCTATAGATCGGTCATCATGCTGTTTTGGAAATGTCGACCATGGTCAGTCACAATCTCTTTGGGTACACCGAATCTTGTAATGATTTGGTTGAAAATGACATAAGCAGTCGTTTCCCCATCTTCATTAATAGTAGGCATTGCCTCGACCCACTTGGTGAAGTAGTCGACAGCAACAATGATATGATGATGACCTCCAATAGAATCTGGATTACAATTCATAAAATCAATCCCCCAGTCAATGAAGGGGCCTGTTGTGATTACAGGATGGAGAGGAGCTGGGTGTGCTCTCATCTTCCTGGTGAAAAAATGACATTGTTGACAGCGTTTCATAGCTTCCACACAATCTTTGAAAATCGTGGGCCAAAAATAACCAACACGCAGTATTTTTTGGGTTGTTTCCAACCCAGAAAGATGACCCCCACATGCTCCACTGTGAGCATCATTCAATATTGTTTCAGCTTCCTCTAAGGTTAAACAACGATGTAAGATGTAATCTATCCCACATCTATACAAAGTGTCAGAAATGATGAGATAGTTCTTCGCATGACTCTTAAGTTTGCGTCGTTCATCCCTAGAGAAAGTGGTGGGACACCTCAAAGTCTGGAGATATACTAGGATATCCCCATACCATGGGTTAGAGGATGCAATGAGAAAGATATGTTCATCTGAGAATGATGACTCTTCCTCAATGTGTACTATGTCACTAGGAAATTCAGAAATCAGTTTGGCAAAAACCAGTGACTTCTTTGACTTAGAGGACTGAAAAACCAAGTCAAATTCTTTCAAGATTACAATCCATTTATCTAATTTCCCATCGATGATATGTCGAGTTAGAACATATTGAAAAGGATTGACTTCTGCAATCACAGTGGTAGTTCGCAATAATATGTAGTGACATAGCCTCTGAACAACATGGACAGCAACTAATGCCAACTTCTCCACATAGGAATACTTAATCTCAGGAGCTATCAAGGCGCGCGACAAATAATAAATGACATGCTCTTAGAGCTTGTCATCCTCCTGAACAAGTACTATGCCGATTGTGTATACTGATGCAACCAGATATAAGAGGAAATCCTTTGTATTGTCTGGCAGGATTAAGAAGGGGGCTGATAATAATGCCTTTTTCAAGGCCTCAAATGATGCTTGAGCAGTCTCATCCCACAAAACATAGGTGTCTTGTTTAAGCAGTTTCATGAAACATTTTGTAATTTTGGCATAGTTAATGATAAAGCGTCTCAAGAAGTTGGACATGTCCTGCAGACTTTGAAGTTGTCTTTGGGTTCGAGGAGGAAGCAGATTTACAATCGCCTCAACTTTCAATGGATTAACCATTATGCCATGATTGGATACTATGAAACCCAGTAATCGTCTAGAATCGACGCAGAAATCACTTTTATTCGGATTCAATCAAATCTTCTAGTATCTGCATCATTCAAACACCAGTCTTAAAAGATCAGGATGATCCCGTCTCTTGCAAGATCGCGCTAGGAGATCATCCTGATAAGGTTCTACTACGTGCTTGATGTCATGAAAAGCGAAGTTCATTACGTGCTGAAAGGTAGCTCTAGCATTCTTCAAGCCAAATGGCATCTTCGAATAGGTAAAGGTCCCCCAAGGACAAATGAAAGTTGTCTTGTGCTGGTCTTCAGGTTTGATCTGTATCTGATTATATCTTGAAAACCCATCCATGAAAGAAAACATTTCATGGCCTGCACACGCATTGATGATATGATCAATAAACGATGTGGGGTAGTTATATTTAGGACAAGATTTATTTAGGTCCCGGAATTCAGTGAAGACTCTAATGGTTCCTTTCTTTTTTTCTACCGGAACAGGATTTGAAACCCATTCCATCATAGCTATCAGATAGATGAATCTGGCTTTGAGCAATTTCTCTACTTCCGCCTTGATGGAAACTGCTTTTCGAGGGTTAACTGGATGAAGCTTCTATCTCACAGGTTTAGCATTGGGGTAAGTTGTGATGATGTGATCAACAATGGTAGGGTCGATGCATGGCATCTCCTTGTATGACCAGACAAAAACATCGCAGAACTCCTTAAACAAACTGGTATACAAAATGATCTCCGCAGGAGAACAGTTTGCCCCAATGAAAAGGTTTTTCACGACTCTAGGTTTGATGGAAATGTTGATTGAAATAGTTCTCGATATATTTGCCATATTTCCTTCGGCATAAACAAATTTTGAAGTACAAGGGATAGCAGACAAATCAACATTCCCACCGGGTCTCATAGAAAACTCACCTCTCTTAATCCTATCCAGATCGGGAAGAAAATAGGACCTGTGGTGCATGTGTTCCCAAGGATGCTCCAGGCAGATCATTGCTTCCAAAATGGCCTCATCGGAGGTAAAAACAGTGTCTAGACAGTCAAAAGAGTGGATGGAGTCCACTGACCATGCGGGGGCATAGTCCATATCTGACTCAATAGAGACCAACGAAGTCACGATATGTTATGTTGCAACATGTTGTGAATCTAAGTAGGCCACCTCTGCAACAGATAGGGGCACAACTGATTCTGATTCAGTGGGGAGATTCCATGGATCCGTCGTTGGATAGACCGTGAAAATATCAGACAAAGAACACTCTTCAGAACCAATAAAATGAACAGGAGTAGGTAGGTAAAAGGTGCCCATCGATGACCCATATAGCCCCACTCCTAAACTCTCACTTGCTGGGTGAGACGGATTAACCACTAGAATTGTTGAATCTAACGAAGCCTAGTTTTTTTTCGAGAAAACAAAAGTTGGTCGACTGTGACGATATTTCCTTCGTGAGGGAACATTATAACTCAGAAAATGGACAATGGAACTGCTTGCATTGCATATGTCTATATACTGCCTAACAACAAGTTATAGTCAAGTGGAGCATCCAGAACTTCAACCTCTATAGATACTAGTTTTCCCACAAGTTTAACGTCGAATGATGGTAAGACTCCATGTGGACGGAAAGATATTCCATCAAAGGTGGTCAGCACTGTGTTCGAGGGGGATAACTCAAGTTCACCTAAATCCTTCCAGCAAGAAATGGACATTACACATGTAGACGCACCCTCATCTACAACAACTCATCCAATGGTCTTGGGACCATGGACTACCTCTATTTGGAGAGCAACGTGATACAACAACTGAAACTTGATATTATTCATATCAAAATGGGAAAGCATATTGGATGAGTCTATGCTCCCAATCGCTACAAGCAGTGCATTGCGTTGCAATGGGAAACTCTACAATACTTCTAAAGTGGACATGGCAAAGGGGGTTTTGGCTAAATCCTCCACAACATTATAGTTTGGGGAAAACTGCGCATTGGGGTTGTGCATAACCTGTTTCAAGACACCTTTCAGGATCTTCGACAACAAATACATTGGTCTCTTGATGTGGAGAGGGGTAGATGAGTCGGGAACATCCTTTTGTTGCAGATCCGGGGTATAGTTTCTAGCTTGAGTTTGTAAAAGAGCGTCCGAATTAACCATATTAATAAATGATTGATTAGCTGAGGTGGCACGAGTGGTGCCCCCAGTACTAGAGTTTCCAGAAGCTGAACCCTATCCGTGAGGGAGTGGGTCTTTTAAAACAGTAGGTTTCTTGTCACGGAGAAGCTTCTTGGCTTCCTCCATCAGAGGGAATTGATGGGTAAGGTGGTCCTCTTTGCATAACTTGCAAGGGAACTTCACTTTCCTTTTCTCCTTTTTTCCCTCAGCATTTTCTGTGTTTTTGGGCTTTTGGTGTTTCCCTTCCCCTTTCTTTCCCTTCTTTTTGTTGTTGGGTTGTCGAGGGCCCTTCTGATTCATCTACACTTGTTGTACAGATTCCATTTGTGAAGGGGAATATGCAACTGAAGTTGCTTCTACAGCAGACTGTTTGACAGATAAGGCATGACCCTGCTTAGTTAAAGCATCAAACGTTGCAGAATCTACTGAACCCACGATGCCATCAGCATGTGGTATAGCCTTAGGTTTACCTAGATCTATGTTAGATCTCGGTGCATCGAGAATTATCTCATATAAGAGCCCATATTGAGCATATACCAAATCAATTTGCTGGGTTCTAAGGATAGCTTCCTCTTCAAAGGACACCCCAAAAGTTGCTACTTCCTTAGAAATGTAAGGAAGGAGTGATTTGAGATACCACTCTAATAAAAACTCTGAATGTATGTCAGCTTTAGTGAGCCTATTCCTCCTTCGCCACTCCTGAATATGGTTAGATAAGTGAATGGCTTTGTTCTGTCGGAAGGTTGACAGAAGGTCTGTACTGGAATCATACTGGATAGGAAGCTGGAAGTGGTTCAGAAAAATAGTAGCTAGATGCCAAAAGGTGCCATAAGGAGTTGTGGGAATTTCAATGTACCATTTAGCTGCATCACTAGTCAAGGTTCTCTGAAAGAGCCTCAATCAGATTGAATCATCGTTCAATGAATTAGAAGAGCACCAGAGATGGAAAGTAGTCACATGATCACCGGGATCCTCCCCAGTCTTTCCTTCGAACTTTGGGATGTCAGAAGGTGCTTGGTCGGAACAGGTGGCCATGCGGGGTGATGCCACACCAGATCATTAGTGAGTTTTGAAAGGTCTGGCAAATTCAGAGTTGCTAGAAAAGGTAAATGAGGGCTTGTCGATGGCATTTGGTTAGCAGGGTTTTGGTAGGAAGAACCACCTAAATCCTGACTCGTGTACTATTGGTTGGGGTTGCCCCCATCCACCAGTTGTGAAGCAAACTCATTGCTAAAATTGATCCAACCAAAAGACAGAAAGTTACTCCTTGAGTGTGTGTCCATTGGGGCTAGGTGTTAGCCCCTTCGTAATGTGGGTTAAATGCATTACTACCTCCTCCACTAAACAGTGAAAAAGGGATACTCCCTATAGGTATATGAGATGTCTGCACATTGGAATGATGTACATTCTGACCTGTGTAGGGGTAAAACCCAGGTGCAAATGTAATGCATGACACATGCATCGAGCCTACTATAGCTATGGATAGAGTGGGCATCGAGCCTACAAAGGGAATGGAGGGAACTGTGTGCCCTCCAAACCAAAGGAAACCTTGTCCAAAAGGAGCAGTTTGTGGAATGCCCTGGGATTATTGCATGAAAGGAGATGAAGTTGATGGTATCGAGGATATCCAAGTGATAGGAATCTGAAAAGGTTCAGCATTAGTATCAAAAGGGGTAGCTATTGTCGAAGGTTGAGAACTAGACATCCGTATGGTACTAGTACTGAAACTAAAAGAGGGAGTTGAGGTAGATGTATCCTGCAACGAGGTAGATACCGGTGTGCTTGTGAAGGAATGAGAGAGAGCTCTCATAACCATGGCTGCAAGAAGGAGTTTGGGGAACTCCAGTTTCATCTCCGTAAGTAGCCATGTGATAACCAGGGGTAAACCAGTATGCACTATACTCAGGTTGGCCTAGAGAATCTACAGTTATGAGTAACAGATCGGTGGGTCCAATTAGGGGAGGGTTAAAAGGAGTGCTAAACTCTCAAGAAGTTAAATACTCAACCTCAATAGTATCAAAGACATGTTGATCCTAAAATATGACATGTGGTTCTCCAGGTAACTCAGTTTTTCCCGTAAGTTCATATGAACCACAGGAATCCGTCCTCCAGCATCGCGGTGGCAGTGGAGGCTCCAAGAGTGGGGGAAGTTTTTGCAATCTCTGAGACCTACTAAGAGGTTGGTCCTCCAAAGCTATATAAAAATAAAAATACATATAAAACCTAGTGGCCACTAACGACTAGGGAGCAAACATCATACCACTAAAAATTCCCTAAGTGATCAAACCAGGAAAGCAAAGCTAATACTCTCAGAAGCAAGTCTGGGATGATGAGGGCCCAGAACAAAATAATAGAGTATCGTCGGTTAGTTACACAGTGTCCAATGGAAGTCCTCTGGGTGCAAGAATTTGAATCACCAAACCATTCTCCCAAGATTACTGCCAAAGGGTTACCTTCCATGTCTGTCCAAGGTGAAGTGGAAATATCCTTCCACTCTACTTGTGTAGAGCCCTCAGGTTATGATACTAAGGATACCAAAAATATGAAAATACCTGGGGGAACAGTCATCATCCTAGCCAAGACACATGGGCAGGGTAGCAAAGCCTGAAATCCAAAATCACTTACTAGTACTAGTGGACCCCCATACACGAATCAACTCTAGTTTATGTTTGAAAGGAAAGTAAGGGGGCATCCTTAATAGTTCCAGTCGCACACGGCCTCGTGCTTAACTCTTGTTTGATTAGAGTGTTCCCAGGATATTTTGATATAGGTGGGCTTACCTAAGAGATTGTCTTACTACGATAGTTGTTTAATGAAACCGATTTTGGGTAGTTTAAGGTGATTTACCCCAAAACCCTTGCCTAAGCTAGTTGATGTTGTGACATACCTAAAAAGAAAAAGTTGCTAATTAATTTTATTAAAATTTCTTTTTAGAGGCTACTTTTTACTCAAAAGGGGGTAGTGAAGTGTGTGGTATGGTTCATGACATAAAGTAAAGTGCGGAAAAAATAATGCATCAAACTTCACAAAACTCTTTTTTTCGTTTATGTTTCTCAAAACCGAAACTAGGCAATCCTAAATATTTTTTTTTTTCAATTTTCTTTTAAATTTTCAAAGCAAGATAATCTATTCTACTTCGAAAAATGATGATAAATCTCACTACCAAGCTACCAATTTCAATTTTTAACTTTTCTTCTATTTGCAAAAGAAAAATGAACTTGAAAAAAGGCACAAGTAAGATCTAACAATGGTGTGGGTAAAGATGAAGACCTAATGGATTAAAGAAATCAAATCAAAAGACTGAAAAGGACTTGACCTACCGAGTTGTTTGGATGAAAAAACTCTAATCTTGGAACATGATGTAAAAGAAGAAGGGAAAAAAAAAATGCATGCAACGGAAAAACATACCAAGAGGCTTCTCCTAAGCACCAAAACCCAAGAAAACATTCACCAAACAAAAGAGTAGGTAAGCAAACCAAAGGTAACCCTACTGCCACACAACTCAAAAGGAAAAGCTAAGAAAGGCTTAAACCAAATCAAACTAATCTGAAAAGAAACTCAGAAGAAATCCAGACCAACAAACTTTTAAAAAAACACCCTAAAAATAAGGGCAATCTCAGTAAAAGTGCACAGGTATTGCAACAAACAACAAGTGTTGAGTGCACAGGTCTGCAAGAGTGCAACAACCGTCTAGGGAAAAAAGTGTGCTACTGTGACTAACAGAGAGTCGCGCACATGCTCAAAAAGCATGAAAAACAAGAAAGACACATAAAAACAAGTGCTGAAATAGGTAAAAGCAACTTAAAGGAATTTCAAGAGGTGAACAAGACTCATAAAATACAAAGCTGTCTCAGTAATCAGTCAAAGAAGCAAGGCAAATTCCAACAGTAGACCCAAAAATCCTGAAAACCAAACCCTAGTGAAAGGATTAGACTTACAGGAAAATACACCTCTGTCTAGTATAGAAACTAGCACCTGCAACAATAAGTGTGCGGGTATGTCTCAAAGAGACTAGCACACAGGGCAAAAAGTGCACTTCTGTATGCACAAAAGACTAGCGCACAAGGACTCAAAGCAATAAAAAAGGCTTTACTTAATCAAACTGAAATGACTCAAGTCAAAATGAAATAGAAAAGAAACCTATAGAAACCTCTCAAAAAATCAACATATTGTAAAGTGGAAAGAAAAAACCTAGCAAGGTCCACAGAGCAGAAAACAACTGGTTACTCCCCAGCGGAGTCACCAGTTTTGTTGTGCAGGAAAATACCTTATAGTGGGGGAGATGACACTACCAACTTACATGGGGTGATAGGTAAATACATTCATGTTTTGCATTAATTACTATGAATGGAAAGAGATTAGAGTTCCGAAAGTTGTACATTTTTAATGATGGCTGGTCCTAGCTTTCGCCCAATTTTCCACAATGATGAACCTACAAAACAAGTTAACCTTCCTCAGTGTATCTTGACTGCAAATAGATAACGAAATTGGAAACAATTAAACATTAATCACAATAATACATTCAATCAAATAGACATTCAATTGGGACAGGAAGGGCATTTCCACCTTTTATTCTCAAAGAAATGTAGATAAGTACATATATACCTGATCTATCCAGACACTTCTGCAACTGAGTCCTGGGCTCCTGCTCCTCACAAAGACTTAAGATTTCCTCCATCATAACACTAGTTTCTTCTTCCTTCCATGCCCCTATACCATGGCTTCCCATTACATTTATGGCACAAGGTTGGCAGTTGAATTCAAGAGGTGGTTGAATTGGGAGGTAATTGGGAAAGTTGCAGAACCAACTTCAACTAATTCCAATTCATAATCTTAATATATTTTTTCATTTCATCTTAAGATGTGCGTGTGTTTCATAAAAATAGACTAGCGCACAGTATGCAACTTCTACAGTTGACAACCAACGTTCACAAAATTTTGGAGGATATGTGCGGGTTGTCTTCAATAAGACCAACATTCAAAATGCTAGATGAATGTGGAAATAGTAGCGTACACATAGTGAAAAATGTAGAAAAATATCTTTTTTAGCTGAAGAATGTGATCTCAGCAATAACTCATCCAGGGTAAACCTATCTCTTCCATCCATAGTGTCCTTTTGTGTGATCGACAGAGCAATGTGATCACGGATGGAGAAGTGCAAATTTGACCTATAATAGACATAATGCGATAGAATAATAGTGTCTAATAAACAATACAAGAGATAAATAGATAGAACCTCAGAAATATCCCTTGTATTAGTGATGTCCAAAAGGGAGAGATATTTTCACTTGCTTATTTGAGGGGCCAACCTCCTACGAGTATAGATCCAAATAAAATAGAAATCATTGACCACATTACACAACCTTCTACTCTATGTATAGTGCATGAATAGAAAAGACGTAACTACCTTTGGTCACACTATTAAAGAGAGCCGACCACGTGGTTGGTCTTAACTAATAAAGAGACTCTTTTACATTGAGTAACTATCAACTAACTATCTAATAGGCCTTATTAAAAAAACATGGCCTCGTAAATCAATAAAGTACTCCTATGTATCCTTAAATTAAAGAGGTTAGGATAGGACCCTAACAAATAGGTGTGTATTGGCATAGGGAAAGTGCTTTGATCCCTTTAGCCTTCCAACATCTTATTTTTGTAAGTAAATAACTACATGACCATAATTTGTCAGATGAATTCAATATTAGTTGGCATTATACTTTATTATTATTTTATGGATCATGTGAAGGATTTGTGGGTAAGAGGAATTATGTTTCGTCAAAAACCTCATTCAAATATTCAGTAAAAAATAAGTCAGCCACATCATCTCCTCATCCATCATTCCTACAAGATGCACATATAGTGGATAATATAGATTAGTTACCACAGTTAGAAATGTTTCATTCGCACATCACTAGAATTAATGATTCTTACAAATATAAATCATTTATCTACCACTAAACTTATAACCTATATACGTTCATTCATTCAGCGTGGACAATAGATTTTGAAATACGCATTTTCTGCAAGGTATTTATTTATTTATTGCAATGATATTGATGTATATTATAAAGTAATGGAGGAAGGACCATGGTTTCCAAAGTTCAACACAAATATTATGTTAGTGACCATAACCCCAATATGGGTTAGAATTATTAATCCTCCCCTTCATTTTTTTAGTATTCCAACTTAGGCCATAGGGTACAAGATGGGTACATACATCAAAATATACATTGAATATATGTGTTGAAATATATATTAGAGAGGTTATTTAAGATATAATGACTCTCAAGTGCAATAATTACAAGTGGAAATAACATTTAAATAATGAAAACACAACTTTCTGTTGTTAGAATTGTCCACAAAATGGACATATTTATGAATATTTTTCATTAGCTCACCTTCCTCCTCATGAAAAGAAGGGCTCTAAAGAAAAATCCAAATGATGTAAATCTCTACAATATTCTAAGCTCGTAGTAGAAGATCAGGAGGTGATACACATTCAATATCTAGATTCAAAGAATGCTAAAGACTCAGTTGCAGAAACGAGGAATTATAATATTTACTCCAAGGAAAGGAATTAAGAGGTTGGACATCCTAGAGAGATACACTCTATGGGGGCCATAGTATGCATGGATTCCATAACTAGGGGAACAAAAATAGTACATGATCCTCTTAAATTAGGAGTAGGTCTCAACGACACCCTTTGGATACTTGAAAATAGAGTTGTATATGGTTTTAGTCAACCTTTCCCAATTAGGGTGGACAAAGGTCAAGAACACGAAAGAGAAGAAAAAATGATTGCTCGAACTATCTCAAATCCCGATCATATTATTTTGGCCTATTTATGTCAATGATCTTTGAGCGATACTTTGAACTTGTTCTGTATGAAAATGTTGAAGCCTTAAGGATCTTGTTTTGAAACCCTATGATCAATTATCCTCTCATGCTTAAAACTTTCACAAAAGTTCTTTGTTTTTATTGTGTCTTGAAAACATAAAGATTGTATTTTTTGTTCTTTTTTAATAGAAACACATTTTTTCTTGGAAAAAATGTACTTAGTTAGCATAGCTAGAGAATTAAAGATAGATAATATATATGAAAGTGTGTAGACTACAATGAAAAATTGTATAATGAAATAGATCCCTTTATTTATATTCCAAAAGAGAGAAATGTTCACCAACCTCTTTAAGGGTACAACCTCCAAATGACAACTGATCAAATAGGATAATAATCCTTAATTAAACATTACATAGCTTCTCACCTGTATAAACAGTTTCTCGCTAGTACCCAAGGCCTAATCACTAGTGGTCCCATTTTTTTATTAAGTACCAACTACCTAGCAACATTTATTCCGTGAGGAATACCCCTTTACATTAAAATTAACCACACATCAACTACCTAGTGAGCCTTATTCAAAGAAAATGACCCTATACATTAAATAACTCTCAAATACCCATATATAATCGTATGTCCCTTTTCAATATGCCATGACGTTCTATGTGCGATGTCATCATATGTCCTTCCATTAATTAAATAACTAAGAAAGTACCAATACTGAATCTTCCCACGCAATCCTGATGCCTTCAATATGTTATGGCGTCCCATGCATGATGTGATCATATGGACTAAAGGTCCAACTTAGGTACCTACGGAAAATTTTCTTATCATACTCACCAAGAGATATGTGTAGTCATAATGTTTCATCATATTGACGAATGAAAAATGTATGGGCGATCAATATGCATTCAGAAAAGTAGATGACATATATAATCTTCCATCTGAAATTTTTTAGCGTATTCATGAATGAGAAATGTGTGGGTGAGAATACTCACCAATGCGAAATGCACAGTTATAATTTTTTCAACATATTCATGAATGAGAAATGTGTGTGACCAACAATCAATATGCAAGATGGGAAAATTAGATGATTGTTGAAGTCCCGGATGTGATGCTAGAATATTTTCCAAGGTAAATCAACAGAAGGTCACATCCCAATCTGAAAGGATTCAAACAACCCTACACAAGAGTGGTTCTATCCCCAAATTGTTTGGTGTGACAGACTCCTATAGATATTAGGCCTTTGCTGGCACTTATGTGAATGGATCTATCTTCCTGTGAGGGAAGATTAAAATGTGTTTTATAACGGAGGGGGTAAGTAATGTTAGCTTAAGAAATATCTACTTGAGTTAGATCTGGATTAAAAATATGATTTAAGTTTGTAGAACAATCAAATCTTGATTATTAATAAGTATTTCACCAATTAATAGACATATGAATTGGATCTGTACCTATTAGCTTAGGATAAAACTAGCAATGACAATTGACTAGTTTTACCCAAAGAATTGAAGCATATGTGGGACTGTTCTGTTATGATATGATAATTGACAAACTAGCATGAATGTAATTATAATTGTTTATCATTTGCAGAAATAGATAAAATGAGTTAAACAAATAAATTCATTCAACACATAATAACACCTGAATTGTATGTTAAGATAAATCCAACCTACGGATCGATGCAGTTATTGAATTTAGAAAATAAAACATAGTTGATTCAATAATGGAAATGAGAAATCATAATCTATCAAATAAATTTGACAAATTATACAGAAGGGATGGCAAAGAGAAACTGACTGTAATTCATTAAGCTTGAAAAAAATTACAATGTCCTCAAAGAAATAGAGCGTCTCCAATTCTCCTCTGGTGATTTCTTTTCCCCTTCTCTCATTATGTTGTTCAAGGACATCAGAATGATGCTAAAAAACCTTATATGTCTCTTGAATTTCATTCCGGGATTCAAATAGCTCTGTCAAGAGTTTCTTATGATCTTCATTTATTCTAAGAGCTAGCTCCTTGAACTATTCCTTGGAGAATCTAGAGAAAGAGGAGGTGGCTTCCTTTGCCACTGAATACTTCAACTGCTGCTCAAGTATTGTAATATTTTCAGCATAGCACATGTTTAGGACTTGTGCTTCCTGTAGCTGCTACTAGAGAGATGTGTTTTGTGCCTAGAGGTCTTTCAGCTATCTGTCATGCTCATTTCTCAACTCTTGAAGTTGAGATTGATGTTGTTCTTCTATTTCAGTCCAATCCTGCATGAGCTTCTGAAGTTCTTGCTGCTTGGCCTCAATCTCCTTGTTCAATGAAGTAACTGAGTCATAATTATCCCCTGAAAAGGCCCCCATTGCAACAATAGTCTCAAGTGCTTCTTGTTGCACATATGTGGATGTCTTATTCCAAATGACCTGATTTGGGATAGGACCTTGCATGACAGTCCCTTCCCTTTGTATTTTAGCTCCTCTTTTCACCATTTCTATCTCTGACTTGATGTAAACATATTCACTCAAACAAACTACAACATCCTCCCCAAAATCAGCCACTATGTCAACTGTGGAAGTCGACACATTAGAAGTTGCAACCAAAGGGGTAGTTTGGGAGACATCAGAATTTGGAATAGGGATGGAGATTTGAGTGGTGGGGATGGAAGAAGATATAATGTTGGAAACAAATGGCAAGGTGAAGGAAGTGGAAGGTGGAGAAATGATCTTTGGGAGTGAAAAAAAGCTGGGAATCACAAGTGGTTCTATAGATGTGGTCGGAACTTGATTTTCAACATCCTGCATAAGTGTGACAGAAATTGAGATCACAATTGGCTCTTGTGAAGTCACTACAGGGGTTAACAATGGTTCATTTGATGTGAATACAGGGGTTATGATATCAGACAAAGAGATGGAATGTGAAATGATTGGAACCTCTAATGATATAGAAGATGTTGCAGCTATTGCAACAGTAACCTTTAGAAAGTGAAAATCAGGGAAAGAAGCATCAACATTTAAGTTCTCCAAGGGATCAGAAGAGACCGAAGTAACATAAATTACCTCAGGCAGGGTGCTCAGAAAAACAATAGGACATGAAAATTTAGAGGGAAGAGTTTCATCATCCTACTCATCACTATCTGATATATGGAGCATGGTTACCTTGGGCAGAAGACCCTCAACCGTTTGCTTCTTTGTTGTATTTGTTACAGCAACAACTTGAGTTTCAACTGTTGAGGTCAATACTGCCAATTCTATTTTCATCTCAGCAGCCGACTAGATCAGAGCATTGAGGTTTTCCAAAGGCCTAGGATGCAGTGTATATTCAACAGGTTCCTTTCCCTTGTCATCGGCATGGTGAGTAAGCATCAAGGGGGTGCTTACTTTCTGGGCTTCTTTCTCAGCCCTATCCTTCTGAACCTTATTATCAAGTGATAGTTCAAACTTTTGGTATTACAAGACTTGAGTCTTGATCTCTTGTTGATATTGAAAGATGAAGCTTTGTTCTTCTGGGGAGGAGGCTTTGTTCATGACTTCAGAAAATGAGTCAACACCTTGATAGATGGAGTCATTAGGTTTAGTCTGGTGAGAATACTCACTTTTCATGTGCTCATGTGCAAAAGTGATTTACCAAAAATGACTTAGGATAGTGCATCCTCTTCAGAGCTTCCCCAAGCTTAAGGGAAACAACTTTCTTTCCAAGTATTCCCGTATGGGTTGAGTTCTGAATTTTCAAAGGTCCAAGATGAAGTGGGAACTTGGGCCACCCTCTTATTTTGGCTCCTATGAGTTTGGGAAATACACCATCTGTAACTCTCTGATAAGAAATCTCTTCCAACAATAGTTTGGCTGGCACAATTATGGGAAAAAGATGTGATATGTTGCTGCCCCAAATCCTGACATAGTAGAAATATTCTCCTACTATCGTGTGGATTTATACGATCCCAGGACAGTTCATGCTCATGATTGCTTTCAGCTTTAGGGAGTCTGAAACCGATAAGAAGACTCTGAAATAATGGAATGGTACCGTCGTGTGGATTTGTATGAGACCAAGACGGTGCATGCTCGTGGTTGCTTTCAATTTTAGAGAGTCTGAAAGCGATAAGAAGACTCCAGGGGGGTTTCTTTTTCATGTGTTTGTCTCCAAGGCCTGAAGAAGCATTAAAGGATGCAATGAAGAACTCTTCTAGCCGGTGTGACTAGAGTATTCCTTTTCCGTAATTAGTCTACCAGGTCCAGAAAAGGGTTAAACTTATACCAGATAGACTCCCTTTCAGGTAATTTAACGAGCATGAAAGGAAGCAAGATTGCTCGACGATATTTTCATTGTTTTAGGAGTCAGAAAAGAGCTTAACAGAAACTCCCTAAGTGCCTTTTTGGTAAAGGACTTGTCCGACCCAAAAAAGGGATAAAATAATACCGAACAAAAGGAATGGCCAAGCAAGGAGGAAGTGCTCAATCAAGGAACATTGATGATGACCAAGAACGAGGGAGGGGGGGAACACTGGTGGGCCTCCTTGTGGGATAATGAATGGTGGAAAAATAACGAAATAATTGCAGTATGAAAGGAGTGAATGGCTCATGTAAAAATGTGGAACAATTCGATGGCAGTCGATGTGGCACGCAAACCAAGGCAGCAAGGTGTCGGGACACAATGTTGAAACTGTACTAGATGAGAGCGAGAAATGATCTCAAGCATCATCACGAGCTCAAAAAAATGAATCCGGCGATATACAAAGTGTCAAAAACAGATAACGACCGAAGTGGCACGCAAACCGAGGTGACAGGGGGTGTTTTGGAAAAATACCCAAAAACGCTGGGGGTGAGAGCGAGAAATGATCTCAAGCATCATCACGGGCTCAGAAAAATGAATTCGATGATATAAAATATATCAAAAATGGAGAGAAGCCAAAGTGGCACACAAATCGAGGTGACTAGTGGTGTCTAAAAAATGCTCAAAAAATGATGTGGAAAAAATAAGAGAACAAGTTGAACATCATGACGGTCTCGTTGTGCTGATTCCAGTGGTGGAAACGATTCAAAAAATGGACTCCGTATTGGTTCAGATTGGACAAAACAAGAAAAAGTCAACGGACTATAAATAGTAAGTGGGTCCAACATGACAAGTGTCATTTGGACTTGTTGACTTTGACTAGTGATCAGAGTGGACCAGAGCTGAGTTGGTGTTTCTGGACGATCCGACCGGCCGTTTTTAGAGCTAGGAGTTACAGGTATTCTGATAAATTCATACCTGCATTTTCATTGGATTCAGGGGGTGCGGTAGTGGGTCCCAGTGGAGTTTTTGTACGGTCCATGTGGGATGGACCATGGGTTTGTGGGGTGGAACCGCGGTCGAGGACTGCGAGTTTCGAGGCGGATCACGCTAACGGGGGCCGCGAGGTTTTGGTCGAAATACGATGTCTGGTACCACGAGTTTCGACGCTGGACTTGCGGTTCTGGACCGTGAGTTCGGCTCCTATAGGCGCGGCCCCATACCACGACTGTAGCCTTGATAGCCGCGGTTGGAAACCACGGCAAGGGGACCTAAAGCCGTGATTAGGATCATGCTTTTAGGGTTTTCCTAGGGGGAGAAGGGTTAGTTCTCTGACATGAGAATAATAAGTTTGCCTTGTGTGATTGACACAATTTCATTGGTGCTTTGGCGAGAGCGGGATGTCCTAGATGACATAGTGGATGTCATCCGGAGCGATCGGCATGTGCGATCTATGTTGGGGTTGTGCGGGATGCTGAAGTTTGTATAGGTGCCTATGATGCATTCAGCAGCGCTGCTGTTGAACCGATTAGTGAGCTTTTGGGAGCCAGACATTCATGCATTCAGGGTGCAGTGAGAGAGGGTGGATCTCACCCTCGCGGATGTATACTTCTTGATGGGGTTTCCCTGTCTGGGTAGGGTGGCAGATGTGTAGCCGCGAGTATCCGTAGATGTGGATATGGAGGATATGTTGGAGCGGTACTACGTTCCGGAGGCTAGGGTGCAGAGGAATGCACTCCGGGTGGTGGACCTGCGGTAGCTAGCAGTATAGGCAATCACGACGTGCGTGGTTCGCGTTTTGGGGTCCCAATCACCTGAGAAGGTGTCTGGGGGCCAGATGCAACTGGTGGAGTGGGTGTTGGATGGTGTATATTAAGCCCGAGGCCAGATGTTCCTCACTTGTGTTCAGCGGTAGCTGACATCGGTGAAGGAATCTGGAAAGGGATTCTGTTATGGATCCTTCCTATGTGCCTTCTTCATGGAGTGGGTACCTACACTGCGACCGCAGGTGCCGGTCAGGGCAGGAGGACTGAGGGAGTCGCGCATGGTGCGGTGGGGAGAGATGATGCGTCGACGCGGTGGTAGTGAGGTTGGGAGATACTTCACCCAAGAGCTCTACCTTCAGTGGTTGCAGATGCTGTTGACACTGGATGATTATCCATACAAGGATATGGACTACACTGGTGATCCGGAGGCACCATAGCCGCCAGGGCAGGCATGGGGACTAGATGGTACGTATTGATTTGCTTGATTGTTGTTGATGTCAAGTTTTGTGTATGATAGGTTTAAGATGTTGATATGCTGTTATTGACTGATGTATGATATACAAATGTTGGCCCGAGACCACCACCAGGACATGTAGCGCGCAGGGGGCATGTGGCGGTACCATCCCTGCCAGGCCGAGGGGAGGTGCATCGACGGGACGCTGAGGGGACTCTAGAGTCCGTACGGATGCTTATGGATCGGTTGCTGGTTGGAATGACTGGTGATGGGTGGCGGGACGTGGATATGGAGGTGCTTCAGGATTGTCTGAGGGCGCCATGGGAGTTCTGATTGATCGCAATCTAGGTGGCTATTTTGGCGGATAGGGGTCGAGCACAGGAGCCTGCAGGGGATGAGGAGCTGCTGGAGGAGGAGCGGGGTGAGGACTTAGAGGCAGCTGATGCAGGTAGTGACGGAGGGTATGACTCTCAGTAGGGAGTGTAGGGGACTACCCCCCGATTTTGTAGCTACGACATGTATTCTATGAGGCGTATTGATGAATAGATATTTTTTGTATAGCTGAGTATGGGGGTACTCAGGACATGTGTAGCATATTGTCGTTTATTTTTTGATATATATATATGCACATGGATGCGCCTTTTTGCGACGATGATTTAGTGTATGCACGTGGATGCGCTTATGGTTTGTTATATGTTTGTACTGCACGTGGATGCAAGTAGTGTAGGATGATGGGCACATGGATGCCCCTTGGGTATTTTATGTTATGCAACATGATGTATGTAGGATCAGGCATGTGGATGCCCCTGTATAGTAATGTGTTTTTATGTTATTGCACATGGATGCAAATGTTTATGTGATGATAGGCATGTGGATGCCCCTGGCAATCTTTTTGGATTTTTATATATTTTTGATGAGATGTGAGGGAATGATGATACATGATGGAGGTTTTACATGGTGTGATTGATGTGCCCATCTAGGATGTTGTTAGCCATTTGATCCGTGACACTATTCTGAGCTCTTGGGACATGGGTGAATGCGATGGATTCAAATTGTCGGCTGAGTTGTTTTGTGCGCAAGAATTTTCTAAAGAGGTAGGGATCACGCACCTGGTAGCGGTTGTTGAGCTGGGAGACAAGTAGCTGGGAGTCAAGGAAGACATGAAGGTGACATATGCCCATCTCGAGGGGAGCAGTTAGGGGGCCGGTCATAGCATCATACTCCGCCTGGTTATTGGTAGTAGTGCCTATACATATTCCGTCAAGGTGAATCAATTCATGTCAAGGGGAATATAAGACCCATGCGGCAGAAGCCAGGTTTGGAGACCAGCGGCTTGCTCCATCAGCGAAGCCAATGTAATGAGGTGGAAGATGGTCCATCTGTGATCATGCAAAAATGATGAATGTAAGATTGTGGTAAAAAAGGTGAAAAACAAAAAGAGAGTAAACTGTACAATACAGACCAATGGGGGCCGCGGGTTTATTTAGGGATAAAAGCATTTAAGATACAACCCATTACGGGGGTTGCGCAAAGGGTGGCCGTCTGAGTCAGTTAAAATGTATGCCCCATTGTCGAGGCAGGTCTACATGATGTAAGGGCCTTGCCACATGGATTCAAACTTTCCTTTACTAGTCTTGTCGTGGGCTTGGTCATAGGCGAGGACGAGGTCCCCTTCATGGAAAGTGCGAGGGTGGACATGTTTGTCGTAACCAGCTTTGGAGCGATTCTTGGTGGCTTTAATGGTCTGGAGAGTGGCACGACGGTCTTTATCAACTTGTTCTAGTGATAGCAGACATTGCTCGAGTGGGGAGGTGTCTGGGAGAAGCTCGACGATGATGTGTAAGGTAGGTATCTGACACTCTATGGGGAGGATGGACTCTACACTGTGAACTAAATGAAACGAGGTAAAACTGGTGGCAGTTTTGGTGGATGTATGGTAAGCCCATAAGGCAGAGAACAAAATGTGGTGCCAATTGGACTTATGCCGGTCAACAGTGCATTGGAGGATGGTTTTTAAAATTTTGTTAATGGCCTCTACTTGGTCGTTCCCTTGGGGGTAGTAAGTAGAGGAATACTGATGTTCAAACTTCAATAGGGTGGATAACTCGCACCAAAGGGAATCTTCGAAGTGTGAACCATAGTCTGAGACCAACTATTTGGGGACCCCGAATCGAGTGATAACATGGTTAAAAAAGAAACGATCGGCAGTGTCAACTTTACAATTGAAGGTGGGCATGGCTTCAGCCCATTTGGTGAAGTAATCGATGGCGACAATGATGTACTTATGGCCATTGGCAGATGAAGGTTTACATTCCATGAAGTCGATGGCCCACTTACAAAAGGGGCCAACGGTAACGACTAGGTGTAATGGAGTCGGTGGTGTCCGGGTCTGGGGGGCAAAAAGTTGGCAATTATGGCAATGTTTGACCGCTGTGATGCAGTCGGTAAAGAGTGTGGGCCAGAAATATCTAGCGCAGATGACCTTTTGGGCGGTGGAAATTCTAGAGAAATGTCCGCCGCAGGCACCGATATGACAGTCATTGAGGACGTGTTCGGCTTCCTCGTGTGTAAGGCAATGACGGAGAATCGTGTCAACCCCTCGCTGGTAAAGGACATCGCCTAAGAGGAGATATCGAGAGGCCTGGTGATGGATACGACGGCATCCATCACGACTGATGTTGGGTCGAAACTTTTGCGTGCGAAGGTATAACAAAATATCACCGTACCATGGATCATCAAACGAGATGATGAACAAGTGATTGTCAAGTAACTCATCGGAGATTTGCGGGGATGGTAGAAGGGAGGGGAGATCAGTGATGAGCTGGGCAAGTGCGAGGGCTTTAGTGCTCTTAGGGGTTCTAAAAGTGAGGTCATATTCTTGGAGGATAATTACCCATTTAGCAACGTGACCTTGCAGGAGGCGTTGGTTTAAGAGATAGACCATGGGGTTGGAGTCGACGACAACGGTGGTATGACAGAGTAAAATGTAGTGTCACAATTTTTGGACGGAAAAGACCACAACAAGGGCTAGTATTTCCTCATATGGGTAATGTAGGGGTTGGCAAGACAAGGTCTGGCTGACGTAATAAATGACATGCTCCTGGCGAGCGATGTCTTCTTGAACAAGGACTCCGGACACGGCATAATCGGATCCCGAGACGTAAAGAATGAAGTCCTGAGAGAAATCTGGAGGGGAGCTCAAAGGGGTTTGTGTGAGATCTTTCTTGAGGGATTCGAATGCAGCTTCTGCTTGCTCATCCCAAACAAAGGGTATGTGGGTATGAAGCAGGCATAAGAAACCATGAATGGTGGTGGCATAATCAGGAACGAAGCGACGGAGGAAATTAGATCGTCCCTGCAGACT
This sequence comes from Larix kaempferi, assembly GCA_027924585.1. Lineage (NCBI taxonomy): Eukaryota > Viridiplantae > Streptophyta > Pinopsida > Pinales > Pinaceae > Larix > Larix kaempferi. The sequence goes on along the minus strand of BSBM01001513.1, from coordinate 452,296 downwards.
CTGGAGCTGTTGAAGCGTGTGAGGAGAGGGAAGGTCTATGATGGCTTGGACTTTTAGGGGATCAACAACAATTCCTTTCTGGGAAACAATGGAACCCAACAATCGGCCCGTCGGAACGCAAAAGACACACTTGTGTGGGTTCAAGCGGATTTGATATTTGCGACACCGCAGAAAGACTTATCGGAGGTCGTTCAGGTGGTCCGATCATTTCCAGGAGTGAGCTATAAGATCGTCAAGATAGACTAGCAAGATATGGACCAAGTCATGAAAACAATAGTTCATGGCCCGCTAGAAGGTGGCACCAACATTTTTGAGGCCGAAAGGCATGAAATGATAGGCAAAGGTGCCCATGGGGTGGTAAAGGAAGTCTTGTACTAATCCTCCTTATGGATCTGAATCTGGTTGTATCCAAAAAAACCGTCCACGAAAGATAGGACTTCATGCCCCGCACATGCATTGATGAGTTGGTCAATAAATGGCATGGGGAAGTTGTCTTTGGGACAGGCTCGGTTTAAATCACGAAATTAAATACATACTCTGATGGTGCCTTGTTTCTTGTTAATAGGGACGGGGTTTGAAACCCAGGTGGTATATGCAATAGGATAAATGAATCCTGCTTTGCGAAGTTTCTCAATCTCTGCTTTAACAGCGGGGAGCTTTGAGAGATGAATGGGGCATTGTTTCTAGCGAACGGGGGGTACATATGGCCATGTGTCAATGTGTTGTTCTATAATAGCGGGGTCGAGACCAAGCATGTAGGTATAGGACCAGGCAAAGACATCACGAAACTCTTAGAAAAGTTTTTTGTACTCTCCAATCTCATGCTCACTGCAGGAGGCTCCTAATGTAATGATTTCAAGAGCACCAGGTGGGTCAGAGATATCGATGTGGATTACAGGTGAGATGTTGGCCATGTTACCCTCCTCAAAGGCATCAGGAGCGGGAATGGGATCCTTAAACCAGTCAACTTTGGCGGGAAGGAAATCTTTGGATTCAACCACAAATTGGGTAGCTGTGGTGGAGGAGGACTCTTCTGGGAGGAAATAGGAATGATGGTGCATGTCTTCCCAGGGATAATCCGGGGTAGTGAGAGCCTCTAGAATCTCCTCATCATTGAGAAAAATTTGAGTTGTCAAATCGGTTGGCGAGGGAGTGGTAGTCGAAGAGATCATATAAATGGTGTTAATCTCTCCGAATGAGGGTGATACTGGGGGGTGGATCTCCTCAATTGGGGGGTGCTGTCTCAAGGTCCAAATTATTGATCTCGTAGAGAGTTGCTCTGTAATCTAGGAGATCAGGACAGTGATGTGAGTAATGGCCGTAAATACTGCATATTGCACAAGGGTGGTTGGTACATAGTGATTTATCATGAGGCTTAGGGGTTGGATCGAGTTCGACAACTAGGATGTTGGGGTCGTCGTCAAGCATTTGGATGTGTTCCTGTAATGCAGGTAATTGTGGACATTGATGAGTCGGATGGCCTAACTCATCACACAACGAGCATTTGGGAGAAGCACGAAACACGGGGGGGTTTTTAACTATTTTGGGCGAGGGTATAGCAGTGTATGGTTGTGGGCCTCTGCCCCCAGTGTGCTTGATAAGAGGGGGGGAATACGTAGATGACGAAGGGGTAGTGACACCGAGAGGTGGTTGACTAGTAGTGGCAATGGGTTTCACTGGTTGTAGGATGACATTTGGTGTCGGTGGGGGAACATGAGGCGAAATATACCACATAGGTAATCCTAAGGTTAACCCAGGGAGGCTAAGAGTAGCCATAACCGGGGCGCTTACTACTCCCGAGGGTGGGAATAGGAAGGGGATTGTGTGGATGGGTGTAACACCAATGTGACTAGGTACCAATGGTGGTTTTGATAACAAGGGCGGTTGATTGGTGGGTGTTTGTGTATTGTGGGGAAGGGTACATAGGTCAGATACTTCGGTCACAGGTGAAGGGGGTGGAATGGATTGGAATGTTGAGGTCATCGGTGTATCTGAGTAAACTTCGGGTCCCACGGAGGAAACAAACAAGGTAGTTGCACCACAAACAGGTTGTTCAGCCATGGGGAGGACATTTTCGGGTGCAGCGGAGGCATTGGGATCATAATAGGTGAGTTGATCGACCTTGACCACGCGTCCTTCATGGGGGAACATCATGGTACAAAAAACGGATGAGGCAACCGCCCTCATGGCATACATGTAATTGCGCCCAAGTAAGAGGTTATAATCAAGCTGGGCATTGATGACCTCTATGTCAATGAGCACGGTTTTTCCAGCCAACTGGATGGGGACATTAGCTAAGAGACCTTGGGGTTGAGCTGAACGGCCGTCGTAGGCTCGCAATGCAGTGGTGGACTGTTGGAGAGTAGGGGATCCCAACTTCTGCCAAACGAATGTGGACATAACGCATGTAGAGGCACCTTCATCGATAATACACTGATGGATGACAAGATTTCGAACGAAAACAAAAACTTGGAGCGCTAAAGTGGAAGGCAGGTGTGGTTAGGACTGGTCCAAATCGAAGGCCATCAGTTGTGAATCATTTGGGTCAATAGCACCAATGGAGGAGAGAAAAGTCTTGCGTTGTGAAGGACAGTTTTTTAAGACTTCTAACGCAAACATGGCTGTGGGAGACTAGGCTAAGTCATCTACAATGTTATAATTTGACGCAGCGCGAGCATTGGGATTATTGTTGATGCGATGAAGTGGGAAGCGAGGTGATATGGAGGCACCATCGAGTGGAGCTGGAGGTATACGTAACGTCTGATCAGTGGGATGAGCATTAGTGTTTTTGCGGCGGGAGGGGATTCAAGGGTGGAGCCATATTGGTTCCGACGGGTTTGGAGGTTGACATCGGTGGATGACATCATTAACAAGTGATGGGTACCTGAGTCTAACATGGGTTGATTAGGAGCAACATAAGTGATCTGCTGTTGTGGTGGCACATTTCCTTGAGAGGGAGGCAATAGTTGAGTGTTCACTATGCCTTGGGTTGGTAAGGGGTTTTGCAGCACCAAAGGTTGATTCTGAGGTGGTGGGGGGTTGGGTGGTGCTTGAGGAGCCGTGTGCCCTTGGCGATGGGCATCATTAGTCTAGAGTTGCTGAGCTTACTCCAAATGTGGGAAAGCATGTGTGTAGTGGCCATAGACCCCGCAAATAGAATAAGGATTGTTTGTTCGCAAATTAGGATTTTTGGCCTACTTGGGCGGCCGGTCAGGGTTTTGGTTGGAAGGTGCCACGTTATTATTGTTTGGGGGATTGGGAGGTTGACCGCCTTGGTCTGGAGGGGGGTTATTCCCATGGTTACGGCCTTTGCCACGGTTTTGCTGGCCCTATTGGCATTGGTTATTTTGGTTCTGCTACGGATTTTGTTGGGCGTACACTTGCCCTTGGGCAGCAGGTGGGTTCTGGGGTTGTGTAGGTGTGGGAGCAGGCTGCGGTGGATAATAAGTAGGTGGAGAAGGAATAGGTGATGAACCTTGTGGGGGTTGCTGATACGTTTGTGGAATGAGTTGTGGGTTTGCCACAGGGGTTGCATGTGGCAGGTAATAAGCAGGTTGGGCTTGAGAGGACACATGAGCTAGGGCATCCTGTGTGTGGTAATATGGCTGAGGTGCGACCAGGGGGGGCATAAGTGGGGGATGCATGACCAAAGAACTGAGGTGGACATGAGGGTCCATGGGAATGGTGGTGATGTGCCATGGGAGCATACGAATTGGGTGCTCCGGACTGAGATGTAGCCCGCGAAAGATCGGGGCTATAGCTAGGACGTGCTATGGAAAAGGGTTGAGGATGCGAGGCAATACGGGCAATGATGCCATCTACGGCATGGGGTGCCCCCGTTGCATCGTGTCAGGAGGAATCGCTGCGAGGGGTGTCAGGTATGATGGAATACAGATAACCCAACTGGGCGTAAATAAGGTCAAATTGCTGGGATTTGAGGATGGCCTCTTCTTTGGACTGGGGTCATTCGGATGCCACATCCTTGGCAATGACAGGAAGGAGGGATTTTAGAAACCAATCTAAGAAGATACGGTCATCTAACTTGATTTTGTAGAGGCTGCGGCATCGACGCCACTCATGAATGTGGTCAGTGATGTGGGTAGCCGTGTTCTATCTACAAGACAGTAGGATATCAACTCCTGCATCATAGCAGACAGGTAATTGAAAGAAATGCAGGAAAGTCGAGGCAAGGGAAGTAAAGGTGGCATGGGTCCCATGGGGCTGCTCAATGTATCACTTAGCTGCAGAGCCAGTGAGGGTGCACTATAATAGATGGAGGCGGACACAGTCGTCTACTATGGAGTTGGAGGAACACCATAGATCGAAGGACATAATATGGTTTTGGGGGTCTTCACCTGCCTTGGCCTCAAACTTAGGGATGTCGGAGGGGAGCTTGGTGGGCATGTGAGGCCATGCCAGGTCATGTCTGATGGGATCGTTAGTTAGTCTAGCTAGGTTAGGAAGGTTGAGACTATCCATGAATGGAAAACTAGTAGAAGGATGTGACATACTAGCAGTTGTGACCATGTTGGGGCCAATGACCCTAAGTGGAGGGGCTGGGTTCGGGATGTTGCCCCCAAGTGGAGGGACGAAAGTGGTATGGGATGGTACTGCATCGCCAAGGGTAGTGTGAGTCACTGATGGAGTGGCGATAGGTATTCCAGCTACTGGAATGGGTGCATTGATTGGAATGGTAGATGTGGGCCCCATCGAGGGCATACCCAAAGAAGGTGTGGTAGCTAGTGTGGTGGTGGATGCTCCACCAATAGTCCCTACAAAGAAAGGGGTGCAAGTCATGCCAGCCATGGGGCTGGTTGGTGCAGTGTAAGTGGGGTTCTCGGACTTTTCCTCAGAATCAGAGGTAAAATAAGGGGCATCTAGATCGGGTGACGGAGTTCTATGCCATTGACGAGTGGAGTCAAGTGACAAGGCTCAAGATCTATGATGAGTGGTATCAAGTGATGAAGATCTACGTCTATGATGGGTGATGTCAAGTGAATAGTGTTGTGGGGGCTCGCCCCGGAGGCACCGAGAATGTCTCGGGGACTCAACGGTGACAGATGGTGTCAAGTATCTGGGGGTTGTGTTAAGTGAAAAATAGCTCAAAAACCCTAATGCAACTGAGTTTACAGAAGTAGAGCTCAAAAAATATGGCACTCAGGCCAACAACCAACTCAAAACAATGACTATAACAGTTGTGCTACAATAAGTGGAGTATCAACAAAAATGGTCAGAATACCAACAAGAAGAAGGTTTCCTAGAAAATAAAAATAGTGGACTCGCTAGACCACAAGGAGGTAAGGGAGCATGCAAACACCTAGCTAAATAGTATTCTGACTCAACTGAACATATCCTCTGCAAGGTGATGAAATCCAAGTCAGACAATATGGATAGTAGATCCAAGTGACTAAAGATATCCCCCTACCGAGAGGGACACCGGGTAGACAATCCTAGAACAAAAGCAACTAAGATACCCCGTTCATGACACGTTCGGTTGGGTGAATCTGTCGTTTGGTTCTATCGCCGCTATATCCCCATATGGGTGATACACCGAGAACTATGAAAGGTATCCTTCGATTACTGAATGGATTGCAGTATTCCACTCAGGCTTCCGGAACCAGTCTACCGACTTCAACCCTCCTAGGGGAGAGGCCTTCCTGATAAATTGGTTTTAAACCATGTCAAAAAATACTAGGGGATTTTGGTTCCCTAATGGACAACAACTATGTCTCAAGTGTAAGCAGCCAAGGGGTGTTATTTGGATGCCTATCCCCCCTATCCTACCTAACTACAAAAAATCTTATGTGTTCCCCAAGTGGGGTTAGAATGTTGGTTGTGTTAAGTAGTATTTTAGGGCTCACTTGAATTAGGTGATAGAGTGTGTGCATGTGAGATGATGAACCCAAGTAAAAGTGCCACGGGGTGGGCAACTTTCTAACTAAAAATAACAATACAAAATTTAAACTTTTGAAATGCAAAATTTTCTCTTTTCAATTAAAATGCTGGTTTTTTTTTTAAATATTCCGTAAATGGAACAGAAATAATACTGCAGAAAAAAGGCTGTAGGGAAGTATGGCTGTAGATAGGACAGATGGCTGTGCAGGTGCAAAAAATATTGTAGAAAAGTGTTGGGTTCAAAACAGTGAAAAAAGTGCAGAAAACAGACCGCGGGTCTGTGGCAAATCTGGGTGGTCTGACCGCGGGAAACATCTCAACAGTCACGGATGGGTTGTGGGATTTGTGCCGAAAGACACAGTCGGACCGCGAGAAAAAGGTCGAAAGTCACAGGTAGGTTGCAGGAAAATGGTTGAAAACCACAAGCGGGACGTGGGAAAATGGCCGAAAGAAGCAGGCAGGTTGCAAAAAAATGGTTGAAAGCCGCAAGCGAGACGCGAGAAAAAGGCCGAAAGATGCAGGCGGGTTGCAGGAAAATGACTGAAAGCTGCAAGTGGGATGCGGAAAAAGGCCGAAAGGCGCAAGCGGGTTGCAGGAAAATGGCTGAAAGCTGTAAGCGAGACGCGGGAAAAAGGCCGAAGGCGTAGGCGGGTTGCAGGAAAATGGTTGAAAGCCGCAAGCGAGACGTGGGAAAAAGGCCGAAAGGCGCAGGAGGGTTGCAGGAAAATGGCTGAAAGCCACAAGCGGGACACGGGAAAATGGTCGAAAGTCGTAGGCGGGTTGCAGGAAAATGGCTGAAAGCCGCAAGCAGGACACGGGAAAAAGGCCGAAAGACGCAGGCGGGTTGCAGAAAAATGGCTGGAAGCCACAGACGGCCCGCAGAAAAATGGGTTAACAGCCTCGGTTGGACCACACGAAACAAGCTAATAGCCATGGTCGGATCGCAGGTAACAGACTGGAAACCGCCGGTAGGTCGCTAGAAATAGTCTGAGAGCCGCAGTTGGATCGCAGGTAAATGCCTAAAAGACGCGGTCGGAACGCAACTGCGGGGGGCAAAAGACGTGGTTTATGGTAGCCAAAAGGAAAAAACAGAAAAATATTACAGAAAATTAAAAACGTTTAAAACTTTAAAATTATAACAAAAAATTCAAAGGAACACAAGGGGAGTCGCCAAAACTGTAGCTAGGGATTTCACCCTAGCTTGTGCAAATGAGCACCTAGTAAGGAGAAGGGACTCCTTAGTAGCAGTTCAGAAAAATAGTAAATGAAAGACAATACACTAAAATGGTAATTATTCTAAACATGTGCATAAAACAAAAAAGACAAGATAATAAAAATGGTTTTGTATTGATTATACCTCCAATGTGAAGGTTGGTGAAGCCTTTGCAGCAGTCCAAGAGGGTTGCTTCCAAGCTTCCAGTTTTGCTCCTTTCTCTTTCTCCAAAGGGTTTTGGAAATGGGCCAAGGGGGCACTCAAATGTGAAAGTAACTCAAGGGTGAGCTAGGGTTTCAGGAGTGATTTTGGCAGAGTAAGGGTGTGTTTGACTGTGGATATGAAATGAGGGGCCTCCATCACCTTTTTATAGGTTTTTAATGCTGGATCGCTGACCCATGGTTTTGGGCACCATATGGTTTAGGTCAGCTGTATAGGGTTTTTGCTTCCTTTTTCCCTCTTTTTCCTCTTTTTTGTATTTTTTATTCCCTTTTTAGAGGGTTTTTGCTATTTTTGAGGAATTTTGGAGTAAAAAAGGGGTTTTTTGGCCTTTGGAGGCTTTTTAATGGGTTTTTAAGGTTTTGGAGGAAAATATGGTTGGAAATATGGACAAATGAGTCATGTAATGGGGTAGATGAGGTAGTGAGCACTTTCTGGGTGTTAACACGCAATCCGCAATCAGCAATGGAAAGAGAGAGCGGCGAAAATATAAGGGAAGAATCAGCCTTCCGCAATCTGCAATGTAGATTGCGGGCTGCAGGTTACATTTCGCTTTCACTTATTACAGTTGCAAAAACATAAATGCTTATTCTTAACAGCAGTGTTTTCCACATTCCGCAATCCGCATTTGCGGGTTGCGGATTGTGGAAAGGAAAATTCCGTTCTGTCGAACTAAATGCCTTCCGCATTCCACAATCCACATTTGTGGGTTACAGAAGAAATTTTTTTTTATTGAAAAAAGGTTTCCTGGAATCTGCAATCTGCATTTGCGGGTTGTAGACTGCGGAAAGAAGAAGTTTATTTTTTGAAAATTTTCAATGACGAAATAGTGAGTTTTCTGCAATTTTCAAAACACACAAAATAAAGGTTTTTTTTAGCAAAATTTATGAAATCCAAAGCATGGAAATAAGAAACAAAAGGACAACAATAAAAAAACCCCAAAATGAATAGAGAAATTCTAAGTTACTTTCAAAAATGATAGTGAGGCCCCAATTTTTATTAATAAAAATGGGATATGTTGTGCCCACAATAATGACATATTTAATCTTGCATATTAAATGAACATGAAATATATAGTCATGGATCTGAAATATGCAATCATAAAATCATATGAAATATATAACTTTGGAGAGTAATTGACTATTACATAACATTACATTATTTTAGCATGTTGTAGTATAAAGTATCTTTATCATATTGGACTATAAAATACTTCATTAGTTTCCATGCATCTTATTCAATCCAATGACACGCAGATTAATCAATTCTATATGGATGCATGTTTATCATATTGAACTATAAAGTACCTTGCTAGTTTGAATGCAATGACATGCACATTAATCAATTCTATATTGATGCATATTTATCATATTAGTGTGGATGCATCTTTATCATGTTGGACTATAAAATACTTCATTAGTTTCCATGCATCTTATTCAATGCAATGACATGCACATTAATCAATTATATATGGATGCATGTTTATCATATTGAACTATAAAGTACCTTGCTAGTTTGAATGCAATGACATGCACATTAATCAATTCTATATTGATGCATCTTTATCATATTAGTGTGGATGCATCTTTATCATGTTGGACTATAAAATACCTTGCTAGTCTCCATGCATCTTTATCATACTAGAATATAAAGTACCTTACTAGTATCAATGCAATGACATGCACATTAATCAATTCTATATTGATGCATCTTTATCATATTACTTAATCTCATTGCATATTTATCATATTGGACTCTAAGACACCTAGCTAGTCTCCATTAATCTATATCATACTAGACTATAAAGTACCTTGCTAGCTTCAATGCAATGACTTGCACATTAATCAATTCTATCTTGATGCATCTTTGTCATATTAGTCTCGATACAACTTTATCATATTGAACTATAAAGTACCTTTCTAGTTTCAATGCAATGACATGCACATTAATCAATTCTATACCAGAATCAATGAAACCATCACAATGCTACATCACTCACTAAAACTAGACTTGCCAAAAATAAAAGTAACCCATCCTAAGAAATAAGAGTCTTGAAAGGTTAATGTTAAGATAACAACCACATTAGCACCAACTCACATGTCATTGAAAATGGTATTATTATACTTTTCTACCTCTAAGGAACCAAAATATGGTCTCTGTTCTAACATGCAATCCATGTAGCCTTGACCGCTAAAAATAATAGTTTCAAAAAAAGCCTTGCATGTTGGCATCAACTATAAATAATTAAGCATTTATGGTATGTTCGTCATGATAGAATTATTTTATGAAAAAAATATGATTGTCAATGGCATTGCACTTTGCACTTCTTTTTTAGGGCTTGCACATGGAGTTTGAATGAGCCCCCTCTACTAATGTACTTTTATGCCAATGGGTTTTAATGAATTTATCCATCTAAGTACATTTATGTCCATGGATTCAAAATTTTAAAATATCTATAAATTTAAAATTTCCAACCCTGTCCATTTATGTATATTTATGTCTCTGAATTCAAAATTTAAACTTTTTTTTCTATCTTGTTTCATACTTTTTGTGGATGAAACCTTATCCCAGGTATTGTTTTTGTGTCCATGTGTGAAACCCTAAGTATCAATCAATGATCATAACATTATTATTAATTGTCCATCATTTAGAATTTCTTGGATCCAAATAAAGTGGAAGCTATAAAGAATTAGTTACACCCCAACACTCTCAAAAGCTTGAGATTTTTTCTTATCCTTACAAGCTATTACAATAAGTTTGTGGGAAAATATGGGAATATTGTATCTCTTATGACATTATTTCTCAAAATGAATGCATTTTCGTGGAATGAAATAATGAAGCATGCTTTCTCATCCCTCAAGGACTTCATATGTACTACACATATTGTGCCGATGCTAGATCTTAGTAAGACATTCATCTTAAAAAGTGATGCCTATTTCCTTGGAATTGGAGCCATTTTATCCTAGGATAGACCTCTCTTGGCCTTCACTAGTAAGCAAATATGTGATAGAAACTTTGGAAAATCCACCTATGAAAAATAAATTATGGCTATCCTTTAGGAAATTGAGACATGGCACCCCTATATAATCGAGCAACATTTCAAGATCAAGAGACCATCAAGAAATGAATGTGACTAAGATATTGAGCTATGATTATGAAATAATCTATAAGAAGGGTCGCAAAAATGTGGTGGTTGATGTCTTCTCTAAGCAATTTGAAGATGAACGTTCATTCTTTTCCTTATCCTTGCTAGTCCCAGCATGGCTCAATGAAGCGTGATAGGAATGGTTGGCCCAGGACATAGTTTACCAACTCATCAAATGGATTCAAGAAAACTTGATTCCTCCACCTAGGTATATAAGGAACCAAAATATTTTGAGGTATAAGGAGAACATATTTCTGACATCAAATTCAACATTGAAGCCGAGAGTCTTTGCGGAATTATATTCATCACACATAGCAGGTCACTTAGGATTTAATAAAAATCATGAAAGAATTAAGCACTATTTATTTTGGGAAGAAATGAAAAACAATATTCATAACTTCAGTATTTCCTGTGACATTTTCCAATGGAATAAAGGTGAAACATTGAAGTTACCAGGGGCTTTCCATCCAATCCCCATTCCTAATCATATATATGGATGGACATTTCTATAGATTTCATTTTGTGGATTCCTAAGGAAGGAAATAAAACAATAATTATGGTCATAGTATATTGTATGACCAAATATGCCCATTTGTGTGCCTTACAACCCACATTACCATCCTCTTTGGTGGGCCAAGTTTTCTTGGATCAAATTTTCAAACTCCATGGCATGCCTACTTCTATTCTCTCTAATCATGAAATAACTTTTAGAAACATGTTTTGGAAATATATATTCAATATTCAAGGAACTTGGTTGAATCTAAACACAACATACTATCACCAAATAGATGGTCACACCGAAGCGGTCAATAAGTGCCTAGAAAACTACTTACGCTACTTTGCATCCTATAAGAGAAACCACTAGGAATGATGGCTCCCTCTAGTTGAATGGTGGTATAATACCGCTTATAATGGTTCCACAAAGATGACACCATCTAAATAAATGTATGACAAAACACCCTTATCAATTATTTCCTATGTACTAGGTGCCTTCATGGTTCAAGTAGTGGACGACGCACTCCACACAAGGGTTGAAATTCTCCGCATCCTTAAAGAAAATATGATTCTCTCCTAAAATAGAATGAAGCAATGTGATGATCATAATTGCTCTAAGTGCTCCTTTGAAGTTGGGGTTCATGTGTTTCTTTCGACTACAACCATATAAGAATACCTCTCTGCTGACCCATCCTCATTAGAAGCTCTCTTTGAATTCCTATGGACCCTACACCATTCTATAAAAATTTGGACAAGTCACCTATAGTATTTCTCTACCATACCACTCTAAGATTCATCATGTTTTCCATGTCTCTTGCCTCAAAAAAATGGTGTGATCCAATTGAAAAGTACATACTAGTTTACTATAATTGGATGAAAAAGGATCCATTTTAGCTTTAGCTGACTGGAATATTGGCTTCCAGTTAAATACAATTGTGTGTGTGCACCACCAAGAAAGTTTTGATCCAGTGTAAATACATGCTTCTAGAAGATTCCACTTGGAAACTAACTGACATTTTACAACAATTTCCACACCTTCTGCGTTGAGGTAAATGTTTATTTTGAAGGGGGAGAGCATGTTAGGGTCCTACCCTAGATTCCTTACTGTAGTAAGTACTCATGCATATTATAAGGTCATAACATTGTAATAAGGTTGAATTAGTTATTGTTCAACTATCAATGTAAAAAATTTCCCTTTAGTAATTAAGATCCGTTAGGATATAGTATTTGACCATGTCAAGTAGTTATGGTTTTGAGAAATTGAAGTCTATTTAAAGAAGCTTCAAGGATATGATATGTTTTGTGAATAATATTGTAACATAGCTATGCTCAATTAAATGGCGACCCTACCATAAGAGGCATGTGACAATTGTTCTCATAATAACAAAGCTATTTTCTAACATATTTTGTTGTCATTGTTTCATATTTTTTGTTATTTTTGCTTATTTCTAGTTGAAGGCATACTAATATTTCTATATATTATGTGATTCATAAGTTATAGGGGTAAGGAACACCATAGCAGTGGTCACCAATTAAATGAAAAGATAAAAAAAAATTCAAGGACCATACCCTTCCTTTGTGTCTCATCCACATCCTTCTCAACCTGTTTAGGTTCACAAGTTGACTTTCATAGAAGTAGAACAACATCAACATCTTGGGCTTTATTATAATTGTGCACTAAATAAATTTTCGAAGGGAATAAATAACTACAAGGATAACACCTTCTAGCGGAGGTTTTTTATCGGTTCCATTAAATTATCATATTGCATCGATGTGCTGTAAATCCACATGCACCAATTCTCTAAATAATCAAATGTATTGATATCAAAATACCCCATTTTATTGTTAAAAGAATATGTATATTTTTATTTTTCATTCAAAAACTAATCGAAGTTGCACAAATGTATAAACGCCGAAGTGTATTATTCTTATACAAATGCCTCGATGCATCCAAATACATAAATCGACTTGCGATAAAAAAATATTAATAAAAAGTCATCTTTTATTTATTTTTAAATAAGAAAGGGCCACGTTATTATGCTTTAGTTTCCAAAATGCACCAAGGAATATATCTATACTCTGCATCAGTTAAACAAATAATTGTTTTACCACATTTTTAACAATAGATGAATAAACTTATATACTAAAGAGTTGTCCTAATTTTATGCCGTAACCAATGCACATAAATAAATCCCAATCATTAGTGTGCACATCATTAAAGTTCACTAAGGTAGGGTAAAAAACAATTAAAAAATTACCAATTGGAATTTCATCTTTACAACCTCTATAGTGCTCTAGGCCACCTAAGAACTAGTACACACTCTTGGATTGACAACACTATCAGTAGTTCCACTTACATGTTAGGTCCCTCCTATGTTTGGATTACGACCGTCCATTTCAAAGTTTGGAAAAACATCCAAAATATTCCTTTGTTGAGTACATTCCAACCATGCCTCCCCGACACAAAAGAGACTAGTCAAACAACACATATTTCATTAAATTGGAATTATTCATTGGATTTAGAATTTATAACCTCTACTAGATTGAGTTCGTTTAAAATAAAGAAAGTATGTGACTTTGATTACTTACCTAATTTCTATTAAATTCTAAATTTCTTAGTATTAAATGCTAAGTTGATTAAGGTTATTTAATGACATTAATAATATGTATGTTACTGTGATTAACAAATTTATTTATAATTTGATATGGTAACTAATATGTATGTGTTTAGTTCCTATACTAGTAAAAGGTTGACACAATTTTAGAATGACCCATATAAAAACTATTTAATGACATAATACAATAGTGTTTGTTCCTTAAAAAATTTTAATTCTTGACATAGCAAGTAATATTGTCTATGTTGAGTACCATGCTTTATTATATTAGGAGGTTAGAAACATTTTATAAGTGACAAGAGAAACTATTATATAAGTGTATGCTAAGTTTATTGTTTATTAATGATCAAAATTAGTTATAAATTATAATAGAAATATAATTTATTTATATTATTAATATTTATTTTTTCTTTTAAAACTTAAGTTGATCAAGGATTACATCATGAATAATAGATTGTGCAAGAAAATTCTTACATAATTTATTATTACAGTTATTTAATGGCATTGCTATTATCAATGTCTGTTCAAAACATTATTAACTTGGAGTTTCATGTTATTAAAGTTATTTAATGACTTTGTTGCTATTATTAATGTTAACTATTGTGTCTAGGTTGATAAAATATTTTTACGACTTTAAAGTGTAGATTTTACCCTTGTAATTATTAAAATAAATTATGAATTAGAATAGAAACATAATTTATTATTATTATTGTTGGTGGTGGTGGTGTGTTAAAACTAAGTTGATGAATGTTTACTTTATGAATAATAGATTAATGTGGGAAATTTCATACCTATAAATTTATTTTATGATATGGATGTTAGTAATGCCTCCATTATTTATTAATCTTAATTATTTTAACAATCAACATCAATTATGAACTAGAATTATAGCATAAGTGTCGTACAATTTGAGTTTTTTCAAATAAAAGAGGAAAGAGGAAAAACCAACTACACTGGTTATTGCAAGTGTTCCTTACTTATTTGTGAAGTGTTTGAACATGTTGGATTGAAAAAAGCATATTATTAATATTTATTAAAACACAAATTTATTATAATCTTTATATTATCATTAGTATTTATATATAGGGTGATTCCATGAAGATGGGTAACTCTTTTTGGCCAAATATGACGGTGAAAACAAAAATTTTACCCATGTATTAAATTGAAGCCCTCGAAACTCATACTTGCCACATGAATTTTGACATGCGGTTGAAAAACGAAATGTAGAGAATTATGTTGGATTTCCAATGATATTTTTTTTGAAATATACCAATGTCATATATCGTGTCGAATTTTCATTTAATGAAACGTGTGTACTTAAAAATTTGAAGAGCAATTAACGAGTAGTTTGTGTGTGTGCACAATAATTTAACGTTGAAGTAATAATTTTAAAAAATTAAATATGTGAACATGATCTAGATAGAATGCACTAGGGATTACATATTTTTCTTTTAATTTTTCTCGAAAAATTATATTTATTATTATTTTTCGAAACTGACCAATGAATATTTAAGTCGCATTTTGCACACATGTGTGTGTGTGCACGAAATCTTTTGATTTTTTACATAATTTGCAAAACTAAAAATACCATTTTAAAGAGGACGTGTTTATCTAGGGCTTGTGTATTTATTCAAATTTTTTGGATGTGTATTTTGAATGTTGTGGATTTATCTTTGAGCTCAATCGAAGTTGTCAGCAAGGTTTTTTAGGGCAAGTTTTAGTAGAAATTTAAAAACAAAAGACACATGAATATAAAAATTCATAAATTTTATGTATCTGGATAGAGGATTCGCTGACGAATCTAATGGTATCAATTCCACTCATTAATAAGAATTTAATGACATGGTTTAACTCTATGGAAGGCAAACAAAACTTTCATTCTGTAGTGAAAAGGGCTCTCGGCCTGTTTTTTAAGCCCTCGATCGATCAAATTGCTCGATCGAGGGTTTAACAGGACCTTGATCGAGGGTTTAACGAGACCTCGATCAAGGTATGTGCTCGATTGAGGGTATGTAAACTAAGCTCCATTGAGAGTTTGTCTATGTAAAAAAAATATAAAAATGAAACTAAGCGAACCTGCCAAAGGAGCTGAAAACAACTAATGTTGCCAACTACCCTTCCCTCGTAAAAATATCAACCAACCTGTATATATTCAACAAACAATTAATCAGAAACAATAATTTAACTCATTGCTAGTTTTTTTTTCCATTAGAGATTTGTCATTTTGATCTTGTTGAATTAGATTTTTTTCATTTGCATGTTGTTGAATTAGAGCTCATTAGACATGTAAGATTTCTTTGTAGGAATATTTCATGATTTCATACTAACATATTGTTGTTTGTTATAACAATTTGAAGAAATTTTTGTTTGTTTTCATTGTAGATTGATGGGGAATAAAAAAAAGACAAAGAAAACATGCTAGACAACAAAATGACAATGAAGAGCGTATATTTATGTATTAAAACAAAATTCATAATGGCTTGACTCGTGAATTATTATTGGTGTAGTCTAAAAATTATACGATTTGAGTCGAAATAGACTCGATTTTTCCGGGCACAATTTAAAAAAAAAAACAGCCGTAATTTTTCAAAATCCAGTTTACAACTATCAATTTCTAGAATTTTGGGTGCCCCAGGGGTTTTTGAGGGCGATGAATCCATTTATACCATCAAATATCCCAATAAAACACAACTAAATTTAGATTTTGCAAAATTAAAAAATGTTGGATTTTGGCTAAAAATGACCATCTAATCCAAATTGTCGTATTTTTAGAAAACTCCATTATTAATAAATTGTGTAAGAAATTTCTTACATAATATTAAGTTATTTAATAACATATTAATATTGTGTTTGTGATTATTATTAATTTTTTTAATAATTACACTAAGTGTTACTACTTTGTGATTGATTTTTAGGATTAAGCTGTGTGAATTTTTTCACACCACAATGCGTTTTTCATGGTTCTCCTGATGATGGGTGGAGTGTCCACTAGAAAAATTGGTCTGAAAACCTTTCACAAAGCTTAATCTATAAAATAAATAGATTGTAGATTAAATCAGGAATTACTAAATTTGATTATGCACATTTGATATAGTGAGATGGTAGGTTGATATAAAAAACAGATTGAAAAGTTAAATATCGTTCAATGGTGTTATGTGATTTGTATAAAGTATCGCCACATGAATTAACATTGAAGTTGAACCAAATTTTTCATAGATGTAGTAAATAATATAAAATTTCTCAAAAAATAACTTGAAGAGAATATTTAATACACTACAAACATTGAAAAGTGTTTCCTCATGTATATTAATAAGTCATTCAAAGACAAAATTACATCCATAAATCATCTGCACCTAATGTCATTATATTCATGGAAATAGATCAAGTACAGGTTCTACACCATATTTATTTATCTTGGTCTTCCTGCAGTCTCCTTTCTTTGGCATCCATGCCCAAACTATGGTACTAATTCAAATAGATCCAAGTTCTGTGTCATGAGGATTTGGTACCCAATATTGTTCTAAAAATTTTCCCTTATATTTCCCTGAACTAGGCTTTCACCAATCAAAATTTATATGAAGAGTGTCACTTCCATCATCCTGGAAGATATTTGAGGTGTATTTTTCCATCCAAATCATCTCTTCTTCATCCTCATTTCTTGATATAACTAGCAACATATTTCCTTTCTAAACGCCATTCATAGGATTGAATGTTGGATTTGGCTCATTGAACTTGGGTCCAACATATACTGGTTCATCTGTCACATTATCAAAATCCCCATCCATAATACTTGACAATGCATGGAGTGCATTACGATTAACATTAACATTTTTCCTTGTCTTGGGCCAAAAATAATAAGAAGAAGAATCACTTCCATCCATTGTTGTATGATCATTATAGATTTCATCTAATGTATCAAGAACTCTTTTCCAATACTCTACTTTTTTATTTCATTCCTTTGTAACAATTGGTGAATTCTCATTGCCAATAGTCTCTTTCCACATTTTTATGTATGATGTTATTCCTTCATTTAGTTATTTTAAATGAACATCATTTTATTTGGGACCTAAGACAAATGGATTCCCTATGGGATATATAGGTCGACCTTCATCATATATATTCCACAACTCAACTGGTTCTGACCATTCAATGTTCTTAACAGATTCTTTATACCTCATAACTGGAACATCATTGAGTACAAGAAATTGGAAGTATTGGACATTAAGATGTCCAACTAGTGCATTTTTTCCCAACTTTATGTATCCTTTAAGAAAAAATTTGAAGTCATAAAATTTTTCAACAAGTGTAGGTGGAAACACTCGTTTTTCTTCGATTGTGTGATATGTATCCATCATTTCAGGTAAAGAATATATATATATATTTAATTTTCAAGATGGAAGAATTTCTTCCATAGGTTCTATCTATGTCTTTATGGGTGTTCCCAATAAGCAAGAACCCAACCTCAATAGTGATGAAGACACCAAGTGCAGTAAATAGTGATAAAAACATGAAAACATAACGATTCTTATTATCACTAGTTGCATTGTCCAGCTGTAACAACAATTGTGGAGGAAGAGACATTTAAAATCAACATTCTTATTTTTTTATTTTCCATAAGATAGAAAATCGTGTGTACACTCTACATTTTGAGTAAATATAGGTTTCAAGTAATGCATTTGAAAGTGATTTTCTTGAACTTCCACTCTCATAAACTATATCACCATACATATCAAGGTGTGGGTGTTCAAGGTCCCTCAAGCACATTGCAAGAGATGTAATGGTAAATTGTGATCCCATGTGTACAAATGGTAGGGAGAAATGACCAAAAATTCCTTTGTTATGCTCATGTGTTAGGTACCTATCAACGACAAACCCATGTCTATTCCCGCAATACATTTTTATTTGAGACGTAATATTGGGATTAAAGTCTTTGTTTTGTCCATTTTATCATGGATAATGCTCAAGTATTCCTTTGGAAACCGCTATGACATAATTTTGTGGGCATAGTAGCAATATCTTCCACACATAACAATCTTGTTATGTCTGTTTACTCTACCTCATTCCTTTTCTTCCAGCTCTTTTGTAGTCGCTAACTTCATCTGTGCTTTCAACATGATGTACATTCACTACATTTACTGAAGCTGGTGTTCTTTGAGATTGCCACATCTCGAAAATGAGTATTCCAAATCTTACTCATTGTTGGTTGTGATATTGATGGATAACTGAGCTTTTGAAGAGCCACAATGATCTCTTTTAACAAACAACTTTAGGTGTAAGTTGAAGGCAACAATCTTAAAGGAGAAAAAATTCCACCTTCTTCAACTTGACATGTTTAGTTTGGTGAAAAACATGAATTTTCCATGACAATTCTGTGCAATATTTCTATTACTGCCATGGTATGTGCATGTGCTTTCCATTTGTTGGTGTTACCATCAATGGATTTGATATGTCCATGTTTTAAACAATGTTGGTAGTTATAGAAGGTGCTTTGAGGAATCTTATGTATCTTGTACCATGCTTTCTTACAAATAATATTTCCATTAAATCTCATGTCCTTTAATTTCCTAACAGTAGGAGGTAGGCCATGGCCATGGCTCTTTGACATGATTATGTTTGAACGGAGTGAATTCAAGACAAATTCCCTAATTCCATTTTTTATTTATGAGTTCCATATCCCTTCTAGAAACTACAATGGATTTTCTATCCACATGTTGAAGACAATATTTTTTGCAACATTTATCCACTGCCAAAAGTCAGATTTCTTTCTCTTCATATTTCTATGTTTGATGGTTTTAAAAAAATTTTGTAGCCACAACTCGTTTAATCCTTTTATATGCCCTCGTTACATGCATATCAACTGAGTCTAGATATTTTTCATTATAAAGATCCCCATCCCATTTGTTTAAAGGAATTGTGCCTTCTATAAGATCCCATACCACCATTTCCTTCGGTGGCTCCTGGAAATTTTACTTGACCCTTAAAATATCACATTCATCGCCCACCAACTTATTATATTGGAGAAAACTCACTATGGCTTGGGAATACCACAACAGACAAATGACTACCAGAAATCAACTCAATTCTCAAAACAATGCTATTATAAATGCCAATGTTAAGATAATGGAGAAATGTAACCAACCTCGATCCAAACGTTTGATGTAGATCCCCGTTGGAGCTTTCAATCCATGCACTTGAAATCTGCAAATTAGTCTTGACAACCAATATCCAACAAGTACATATAATATATAAATGGCATTAGCATTATCAATAACAATGGTCCATAATATCATAAGCAAATGTAACCCAATGTATAATAAATGACATTCACACCATGAATGGATGAGAATACGAGTATTTCTATTAATGAACAAGAAGAAGTACAAAGTGATACGACCTCTTGCCGGCAACCAATCTGAACCAAGATCTAGATCAATCCACTTGTGCCTCCACCACTTCAATCCTCCATGAATGGCAAGCTCAAACTAGATGGGAGTTTGGAAGGTGAACATAAATGGTTCACAACTACAAGGATCAACGAGTGCAGACTCAAGATAGGGAAAGAATCCACTAGAGTTCTCTTACGATTCTCCTCTTCCTCCCATCCATAAGCCATATGTGCTCAATATATAGTCCTCTCAAAGGTAGGTGAAAGGACACATCGAGGCATTACTCAGGCAGATGGAGAGCCAAAGGTCACCCAATGACCGCTTTTTGGGAGTAAAAAGTAATTAATAGTGGTTTTTACCATTTTACTTGATACTCGCGGGCTATAGTGATGCAACTCGTGGGTACGCATGCTATAGTGATGCAACATACGGGTAGGAATAAAAATAGGGCAAACTAGTATCTCTGAAGGATATAAGTGGATCTGAGTCACTGAAATGGATCCTACAGGCCAAACAATGCTGATGCTCACAGGGTGGAATATTACGGTGTAAAATATGCCCCCTAATGTGTGAGGTCAGAGACTGAAAGTGCTATGATGGCCGAAATACATTATAAAACTCAGAAGTGGAGTGATGGAGACACAAGTGGAAAGAGCAGCTCACTTGTCATAATACAATAATATCCCTGAATACATGTCGGTATAGTACAACAATCTGATACAATGGCCATGAATAGGCAGTATATAATGGATACATGTCATAAGTGATCATAGCCATGATCCCTCTAGAGTAAGATACGGTCTTCTGCTGAAAAGAAGACAATTGGTGGAAAACTGGAGGTACAAACTGCTGAAATCTGAGAGGTGATATCTCAGATGTAAAGTCAAAGTCATATGTAGCATACTGAATGCCACAATCGCCTAGGGTCTTCTACACAAGTCTTCGACGGTGCAAGTCCCATCAAGTGAATAAAGGAGTTGGGGTCAAACCTGATGAGACATCGTCTGATTACCGGTCAATGATGTATGTCGTTAACAGACACAAGATGACCCACCAATAATGAAAATGGGCATCAAGGCACAGAGCACAATAATCAGAGTGTGAATAAATGGGTTGAAGTTGAACACTAAGATGAATCCATCGATCAGGGGACATTAATGTATTCCCAAAACTGTTGATGGTGAGAGAACCTGCCACTAATGACTGCAAGTCTCAAGGTACTCAACTGAACTCTAAGCCTCAAGTCCCGAAATAAATGAGTTGAAGTCGACGGAACGAGACTTGCTAGAAGGAGGGCATTAAGGCATCCCCCATCAACCAGCACGAGGTACCAGCAATGCTAAAATATTTCAAAGATCTTAGGTGAAACAGAATGACTCGATAAGGATGGATGACATGCAATAGTCAAGAGATCTGAGGAGTGGCCGACACTAGTTTCAAGACTTCCTTTGAACAAGAGCATGAGCAGATGGATAGACTCAGGTAGCATAGACTTGACATAAACTGTGCAATGCAGGAGGCATTACAAAGGGGCTCCATAATGACTGGAAGCTTAACCAATCGGTGGAGAAAATTGAGAAACAAGTACAGCTCCTAAGGCCCAACTATAGTCCCGACACATAATGTACAGAGTGGAATGAATGCTCTGTTCAAAGGCAACACAATAGCTGCCAACAAGAAATAGTGACCATAATCCCGTTTAGCTTTTTGGAATATTTGATTTTTTTGGTCTTTTTCATATTTGGGAAAAGCTTGAAAATGAATAAAATTGCTTATAGTACAACAAGTGAGGGAATGAGTGTCAAATAGCTAGCAGACTAGTCCCAAGCAGTGGAACATACCTATGCTCAATGCAAGGAAGTGCGTGCAAGATGTGGACATTCGGGGGTGTGTTCCCTTAGGGTCAAAAGGTCATCAAATTGTGAAGGAAAAATATAAGCTCTGTAGGGCTCGACAGGGAAAAGTGCTCAGGCACCTGGTTGACAATTGATTAAGCGGGAGTCGGCACAAGGCTCAAGCAACAAGCAGGATGATGCAATGCAATCAAAAAATGATATAACTGAGGGGAGTCCTTAAGGAAGATTGCCAACATAAGACAAAGTAGAGTATGGGTCTTTATCGCAACGTCATGGCGTGACTACAAAGGACTCCCAATCCTAAGGACAAACAACGACATGGGCACCATAATGCATAAAGAGGTTCTAACTAGGGTACCCATGTTCCGAAAAGCCCTACCGCCACATAACGACACTTCTATAGCAGTGTGAAGGTTCCGTGTCAGTCACAAAGCGGGGTCGCACCTAGGGTTTATGAAAATGGTCAAAGGTCAAATGCATAATGCATGCGAAAATGGCATCTAACCTATATGGCGGGTGTGAAATGTACCTATTGTAGGTGTGAAATGGTTCAGAACAATTCTCGCTGAGAAAATCTATTGAAAAAACACTACTCCATGACACGATATTAGTTCATAACGGCTCAAAATGGAAAAAACTATAGAAAAGTGGGTCCAAAAAATTATAAATAGTAATAAAAATTTTCAAATTACAATTCATTTGCACTATTCACAAATTTGGAGTTTAGTGGTAAGTTTTCACCTGAAACTTCAGTTGCCAATTGTGGGAGCTACAAGCGACCATTCAGCGAACTGTCCGGAGCAGGTTGGTGGTTACTGCCATACCTTTCATTTTAATGCCTTTATTTCAGTTCTGTTTGGTGGAATTTTTTGTTTGGCCAAGCCCTAGATGGCTTCGACGCTACTTGCGGGCTATAACTATGCGATTTGCGGGTAGGGCATGAAACGCACAGTCAAAAAATAGACTGCTCGCGGGTACCCGCACCTATCTATAAATTAGCCCACGGGTACGGCCGTGAAGAAATTTTTAATCATGAAATTGACCAAAATTTTCTTGTTTTGCACTCTAGGATGGTTCTAGAGTGGAGGGAATGAGAGCATGACTAGGTTGATGAGGTCGTGTGCAACAATTTGCAAGCACAACAAGCTTTGCAAGCATGTGGCTTATATAAATACTGGAGTATAGGGGGTTTAAGGGCCCAAAACCTACTACTCTCTCATTTGATCAACTACTGGGATGTGGATACTCAAGACTTCATCCTCAATGGGCAAACATTGACACTGGAAGTAGAGGATATCTGTTTCATTACCGGTTTGTCCCGTAGAGGGGAGGTGGCTAGTCTTCGGTCACGGACCGTGGGTGGTGGGATCACTGTGCAAGACTACATAGAGCGGTATTGTCCCGCCAACACACAGGTAGTGGGAAGTCAAGTGCCGGTGACTGCCATAACAGATCTGAGTACAAACATAATTGTGGCTACTCTAGTGCAGATCATGGGATCCAAAGCACTGCATCAAGCATCCAGACCGGTGATGTTCTACGCATCACAATTCTTGCAACCTACTATATTCGACTGGTGTACTACTCTGTTGGTGTCTATGAAGAAACAACTGATAGAATGCAAAGAGGGTAAGGCCAAAAACTTTGGGTATGGTAGCATCCTCTGCAGTTTCTTTTTTGAGAGGGTTTCGGGGCTTAGCTCGAGGGTGGATGTCCCTCCTCACAGTCTCCATGATCCAGCCCTGACTCGGTGGACTGAGATCTTGACACGATAGGGTGGTGGCCGTCTGGCGTCAGCATATACTGAGGAGTTCTTCCGCTGGTGGAACCGGCAGGTGATCGCTATAGAGGACTATCCCTATGCGGGGATAGACTTCAGACAGGACCGTGACATGCCGCTCCCACTAGGTGCAACTTTCAGAGACATCAGTGAGTACTCTTTTGGTTTTGTGTTTATTAAATTTTTATGGATTTTTTTATTATAGTTTAAATGCAAAAAATCTTTTTGGTGGTAATGTCATGTGTTGATGGGTGACTGTTTGCTGGCAGACAAAGGCCCAGTGAGACTCAAGGGCTTCCCGAGACATGGTCATCGGGGTAGAGATGAGGTGGCAGCAGATGTTGCAGCAGGGCGCACACTCTAGATGTTGCGGTGCAACATATCACGAATGGTTGCCCGAGTACCAAAAATAGAGGTATCCCGACTATCTGAGGCCATGCAATGCCAAGTAGTGGGTGTTCCTGGTGAGTGAGTGTGGCTACTGGAGCGGGTGGCCAATGCAGTACAGTACTTTTATGAGACACATCCTATCGAGGCGGCGGCTAGACCTCCTCAGAGGGAATAGATATCCCATGGTCACTATTTTTTGTATCGATATGTATATTTTTGACGGATACGGGCTCCAGTTTTGTATGACACTACCTTTTTTTGGACATATTTATATATATACAACTTTGGTTCTCGGGTCTACTACATGTGTGTATGTACAAATTTATGAATGTCTTTGTATTTATGTGCTTCATGATGAATGTGACAAATTCCAATCTAATACATAGTTAGCATATCCATCAGATATATAATTATGACTTCTCGGAATATGAATATATGTAATGGAAACAAAATGTCTCTCCAAGAGTCATACCTTAAGAAATATCTGTAGTAAGGTAGGGTATCGTATACGGTACTGCCCATTCAGCTGAGACACAACTAGTTGTGAATCCAGGCAGACTTCTAAAGACTAGATGTCATGTGAAATGGCATCCCGAAGTATCTCAACAATGACACTATACTCAGCCACATTATTATATGTAGGATCGATACAAGCACCTCCTGAATACACAACTAGGTGGTCAGGTGAGAAGATAACCCAGGCAATAGAAGCAAGCTGCTACGTATGTCAGCTAGCACCATCCACAAAACCCAAGAATGTAGGAAATCTCGTTGACATCTATCAATTAAACAGAGGTTAATCAGCAGACCTGACAACCAAAAGGAAATCTAAACTATGTACAGAAAAACTATACCATAGTGTACAAAAGTATCAGCCTGAACCAGACGTTCAAGCATAATACCGCTTGAGGTAGAGCCCATTTCTAGGCTCCTTCAAGGCAACTCCCTCATAGTCTTCTAACTCATAAGCTCCTTTTTTGAGGACACGCTTCACAATGTAAGAACCGTGCCACATGGGATTGAACTTGCCTGCCCCCAGGGGTTCTTTAGCTTGGTCATACAAGAATACCAAGTCACCTTCAGCATATTGTCGGGGACAGAGAGACCTATCATATTGAACCTTGACACGATGCTTTTTAGCATCAATGGCCATAGCGGCATCTCGATGGTGCTCGTCAAGTTGCTCGAGGTGTACTAAATGTTGCTCAATCTCCATCGTATCAGGGAGGAGGTCTATGGCTAGCTTGAGCGAAGGGATTTCACATTCAATCGGTAAAAGTGACTCCACACCATGAACTAACTAGAATGGTGAGAACCTGGTGGCAGTCTTAACCGTGGTTCGATATGCCCACAAAGAAGGATATAACATGATATGCCAATTGGTCTTGCTTTGTTGGATGGTATGTTGGAGAATGGTCTTCAAAGACATATTTACTGCTTCAACCTGACCATTTGCTTGAGGATAGTAGGAAGATGAGTGTTCTTGATAAAACCCAAGTTTGAGAGACAAATCCTCCATCATCTTGTTTTGAAAGTGACTGCCATGGTCAGTGACAATCTCTTTCGGGATACTGAACTGAGTGATAATCTGGTTGAACACAAAGTGGGCTGCAGTAGCACTGTTGGCTTTTACAGTAGGCATGGCCTCATCCCACTTGGAAAAATAATCCACGGCCACGATAATATGGTGATTCCCCCCAGCCGAAGCTGGTTTGCAATCCATGAAATCTACCCCCCACTTAGTGAAGGGACCGACAGTGATGACCGGATGGAGGGGCGCTGGATGCGAGTGTACATTCCGAGAAAACACCTAGCAAGGGTGACATCTCTTCATAGCGTTAATGCAATCTTTAAATATGGTAGGCCAAAAATAACCGGCTCGCATGATACGCCGGGCTGTAGCAAGCCCGGATAAGTGACCGCCACACGCCCCCGCATGGCAATAATTAAGTACCCGTTCTGCTTCTTCATGAGTCAAGAAACGATGGAGAATGGAATCCTTTCCTCAGCGATACAAAGTGTCACCGATGATAGTATAATATTTAGTGTGATGTCTCACACGCTGTCGCTCATCTCATGAATAATGTGGAGGAAACTTCAAAGTTTGGAGATATACAATGACATCCCCATAACAAGGGTCCTCGGTCGAGATAAGAAATAAGTGTTCATCCACAAAAAAATCTTCATGAATGACATCCTCATCAAGCCGTGGAAGGTCCAACATAAGCTCAGCGAACACCAATGATTTCACCGATTTTTCTGAAGCAAAATCGAGATCAAATTCCTGAAGGATCACAATCCATTTATTATACTTACCCTCGATAAGGTGTCGTGATAGCACGAACTGAAATGGATTGATGTGAGCTACAACAGTGGTTGTTCGAAGCAAAATGTAATGTCGTAACCACTAGACTGCGTGGACAGTTGCAAGTGCCAGCTTTTCTACGTGGGTGTACCTTAGTTCAGCGTCTACTAAATTTTGACTGAGATAATAGATAACATGCTCGATGAGCGCATCATCTACCTGAACCAATACCATGCCAATAGTCTCTTCAAACACAGCCACATAAAGAATGAAATCTCATGTAAACTACAGTGTACTAAGCACAGGGGATGATACCAAAGCTTTCTTAAGGGCATCGAAAGACTACTGGGCTCACTCATCCCAGATAAAAGGTGTGTCTTTCTTCAATAGGTGTGAGAAACCTTTAGTAATATTGGCATAGTTAGCTGTAAACCAACGCACAAAAGTAGCTCTCCCTTGGAGGCTCTGAATTTGTAACAAATTACGCGGAGGAGGCAACTGAAGTATTTCCTCAACTTTGAGAGGATCGACTCTAATACCCTCTCGCGAAACTATGAATCCTAGAAGGAGACCCGTCCTAACAGCGAAGATGCATTTGTTTGGATTCAATCAAATTTTTTAGTGGATACATCGTTCGAGAATCATACAGAGGTGCTTGGAGTGGTCCACTCTCTTGCGAGAATGGACAGCAAGATCATCCAAGAAAACTTCCATAATCATCTTAAGATTGTGAAAGGCATAGGTCATGGCTCGCTGAAAAGTAGCTCCGGTGTTTTTGAGGCTGAAGGGCATTTTCCGATAAGCAAATGTTCCCCATGGACAAACAAATTCCATCTTATGTTGGTCCACGGGTTTGATTTGAATCCGATTATAACCTGAGAATCCATCCATGAATGAAAAAATCTCAGTCCCCGCACAAGCATCCAATATTTGATCAATGAATGGCATGGGGAAGTTGTCTTTCGGACATGCACGGTTCAAATCTCTGAAATCAGTTCATACACGGATCGTTCCCTGCTTCTTATCCACAGGAACGAGATTTGACACCCATTTGGTAAGTGGAATAGGGTAGATGAAACCAACTTTGAGCAGTTTCTCCACCTTTGGCTTAATAGCAGCTGCCTTCCTAGGGTTCACATCCCGTAAGCGTCGTCGAATGGGTTTAGCATCAAGATACATTCTAATCTTTTGTTCAACAATGCGGGGGTCTATTCCTAGCATCTCTGCGTATGACCAAGCGAAAGCTTCGCGGAGTTCGGTAAACAAGTCAGTGTAAATAGCAATCTCCTCAGGAGTGCAATCGGCACCGACATAATCGTTCTCTATCTTTCCAGGAGTGCGGGAGATGTTGATCGAAGTGGTTGGGGAAATATTGGCCATATTCCCTTCCGCAAAAACATCATGCGACTACAAAAGAGCCACAGGGTGACCAACCATCTCAGCTAGAGTCATTGATGTAGGGGCATCCAAGCCCAAGAGAAGCAGTCGGGCATGACCAACAGAAGATGCCCAGAGGATAGTCGAGGACCTCTAGGATAAGGGCGATGACATTTGACAAAAGTAGTGGAGTCGTGAGGTTTCTGGTCCAGAGGTGACTGATGGCCAATAATCGACATAGTGGAGAATGGTCGAAGGTGGTACTGACCAAGGCGAGGAAAACAGTTGGGAGTTGACATCGACGAAGACGATTGGAAGACCGAAAGAGCAGTCGAAAGCTGGTTGGTCGACAAAGATTGGTCGTGTTAGAGGAAAAGTAGGGTGACCACAGGAGGCACATAGAGAGGGTGGTTTCCTTCTATTGGAGAAAGGGACAGTTAGTCTAGATGGTCGATGAATGATGAGGAGCAGACTTCAGTCAGAGGGCCAAGTTGCAGTAGAGATGAGGCTAGTCGTAGAAATAGGCGAGTCAGAGGTGACGCCGACATAAGGAATTTTGACTACATCTAAGTGGTCAAGAAGGATGAAGATGACGAAAGACTAGAAGAGATCAGATGGATCGATGGTTGAGTCACAGAACTAGTGCAAAAGGCTGACCAAGAGAAATGATGTCCAGGTAAGGATAGAAGGCGGTAGAAAGAAAGTGAAACCTGAAGCCGCAGAAGAAGTGTCAAAAGTATAATCGACGTAGTTGGATGAGAAGAGTCGACACTCCAGACTGTAGAGATTAGTCGACATAGAATCGAATGACAACAGAGGATGAGTCGGAATGGATGATGGCTGATCGGGCTGACAAGTTAATGAACAGTCGGAGCAAAGCGACTGGAATCAGGAGGATAAATTGGTAGGTTGAACCAACAAGAGGAGATCGACCAGGAGATAGTCGATATGGCCATTGGTGCGAAAAGACTCAGAGTTCAGTCTAGTCGAAGGGAATACCGATAGATGAAAGGACTCGAGGCTAGAGCCGAGGATTGTTGGAGGTTTGAGAGTAGTCTGATCGACGGGAATTCCGACGGATGGGCAAAGTATAATGAGCACTCTAGTAGAAGGGGATGCTGACGGAGGTGGTTGTGAAGAAGTTGTAGAGACTAATGAGTTGAATCCAGGAAAGAAGGTAGGATATGTCGATAGGAGTTCGAGAGGGGAGGAAGTCGGGAGTTGACATGTCAAGGTCGACAGGTGACAGAAGTGTAGCGAAAGGAGTCTCATGTTCGACATGTTGTCGAACCACGACATCGACATGGTTTGGTGGAGCCAAGCACAGAGGAAGGAGAGGACTGGAAAACCACAGGAAGCAGAGCAAACCAACAGAGGAGTCGAAACTGACAAAGGACAGTATGGTCGACGTGATGGTTTACTGTAGCTTGTCAGGAGGACGTGTGGAAGTCAAGTAAAGTACTTAAAAACTGTTTGTGGTTGTTGAGGAAATTAAAGGCAGTTATGAGGGTGGTTGAAGACATGAAAGATGTCGCCACGAGAGAAGGTTGTGAAGCACGACCTAAGGGCCCTGACAGCCATAGAGTTGCAGGTCTACGTGATCAGAGAGGATCGACGGACAGAGAGGAAGAGTGTCTCGGGTGTTGGAGTAGACATCAAGATGTGCAACGGTAGGGTAGAAGAGAAGTGCGAAGGAACAGTGGAGGGGATCACTCGTCGCTCATAGCTCATTCGTTCATGCATGTTGCAGAAGTCTGAGAGGAGGAGAGGATCACACACAGTGAGAAAAAACACACTGAAGACAGATCATTTCTATATATTCTAACAAGCTAAGGCTGACTAGTTTGATAGCTTACTCTATATTTGCACATTGTAATATTTATCGAGTTTAATAGAAGAAGCCGAATCCACAACATTTCCAGTTCACATAATATCTGTGTGAGCCCTTTGTGTGTTTTCTTTGTGTGTTAATCGATAAGCAAGAAGAACCTCGTCAAGGTGACTTGCGTCAGTCATCCTAAACTCCTCCTGCTCAGCGCACTCGAGGTTGGGAAGGAAATAAGAGCAATGGTGCATATATTCCCAAGGCCTCTCACTACCACACATGGCCTCGAGGATAGCTTCATCAGATGGTAAAGTATCATCAAGGAAATCGTGGGAGCAAGATGAGTTGGCTGCCCAAACTGGTAGCGTAATGGGATCTTCTTCAACTATCTGGGAAGAAGAGAGATCTGGATCTGCAATGGTTTGCTGGATATGATCATAAGTGAGCTCTGCTATAGATAAAGGCATAGACATCCCAACATGCGCAATGTCTCCAGACATGGAACTCGTGGATGGTAAAGTCCACGGATCATTTAAATAGGAGGTCCGGAATAACATATTATTCGAAGGAGGAGGTGCATTGTCGGTAATGGTTCCAATAAAATTAACAGGTGCAGAAAGATTATAAGTTCCCATCAATGAGGGGTACATTCCAACACCTATGTTCCCAGTTTCCGGCTGAGAATTAGAAACTTGCGGGACTACAGATCCTGTGGATGCTGTGGAAGGAGTTCCAACAAAATTGAGCTGATCGATCCTCACAATCTTTCCTTCATGGGGAAAGAAAATAACTCTAAATACAGTAGACGCGATAGCCTTCATGGCGTACATCCAGTTCCGACCTCGTAAAAGGTTGTAGTCGATGGGCGCATCAACCACTTCAACTTCAATAGGAACGGACTTACCTCCCAAGGAGACAACAAGGGAAGGGATAATTCCATGCAGCGTAAAAGATCTACAGTCGAATGCAGTGAGCGTGGTTCTAGATATGAGTAGAGGAGGAGAGCCAAGAGCTTTCCAACAAGCTAACGACATTACTGACATGGAGGCACCTTCATCAACCATCGTACGTTTGACAAAGCTCTTAAGGAAAACCACCTAGATTTGAAAAGCCACGTGGTAAGGTAAGCGAGGCTGGACATCAGTAGCGTCGAACTTGATAACACTAGGATTTCCCCCATCCTGAACTCCTAACTCACTCAAAAGGGCATGCTTCTGAGAAGGATAGGCTTGCAAAACTTCAAGAGCCGACATGACACATGGAGTTTGGCCCAAATCTTCTATGATGGAGTAGTTCTAGGCAGCTCGAGCATTAGGATTATGTGTGGAGTGGTTGAAAACACCTTTCGGTATCCATGGCATAATGGAAGGCTTCTCTATATGCAAAGAATTGTTAGGAGGAGGGGGATGCTCATTCCCCGAATTCGGTTGTGGTGCACCATAATCGTGCTGACGAGTAGCAACACAAACCTCCAACTGAACCATATTCACACATTCATAACCACTAGTATTGGAAGGAGACGTTGACATTTCATTAGTACCATAACCAGTGGTGGGAGCATGTGAAGCCATGTTTTGGTGATGAGGGAGGGGATCCTTCAACACAGCTGGGCTCTATGCCAAATGCTTCGATGCTTCTTCAATTCGAGGACATAAGTGAGTAAGATGATCCTCCCCACAAAGCTTGCAAGGGAATTTCACCTTACGCCTAGGTTTAGGATCCTCGCCAGCATTACCGCCTTCCCGAGGAGGGTTGGCATTCTCTTTACGAGGAGTATTACGATTGCTATTGTTATTACTTCCATTATCTCCACTCCTACGATTATTTCTCCCCTTTTTCTTACCACCAGGTTGCTAGTTACCCGACGGTTTTGTTGATTGCACATTGTGTACATCACACAACGGAGTGGAAGTGGACAAGGTATGAACCTGTCCAGGAGCAAACTGGTTTAGCGACAAATTTTGCATTTGATTAGCTACCAATTATACAGGGCGAGTGCATGCGGACCCCATGATGCCATCGACATGTGGTCCAGGAAATGACGTAGGCTCATGTCTTGTTCTCGGTGCATTAGGAATAATGTCATACAAAATGCCAGACTGAGAATAAAGTAGATCTAACTGCTGGACTTTCAAGATAGCTTGTTCCTCAGTCACAATGTCGGACATCGAAACATCCTTAGCAATGTATGGAAGTAAAGACTTGAGGAACCATTCCAACAGGAACTCTAGAGGAATGTTGGCTTTCACTAATCTCTTCCGCCGATGCCACTCTTGAATGTGGTCAGAAATATGTGTGGCCTTATTCTGACGGAAGGTGGACAACAACTCAGTACCAGTATCATAACAAACCGGTAACTAGAAATGGTCTAAGAAAACCAAAGAAATCTTGTTGAATCCCCTATAGGTGTTTCCGGGTAACTCCACATACCACTTCGCGGCTGCCTCCGTGAGGGTGCGTTGAAATAGTCATAGTCGAATGGAATCATGATTCAAAGAGTTGGAGGAGCACCAAAGGTGAAACGTCGTGACATGATCTCCCGGGTCCTCACCACCTTTCCCCTCAAACTTCGGAATGTTCGAAGGGAGCTTGGTAGGGACTGGGGGCCAAGTAGGGTTGTGACACACTGAATCATTTGTGAGCTTCGAAAGATCTGGGAGATTCAAGCGTGCAAGGAATGGGAGCCGAGGATGGAAAGCTTGATTATGAGCTCCCATAAAAGGTTGGTTAAATGGAAATGTGTTATAAGATGGACCAAAAGCTTGACCATGAGGATTAAATTGCTATTAATGAGGACCTGATGGACCGTAAGCTTTCCCATGGCCATAATATTGACAACCTCCCCCTTCATGACCCATTTGAGAGTAAGCACGTATATGCGCGTTTTGAGCACCATATTGGGGTGGTGGGTGATACTGATGGCCAGCACCAACTGTGTTATAGTAAGGGTTTCCACCATGAGTATGGGGCATGTATGTACTATTCAGAGTGGGAACCATGTTGTAATGACCATAACGGTATGGTATGTTCCCACCCCCAATATTAGGATTGGCTTGAGCAGTCGTGTGGTGACCAGAAGCATGAGAAGCATTCCCGGCTCCAATATGGGTGTGACTAGTAGCAGGGTTGGTGGTGTGATGTCCATGTGGATAGGAAATATTCTCACCCCCTACATTAGCATTATTAGTGGCAGCAGTGGACGCAAAAGTATGTGGTATGTGTCCACCCCCATGGTTGGGAGGAATGGTATCATGTGCAAAAGTAGTCGTGGGTTGACGAGTAGCGACACGTGTATTAGGTGGTGGATGGCGAGTCATATTCTGAACGACATTCCAGTTAGGTTGGGTATTCCTTGGAGGCGGTCGTGTTCCAACATTAGCATTGTTAGGAATTTGACCAATCCCCATACTATGTGAGTGGGTGGACAACATAGTGCTCCCAGGGAGGGTAGTGCCCCCAGTGGGTATAGTATGGCTAACACTTTGACTAGTGCCAGCATGAGTCCCAACTGTAGTGGAAGGTTCGACAGTACTATGACTAGGCATACCAAAAGAGAGTGTGGTGGGGTTGATCATAGGGCCAGTATCATCATGAGTCTCAGAAATCCCATATCTATAATTGCGTGGAAATGAAGGAACAAAAGGCTCATCTGGTTCTTCATCCTCGGGTAAGTCGGGCATTCCATAAAGATAATTATCCGAATTGGAAGGATCAAACGGATCCCAATCAATTGGATTAGGCCAAATAGAACTAGGTTGATTCTCAGGTGGATCACCTCCCCAATTCTCACGAGGAGTATGGGGATCGAAAGTATGTTCAACTCTACCCGAAGGAGTCGAAGGATCTTGCTCAATATCGGGATGTGCAACCATGTAATCTTCAACGTAAGTCTCGTAAGAATCCGAAGATTCAGAGGGAGCCCTCTGGCGTCCTCTAGCAATACAGCGTGTAACCTCAAATGGCTTTAAACCAGCCAAATGATGCGATAGGCAGAGAGTAGGGCTCCGCGCCATGATATCTCCAGAGAGAGTCACAACGTCCGCTAAAGGCCAACTATCGATAAAAAACAGTAAATCAAAAGCACACACCTAGAGAAACTACAACCAAGAGCAGACAAACAGAGAGGCTAAATGAGCTCCTGACATTAGAGCCGGTATGTCTCACCTAGGAGAGGCTTGAGACTCCCAAACTATAGCTGGAGGTAACAGAATCAGTTATAGAGACACCCAGGCTTCACTGTGTCAACAGGGTCAAGTCCACTGCACGAACACAACTGTGTTGTCCAATCCCTATCTGACTAAGGACACAAACAGCATAACCACTGCAAGTACCCTATGCGGTACCTAGGTAAGGAAACTATGTTCATTGAAATATAACCAATGCTTACGGGGACAATCGTAGGTGGGACCCGTCGTATGGGCAGGGTATCTAAGCCCGAAGCACAAGAGGACGAACTTCTGGTACCCCCAGATACGAACATATCCTGGATATATCTCCCACGTTCAGCCGGTATCAGAGGGATATCTCCTCAACCAACCTCCCGTGACCTCGTGCTTAACTCTGGATTGAGTAGAGCTTCCTGAGAACATCGATCTATACCATGGATTCCTCCACTCCCTGGTCAGACACCTAATGTTTCGTCTAGTAGTCTTGGATTGTTAACTCACAATGATCTATTCCAAGACTCTAAACCTATGCTAGTTGGTGTACCCTATAAATAAAATCAGTCTAATCAATTTTAATGATTAAGCGTTAATTTTAGTGGTTGTGGTTACTCGAGGGATATGATAATGAAACTAGTGATGTGTAGACTCAATAGTATGCAAAATCGTCCAATCCTAGACACATCTATCCAATAAAACAATGTCACTAATATGCAAAATCAACCAACAATTCTGAAATAAAGATGTAATCTTTTATCTTTTCGATGCATAAGAAGAACCTAAAATGAAGGAAACAAGCACTCAATGCAAGATGTAGTACATGAAAGTAAAATATTTTTGTATTTTCGCTTATAAACAAGAAGGAAAATGCAACAAACTAAATGTATCTTTTTTGTATTTTTTCAATATAAATGGAATGAAAAAATGCAAGCAAAATCCTACTATTCAGTCACTGAACTGCCGAGAAGATCACTAAGACAACCCAGTAGATCCTAAACAGCAAGACTTAGCCAAAGGAATTAGCTCAAAAGGAAAAAACCAAGAGGCTAAAACCAAAGATTGGTAAAAAACCAAGAAGGCTCAACCAAGAGAAATGAAGAGTTCCGGTCACCACCAAGGCATGAAACAGTTAAGAAAGAGGCCAACAAAGACTCAGGAATTGACCAAACTCACCTAGCAACAACCAATAGCCATAAACCAACAAAAGCTGGAGTTACACGCTACTGTTGAAGGAATACCTATGGGTACCCATGAGCAGTAGAGTAAACAGAGGTGGGTATATGCGAGCTAAGCCAAGCTAGCCCGCAGATGAGGAAAGGCAAATGGGAAAATAAAGAGTCCAGAGGCTCAGAAAAAGAAAGTTTTCTATGGTGTTTCTTAACGGCCAATCAGTGACAAAGAGCTTCGATAAACATCAACTCTAATTAAGGACTAATGCTCAAAAAATTTCCCAAAAATGGATGTTTTCCCTAGTGGAGTCGCCATTTCTGTATTGGAGAAAACTCACTATGGCTTGGGAATACCACAACAGACAGATGACTACCAGAAATCAAATCAGTTCTCAAAACATTGCTATTATAAATGACAATGTTAAGATAATGGAGAAATGTAACCAACCTTGATCCAAACATTTGATGTAGATCCCCATTGGAGCTTTCAATCCATGCACTTGAAATCTGCAAATTAGTGTTGACAGCCAATATCCAACAAGTACATATAGTATATAAATGGAATTAATATTATCAATAACAATGGTCCATAATATCATAAGCAAATGTAACCCAATGTATAATAAATGACATTCACACCATGAATGCACGAGAATACGAGTATTTCTATTAATGAACAAGAAGAAGTACAAAGGGATATGACCTCTTGCCGAAAACCAATCTGAACCAAGATCTAGATCAATCCACTTGTGCCTCCAACACTTCAATCCTCCATGAATGGAAAACTCAAACTAGATGGGAGTTTGGAAGGTGAGCATAAATGGTTTACAACTACAAGGATCAATGAGTGTGTAGCTAGGGTTTTCACCCCATCTTGTGCAAATGAGCACCTACTAAGGAGAAGGGACTTTTTAGTAGCAGTTCAGAAAAACATTAAATGAAAGACAATACAGTAAAATGGTAATTATTCTAAACATGTGCATAAAACAGAAAAGACAAGATAATAAAAAGGGTTTTTGTATTGATTATACCTCTAATCTGAAGGTTGGTGGAGCTCTTGTAGCAGTCCAGGAGGGTTGCTTCCAAGCTTCCAGCTTTGCTCCTTCTCTTTCTCCAAAGGGTTGGAAATGGGCCAAAGGGGCACTCAAGGGTGAGCTAGGGTTTCAAGAGTGATTTTGGCAGAGTAAGGGTGTATTTGATTGTTGATATGAAATGAGGGGCCTCCATCACCTATTTATAGGTTTTTAGTGGTGGAGTGTTGGCCCATGGTTTTGGGAACCATATGGTTTAGGTCAGCTGTATAGGGTTTCTTCCTCCTTTTCCCCTCTTTTTCCTCTTTTTTTGTATTTTTTATTCCCTTTTTAGAGGGTTTTTGCTATTCTGGAGGAATTTTGTATTATTTTGGGGGAAAAGGGGGTTTTTTGGACTTTTGGAGGTTTTTTTAACTGTTTTGTGGCCTTTTAGAAGCTTTTTAATGGGATTTTAAGGTTTTGGAGGCAAATATGGTAGGAAATATGGACAAATGAGTCATGTAATGGGGTAGATGAGGTAGTGAGCATTTTTTGGGTGTTAACAGATTGCCCCCTGATGTGTGAGGGCAGGAGCTCATCATATGGCCGATAGACATCATAAGTATTTGATGGTTTTCCTGGGGTGTGGAGAAGAGAAGAAACAAACTAGAGGTCGGAACAACGATCCCAAACAAACTACAAAAACTGAAAGTACATGACCTCAATAATGAATGAGGAATAATCTAAATATATGGATGAGGCAGGCATTCCCATGCTCGTAAATAATAACAATGGGGTCCAAAATATGGGGACCTGAAATATACATGGCCTCAAATAATGAATGAGGAAGAATATCAATATATGGACGAGGTGAGCATACCCATGCTCGTATCAAGATACATAAAAAATAACAGTGAGGCCCGGAAAATGGGGACCTATATGATACATAGAGAACCACTGTGTACATCATAAGGGTCTAGAGGGGACACAAATCTATGACATACTGCTGGGCTGACCATGTTTGAGTTGAAGAACTGATACACTGGAATAACCTCAGTGCTACTGAGTGGGGTACCAGAGGAACTGATGAGCTGCTGGAGCATAGTGACGGGGAGTCATATCCTCAATGGTACACTGGACTGGAACTGAACTGGGTACTCAAGGAATCATATAACTGGATGGCTTCCGAATACAATCGCCAACGCAACCCGGACATCCACGGGAACATATAACTAGGCGTTCCGAAGTGACTCACCAATGTGCTAGAGTCAGGGGAAATCCGGGGTCTTCGACCAATAACTGAAGGGATATAAACCCTATGCGATTCTCAATGATGCGATCAAGGTGTTGAAGTCGAGCATGTGAGAAACAACCACTCGGAGAGGCAATGATGACTCCTCTCAGAATGGTCCATAGGCACTCACCACAGATGGTGATGGGTCCAAGGCGTAGAAATCTCTGGGTCTATCCTCTGGAATAGAGGGGCTGTCGTCGACAGAGGGAGACCTACGACTATCAAGGCAATGATGTTTCCTTGACAAGAGCGCGAGGTGGAGAACCGAAGTGTGAGAGTACTGATGGTAGGACTGACATACTATGGGGGATAACTGGGCAAGTAGAGTTGGTGGACTCAAACTTCCTTTGTTCAGAGTATGATGGCGGGGACGATCGGCCAGCATACAAAACTGACTGGTGGGAAAGGGATCATAGCTGTAATGGATCAAGGATAGTGACTGGGATGAGTGATACTCAAGCAGGTGTAAAATGGAAGGAGACTGCAAACTACTCTGAACAAAGGTGACCTGATTGGGGGTGCTTCCGAGATGATCGATCATAGTGCCAAGAGGCACAGGGGGACTTCTTCACGGGTTAAAGAACTAGAAGAAGTGTGTGTAAAATGGTACTGTCGTGTGGATTTATACGAGCCCAGGACAGTTCATGCTCGTGAGTGCTTTCAATTTTAAGGAGTCTAAAAGCGATAAGAAGACTCTGAAATAATGGAATGGTACTATCGTGTGGATTTGTACGAGCCCAGGACAGTTCATGCTCGTGATTGCTTTCAATTTTAAGGAGTCTGAAAGTGATAAGAATACTCTGAAATAATGTAATGGTACTGTTGTGTGGATTTGTACGAGCCCAAGACGGTGCATGCTCGTGGTTGCTTTCAATTTTAAGGAGTCTGAAAGCGATAAGAAGACTCTGAAATAATGGAATGGTACCATCGTGTAGATTTGTACGAGCCCAGGACGGTGCATGCTCGTGGTTGCTTTCAATTTTAGAGAGTCTGAAAGCGATAAGAAGACTCCAGGGGGTTTCTTTTTCGTGTGTTAGTCTCCAAGGCCCGAAGAAACATAAAAGGATGCAATGAAGAACTCTTCTAGCCGGTGTGACTAGAGTATTCCTTTTTCGTAATTAGTCTACCAGGTCCGGAAAAGGGTTAAACTTATACCAGATAGACGCCATTTCAGGTACTTTAAAGAGCATGAAAGGAAGAAAGATTGCTCGGCTATCTTTTCATTGATTTAGGAGTTAGAAAAGAGCTTAACAGAAACTCCCTAAGTGCCTTTTTCATAAAGGACTTGTCCGGCCTGAAAAAGGATAAAATTATACCGAACAAAAGGAATGGTGAGGCAAGGAGGAAGTGCTCAATCAAGGAACATTACTGATGACCAAGAACGAGTGTAGGGGGGAACACTGGTGGGCCTCCTTGCGGGATAATGAATGGTGGCAAAATCAGGAAATAATTGTAGTATGACAGGAGTGAATGGCTCTTGTAAAAAAGTGGAATAATCCTATGGCGGTTGATGTGGCGTGCAAACCGAGGCAGCAAGGTGTCGGGACACAATGATGAAATTGTACCTGGTGAGAGCGAGAAATTATCTCAAGCATCATCACGAGCTCAAATAAATGAGTCCGTTGATATAAAAAGTGTCAAAAATGGATAACGGCCAATGTGGCATGCAAACCGAGGCGACGAGGGGCGTTTTGGAAAAAGACCCAAAAAATATGGGGGTGAGAGCGAGAAATGATCTCAAGCATCATCACGGGCTCAGAAAAATGAATCCAATGATATAAAATATTTCAAAAACGGAGAGCAGCCAAAGTGGCACGCAAACCGAGGTGACAAGGGGTGTCTAGAAAAAATGCTAAAAACATTTTTGGTGAGAGCGAGAAATGATTTCAAGCATCATCATGGGGACGGAAATATGAATCCGGCGGTGCAAATGGTACGAAACACAGAGGTCATAAGGACTCCGGAATGGTCAAAGGAAATAACTGGGTTAAAAAATGACTATAAATAAAGTTGAGTCCACCAAGCCAAGGATGCAGTGGTGGGGAGAAATCATGACCTGCGGGGGCAGAATACTAGGTGTATCAAATCAAATCAAATCTGCAAGTGACACGTGATCGCAAAAAATGGTTGAGATCACAAAGGTGAAAAAATGAGCAGGGTTAATGACCTGCTCCCATGCTATGTGCATGGGGTTTGTGATTGTGGATCACATATGTGTTGGTTTGAACAATGGGATCATTGAAACGTTGAGATAGATGTGACGGGGAAGGTTCAAAATGGTTGATCATGCCCCCTTTCCCAGGATCGA
The DNA here is from genome assembly GCA_027924585.1 of Larix kaempferi. Lineage (NCBI taxonomy): Eukaryota > Viridiplantae > Streptophyta > Pinopsida > Pinales > Pinaceae > Larix > Larix kaempferi. Next base: position 412,851 of record BSBM01001513.1, on the reverse strand, counting down.
GGTAATCTATTATGCCCCTTGACTCAGAGGTGTTAATGTGGTGCTCTATGATAGCGGGGTCAAGACCAGGCATTTTGGTGTAGGACCCGGAAAATACATCATGGAACTCTTGGAAAAGTTTTTTGTACTCTCCAATCTCATACTCACTGCAGGAGGATCCTAATGTAATGATTTCAAGACCACCAGGTGGGTCAGAGATATCGATGTGGATGACAGGTGAGATGTTGGCCATGTTACCTTCCTCAAAGGCATCAAAAGAGAGAATAAGATCCTTAAACCAGTCGACTTTGGTGGGAAGGAAATCTTTGGACTCAACCGCAAATTGGGTAGCTGTGGTAGAGGAGGAGTCTTCTAGGAGGAAATAGGAATGATGGTGCATGTCATCCTAGGGATAATCTAGGGTAGTGAGAGCCTCTAGAATCTCCTCATAATTGTGGAAACTTTGAGTTGTCAAATCGGTTGACGAGGGAGTGGTAGTTGAAGAGATCATATAAATGGTGTCAATCTATCCGGATGGGGATGATACTGGGGGGTGGATCTCCTCAATTGTGGGGGGTGTCGTCTCAAGGTCCAAATTATTCATCTCGTAGAGAGCTGCTCTATAATCTGGGAGATCAGGACAGTGATGTGAGTAATGGCCGTAAATACCGTATCTTGCACAAGGGTGGTTGGTACGCAGTGATTTATCACGAGGCTTAGGGGTTGGATCTAGTTCAACAACCGGGATGTTGGGGTTGTCGTCAAGGATTTGCATGTGTTTATGTAATGCGGGTAATTGTCGACATTGATGAGTTGGGTGGCCTAACTCATCACACAATGAGCATTTAGGAGGAGCATGAAACATGGGGGGTTTTAACTGCCTTAGGAGGGGGTACAGCAGTGTATGGTTGTGGGCCTCTGCCCCCAGTGGGCTTGATAAGAGGAGGGGGATTCGTAGATGATGAAGGGGTGATGACACCGGGAGGTGGTTGGCTAGTAGTGGCAATGGGTTGCACCGGTTGTAGGATGACATTTGGTATTGGCGGGGGAATGGGAGGCGAAATATACCACACGGGTAATCCCAAGGTTAACCCGGGGAGGCTAAGAGCAGCCATAACCGAGGCGCTTACTACGCCCAAGGGAGGGAATAGGAAGGGAATTATGTGGATGGGTGTAACACCAATGTGACTAGGTACCAATGGTGGTTTGGGTAACAAGGGCGGTTGATTGTTGGGTGTTTCTGTATTGTGGGAAAGGGTACATAGGTTAGATACTTCGGTCGCAGGTGACGGGGGTGGAATGGATTGGAATGTTGAGGTCATCGACGTATCTGAGTAAAGTCTGGGTCCCACATAGGAAATAAATGAAGTAGTTTCACCACACATAGGTTGTTCAACCATGAGGAGAACATTTTCAGGTGCAGCAGGGGCATTGGGATCATAATAGGTGAGTTGGTCGACCTTGACCATGCGTCCGTCATGGGGTAACATCATGGTACGAAAAACGGAGGAGGAAACCGCCCGCATGGAATACATGTAGCTGTGGCCAAGTAAGAGGTTATAATCAAGTTGGGCATTGATGACCTCTATGTCAATGAGCATGGTTTTACCAGCCAACTGGACGGGGACTTTAGCTAAGAGGCCTTCGGGTTGAGCCAAATGGTCGTCATAGGCTTGCAACGCAGTGGTGGACTGCTGGAGGGTAGGGGATGCCAACTTCTACCAAACAAATGTGGACATAACGCATGTAGAGGCACCTTCATCGACAATGCACCGATGGATGACAAGATTCCGAACGGAAACAAAAACTTGGAACGCTAAAGTGGAATGCAGGCGTGATTTGGACTCATCCAAATCGAAGGCCATCAATCGTGAATCATTTGGGTCAATAGCAGCAATGGCGGAGATCAAAGTCTTGCACTGTGAAGGAAAGTTTTTTAAGACTTATAACACAGACATGGCTACGGGAGATTGGGCTAAGTCATCTACAATGTTGTAATTTGACGCAGCACGAGCATTGGGGTTATTGTTGATGCGACGAAGTGGGAAGCGAGGTGCTTTGGAGGCGCCATCGAGTGGAGCCAGGGGTATACATAACGTCTGATCAGTGGGATGAGTGTTAGTGTTTTTGTTGGAGGGAGAGGCTTTAGGGGTGTAGCCATATTAGTTCCGACGAGTTTGGAGGTTGACATCAACGGATGACATCATTAACAAGTGGTGGGTACCTGATTCTAACATGGGTTGATCAAGAGCGGCATAAGTGATCTGTTGTTGTGGTGGCGTGTTGCCTTGAGGGGGAGCCAACAGCTGAGTGTTCACTACGCCTTTGTTTGGTAAGGGATTTTGCAGCACCAAAGGTTGATGCTGAGGGGGTGGGGGGTTGGGTGGCGCCTAAGGAGCTGCATGCCCTTGGCAATGGGCATCATTAGTCCAGAGTTATCGAGCTTGCTCCAAATGTGAGCAAGCGTGTGTGCAGTGGCCATAGACCCCGCAAATAGAACAACGATGGTTTGTTCGCAAATTAGGACTTTTGGCTTGCTTGGGTGGCCGATCAGGGTTTTGGTTGGCAGGGGCCACGTTGTTGTTGTTTGGGGGATTGGGAAGTTGACCGCCTTGGTCTTGAGGAGGGTTTTTCCCACGGTTAGGGACTTTGCCACGATTTTGCTAGCCCTGTTGGCGCTAGTTATTTTGGTTCTGCTAAGGATTCTGTTGGGCGTATACTTTCCCTTGGGCAGTAGGTGGGTTCTAGGGTTGTGCAGGTGCGGGAGCAGGCTGTGGTGGATAATAAGTAGGGGGAGGCTACGCAGGTTCTGAACCTTGTGAGGTTTGTTGATACATCTGCGGAATGGGTTGTGGGTTTACTGCAGGGGCTACCTATGGTGGGTAATAAGCAGGTTGGTCTTGAGAGGACACAGGAGCTGGTGCAGCCTATAGGTGGTAATATGGTTGAGGTGCGACCGGGGGGCGTAAGCAGGGGATGCATGACCAAAGCACTGATATGGACATGAGGGTCCGTGGGAATGGTGGTGATGTGCATGGGAGCATACGAATTCATTGCTCTAGACTGTGATGTATCCCGCGAAAGGTCGGGGCCATGGATAGGACGTGCTATGGAAAAGGGTTGTGGATGCGAAGCAACATGACCAATGATGCCGTCTGCAGCATGGGATGCCCCCGGCGCATCGTGTTGGGAGGAATCACCGTGAGGGGCATCAAGTATGATGGTATATAGATAACCCTACTAGACGTAAATGAGGTCAAATTGCTTGGCTTTGAGGATGGCCTCTTCTTCAGACTGGGGTCGTTTGGATGCCACATCCTTGGCAATGACAGGAAGGAGGGATTTTAGAAACCAATCTAAGAAGATATGGTCGTCTAACTTGATTTTGCAGAGGCTGCGGCGTCGACACCTATCATGAATGTGGTCCGTGATGTGGGTAGCTGTGTTCTATCTACAAGATAGTACGATCTCAACTCCCGCGTCATAGCAGACAGGTAACTGAAAGAACTGCAGGAAATTCGAGGCAAGGGAAGTAAAGGTGGCATGGGTCCCATGGGGCTGCTCGATGTACCACTTAGCTGTAGAGCCAGTGAGGGTGCGCTGTAACAAACGAAGGTAGACAAAGTCGTCCACTATGGAGTTGGAGGAACACCATAGATGGAAGGACATAATATAGTTCTAGGGGTCCTCACCTGCCTTGCCCTCAAACTTAGGGATGTCGAAGCGGAGCTTGGTGGGCATGTGAGGCCACGCACAGTCGTGTCTGATGGGATCATTAGTTAGTCTAGCTAGGTCAGGAAGGTTGAGGCTAGCCATGAATGGAAAACTAGTAGAAGGATGTGACATACTAGTGGGTGTGACCATGTTGGGGCCAATGCCCCCAAGTGGAAGAGTTGGGTTTGGGATGTTGCCCCCAAGTGGAGGGAAGAAAGTGGTATGGGACGGTCCTGCACCTCCAAGGGTAGTGTGAGTCACTAATGGAGTGGTGATAGGTATGCCAGCTACTGGAATGGGTATAGTGATCGGAATGGTAGATGGGGGCCCCATCGAGGGCATACCCAAGGCAGGTGTGGTAACTCATGTGGCGGTGGATGCTCCACCAATGGTCCCTACAAAGAAAGGGGTGGAAGTCACGCCAGCCATGGGGCTGGTTGGTGCAGTGTAAATGGGGTTCTCGGACTCTGTCTCAGAATCAGAGATAAAATAAGGGAGGTCGAGCTCGGGTGACGGAGTTCTATGTCATTGACGAGTGGAGTCAAGTGACAAGGCCGAGATCTATGATGAGTGGTATCAAGTGATCAAGATCTATGTCTATGACGGGTAGTGTCAAGTGAACCGTGCTGTGGGGGCTCACCCCAGAGGCGTCGAGAATTTCTCGGGGACTCAATGGTGACAGATGGTGTCAAATATCTGGGGGTTGTGTTTGAGTGAAAAACAACTCAAAAACCCTAATGCAACCGAGTGTACAGAAGGAAAGCTCAAAAAATATGGCACTCAGGCCAACAACCAACTCAAAACAATTACTGTAATAGTGGAGTATCAACATAAATGGTCAGAATACCAACAAGCAGCAGGTTTCCTAAAAAATAAAACTAGTGGACTCACTAGACCAAAAGGAGGTAAGGGAGCATGAAAACACCGAGCTAAATAGTATTCTAACTCAACTAGACATATCCTCTGCAAGGTGATGAAATCCAAGTCAGATAATATGGATAGTAGAGCCAAGTGGCTAAACATATCCCCCTACTGGGAGGGACACCGGGTAGTCAATCTTAGAAGAGAGGCAACTAAGATACCCCATTCATGACACGTCCAAAAAAGGTGAATCTGTTGTTTGGTTCTATCGCCGCGGTATCCCCATATGGGTGATACCCCGAGAACTGCAAAAGGTAACCTTCGATTACTTAATGGATTGCGGTATTCCACTCAGGCCTCCGGAACCAGTCTAGTGACTTCAACCCTCCTAGGAGAGAGGCCCTCTGATAAACTGGTTGTGACCATGCCAAAAAATACTAGGGGATTTTGGTTCCCTAATGGACAACAACTATGTCTCAAGTGTAAGCAACCGAGAGGTGTTATTTGGATGCCTATCCCCCGATCCTACCTAACTACAAAAATTCTTATGTGTTCCCTAAGTGGGGTTAGAATGTTGGTTGTGTTAAGTAGTATTTTAGGGCTCACTTGAATTAGGTGACAAAGTGTGTGCGTGTGAGATGATGAACCCAAGTAAAAGTGCCAAGGGGCTGGCAACTTTCTAACTAAAAATAACAATACAGAATTTAAACTTTGAAATGCAAAATTTTCTCTTTTTCAATTAAAATGCTGAAATTTAAAAAATATTATGTAAATGGAACAGAAATAATACTGCAGAAAAGGCTGTAGGGAAGTATGGCTGCAGGTAGGACAGATGGCTGTGTAGGTGCAAAAAATATCGCAGCAAAGTGCTAGGTTCAAAACAGGAAAAAAGTGCAGAAAACAGACCGCGGGTCTGTGGCAAATCTGGGTGGTCGGACCGTGGGAAACAGCTCAACAGTCACGGGCAGGTTGCGGGATTTTGGCCGAATGATGCAGTCGGACCACAGGAAACAGGTCGAAAGTCGCAGGTGGGTTGCAGGAAAATGGCTGAAAGCCGCAAGCGGGACGCGGGAAAATGGCTGAAAGATGTCGGCGGGTTGCAGAAAAATGGCTGGAAGCCACAAGCGGGACGCGGGAAAAAGGCCGAAAGACGCAAGCGGGTTGCAGGAAAATGGCTGAAAGCCGCAAGCGGAGCGCGGGAAAAAGGCTGAAAGGCACAAGCGGGTTGCAGGAAAATGGCTGAAAGCTACAAGAGAAATGCGGGAAAAAGGCCGAAAGACGCAGGCGGGTTGCAGGAAAATGGTTAACAGCAGCAGTCTGATTGCACCAAACAAGCTAATAGCCACGGTTGGATCGCAGGTAACAGACTTGAATCTGCCTGTAGGTCACCGGAAACAGTTTGAGAGCCGCAGTCAGATCATAGGTAAATGCCTGAAAGACACGATCGGAACGCAACTGCGGGGGGTAAACGACACGGTTTACGGCAGCTGAAAGGAAAAAACAGGAAAATATTGCAGAAACTTAAAAACGTTTAAAACTTTAAAACTATGACCAGAAATTCAAAGGAACACAAGGGGAGTCGCCAAAACTGTAGCTAGGGTTTTCACCCTAGCTTGTGCAAATGAGCACCTACTAAGGAGAAGGGACTCCTTAGTAGCATTTCAATAAACAATAAATAAAAACAGTAAAATAGAATGAAATTTAACCTAGCATGAGCATTAACATAAATAATAAAACATGAAAATATGGCAAAATATTTCTCTTTTTGTATTAAAGATTACCTCAAGTGTAGAGGTTTGGTGAAGTCCTTGCAGCAGTCCAAGAGGATTACTTCCAAGCTTCCAGTTTTGCTCCTTTCTCTTTCTCCAAAGGGTTGGAAATGGGCCAAAGGGACACTCAAATGTGAAAGTAGCTCAAGGTTGAAAGTAGTGGAGTCGCCAAAATTGTAGCTAGGGTTTTCACCCCAGCTTGTGCAAATGAGCACCTACTAAGGAAAAGGGACTCCTTAGTAGCAGTTCAGAAAAACATTAAATGAAAGACAATACAGTAAAATGTTAATTATTCTAAACATGTGCATAAAACAGAAAAGACAAGATAATAAAAAGGGTTTGTGTATTGATTATACCTCCAATGTGAAGATTGGTGGAGCTCTTGCAGCAGTCCAGGAGGGTTGCTTCCAAGCTTCCAGCTTTGCTCCTTCTCTTTCTCCAAAGGGTTGGAAATGGGTCAAAGGGGCACTCAAGGGTGAAAGTAGCTCAAGGGTGAGCTAGGGTTTCAAGAGTGATTTTGACAAAGTAAGGGTGTATTTGATTGTGGATATGAAATGAGGGGCCTCCATCACCTACTTATAGGTTTTCAGTGGTGGAGTGCTGGCCCATGGTTTTGGGAACCATATGGTTTAGGTCAGCTGTATAGGGTTTTTTCCTCCTTTTCCCCTCTTTTTCTTCTCTTTTTGTATTTTTATTCCCTTCTTAGAGGGTTTTTGCTATTTTGGAGGAATTTTGGATTATTTTGGGGGAAAATGGGGTTTTTTGGCCTTTTGGAGGCTTTTTTAACGGTTTTGTGGCCTTTTGGAGGCTTTTTAATGGGATTTTAAGGTTTTGGAGACAAACATGGTAGGAAATATGGACAAATGAGTCATGTAATGGGGTAGATGAGGTAGTGAGCACTTTTTGGGTGTTAACAGAGTGGAGACTCAAGATAGGGCAAAAATCCACTAGAGTTCTCTGACGATTCTCCTCTTCCTCCCGTCCATAAGCCATATGTGCTCAATATATAGTCCTCTCAAAGATAGGTGAAAGGACACATCGAGGCGTTACTCGGGCAGATGGAGAGCCAAAGGTCACCCAATGACCGCTTTTTGGGAGTAAAAAGTAATTAATAGTGGTTTTTACCATTTTACTTGAGACCCGCAGGCTATAGTGATGCAACTCGCGGGTACGCATGCTATAGTGATGCAACATGCGGGTAGGAATAAAAATAGGGAAAAATGGTATCTCTGAAGGATAGAAGTGGATCTAAGTCACTGAAATGGATCCTACATGCCAAACAATGTTGATTCTCACAGGGTGGAAGATTACGGTGTAACACTTATTTATTGGCAATCTAACCAAACAATGTACAAACTTATCCCCAATCCTACATCTTTCACAATTTCTATCTATGTCTTCCACAAAAACATTGAATTCCATTTCACCTAACATTTCATCCTCAACCATGTCATCCTCACGGACTCTAACAATGATCCCTTTGGCAATGGACATGCTTGATCTTGTGCATTCATGTGTAAGAGAAACCTTTTTGCAGTTGTATGTAATCCTATCTTGGGGAATATGTGTTGGATGATCATGGCAACGAGGTACCAAATCAGATTTTGGCCAAATATCATAAGATCCCAATACACTGCCTAGTGTATTCTAGAATCTTGTTGGATGTGGTAGAAGAGCATCATGTTTTAACACCTTCTCAATATTAACCACTATGGATCCTTTTTTTACCATCCTTCCATGCACCTTTTGGCCAATATATGTATTGAATATGGATCCTTCACCCACCTTCACTCCACATTGCAAAAGATCTATTTTGTCTCCAATAGAAAATGCAGAAGAGACATTTGCACTTGTACACCATATTAAAGAAAATTAGTATTTTCTCAAAAAACCATTCAATGTACTGTCAATAACACTTAACACATGCTTCAAAATTTTGATTTAACACATGCTTCAATGTATTATCAATAACACTTCACACTATCGAATGTGGTTCAATGACATCAATTATCAAAACCATAACATATCCTGCAGTAAGCCTTTCTCTGCCATAATAAGTTTTAGTCTCTGTAGATTCAACCCTTCCTATCCCAATAACGTGATCATTAATTAGGAGGTTAACATAGTCCCGTCTTGTCAATATTATATTTTCCATTGTAACTCCTTCCAATTTCTGTAACATAATTGAGTTGTAGTTTGTAATTAAGTTTAAACCATGTAAAGTGTTCTCTTATATTTTAGCAAAAATCCAAGCTTCAAAAAAGTAATATAGTTGCAGTAATTCAAAACAATATGGCAACCATTTTGTACACAATGAAACATTGTTCCCCACCATGTTATGCTTTCTACCAAAAGGAAATTTACATATAAATTACATTAAAATATATATGAAGAGCTAACAACTAGAGATTCAAGTAGTGTCATAGAATGAGAATATTAACTCAGATAAAACCACCAAGTTCCTATTTAACTTTGGACATTACACTTATATTATTGGTGTATGTGTATGAATAGTGCTTGTAGCTAGGGTTTTCGCCCTTGCTTGTGCAAAAGGGCACCTACTAAGGGAAAGGACCCTTAGTAGCAGGTTTAAAGGAAAATGATCAAAACTAAACTAATCATAAACAACAAACAATATGATCTAATGTGTGCATAAGATTAAAAAACAACTTAAAGCAGTAAATAATTGATTTTCAAAACAATATAGCAAAGAATTTTTAACTTTTTGTATTATGGGAAAGCAAGGGCTTGCAAACAATTTACCTCAGAAATGAGGTTGGTGAAGCTCTGACAGTGTGTTCTGGATCTCTTTGGTTCCGTACTCTCCTCCTCAATGCTTTCGGTGTTGGCTAAGATTTCTATCTTCTCAAGGGAGGCCAAAGCTCAAACATGGATGGCTAAGGCTTGACAAAATTTTAGCAGCATAAGGGTAGAGTAGTTGAGGGATATCTGAAATGAGAGGCCTCCACCCTTTTTATAGTCTTAGATTAGGGTTTTAGGGATTTTTAGGGTTTTTTACCTGTTTTCTCTTCTTCTTTTTTTCTTTTGAGTTTTATTCCCTATTATTTTGATTTTGACCCTCTTTTGGGGTTTTTGTATGTTTTCGAGAGAATTTTGGGTATTTTGGTACCCATTTTGGTTTTCTAGGGTTTTGGAGGCTAGGTTAGTAGGAAATTTGGTCAATAGAGGTGTATGTTCAAAGGGATGAGTTGGTGAGTACTTTTTTGGTGCTAATAGATTGCCCCCTGATGTGTGAGGGAATGAGCTCATCGTATGGCCGATAAACATCATAAGTACTGTGGTTTTCCTGAGTGATAAGCATTGGGATGGAGGAGAGCATGAACTTGTTGGAGACCAGAACACGAGGTCTGTACTGGATGTCAGGAACTAAAAATACATGTCTAACTGAGGAGTATCTCAGCATATGGACGAGGTGGGCATACCCATGCTCGTTGTCAAAATAGAATAATGAGGTCCAAAAAAGGGGGACCGAAATAATACATGAAAAATTGTTGTGTACATCATATTGGTCCAGAGGGGATGCAAATCTGGGATATACCCATGGTCTGACCATGGTTGATCTGGAGAAATGATGTATGGACATAAGGGTGTCCACATAATCTCCAAACGTGGCCCAGATATCCATAGGAACATCTAACGGGGTGTTTTGAATTGACTCATCAATATGCTAAATCCGAGGGACATCCGGGGTCTTCGACTGATAACTGAAGGGACCAATACCCTGCACGAATCTCAACGGTGCGATCAAGGTGTTGAAGTCGAGCACGTGAGAAACAACCATTCAGAGAGGCACTAAGGACTCCTCAAGAAATGGTCCGTAGGCACTCACTACTGATGGTGATGAGTGCAAGGCATTGGGACCTATGGGTCTATCCTCTGGAATAGATTGGTTGGCGTCGACAAAAGGAGACCTTGCAACTACCAAGGAAGTGATGTTTCCTTGATAGGAGCGCGAGGTGTACAACCGAAGTGTGATAGTACTGGTGGTGGGACTGACATACTATGGAGATGGGGAATAACTGGGGTCATAGAGTGGGTGGACTCAAACTTCCTTTGTTCAGAGCATGATGACATGGATGACCTCGCAGCATATGAAACTAACTTTGGGTACGAGGATCATAGCTTAAGGGATCAGGGGTAAGTACTGCAGTGTGAAAGACACAGGGGGACAAACTTATGGATCATATCAGGAGACTCTCAAGGTGTCATATTGCAGAATACTCTGAACAAAGGCGACCAACTTAAGGAAGCTACCATAATAGTGTGGTTATATATGCTTTGGTGTGGCGCCGAGAGGCACTGTTGGGACCTTCTTCACTGTTTAAGGAGCTCGAAGAAGGGATAAAAGTGTGCTCAAAGAATGGTATTGTCGTGTGGATTTGTACGAGCCTGGGACAGTTAATGCTTGTAAGTGCTTTCATTTTTAAGGAGTCTAAAAGCGATAAGAAGACTTTGAAGTGGTGGAAAGGTACCGTCTTGTGTATTTTTTACGAGCCTAGGATGGTGATTGCTCATGGTTTATTTCACTTTTAGAGAGTCTAAAAGCAGAAAGAGGACTTGAAGGGGGTTCTTTTGTGTGTGTTAGTTTCCAAATTCTGAAAAAACGTAAAAGGATGCAATGAAGAACTCTTCTAGCCGGTGTGACTAGAGTATTCATTTTTCGTAATTAGTCTACAAGGTCTGGAAAAGGGGTAAACTTATACCAGGTAGATTCCCTTTCAGATACTTTTAGCGAGCATGAAAGGAAGCAAGATTTCTTAGCAATATTTGCATTGTTTTAGGAGTGAGAAAAGAGCTTAATAGAAACTCCCTAAGTGCCTTTTTTGTAAAGGAATTGATCGGCCCGAAAAAGGGGTAAAATTATACCAAACAAAAGTAATGGTGAAGCAAGGAGGAAGTGTTCAATCAAGGGACGAGTATGGGGATCAAGCACAGTGATAGGGGGGAACACTGATGGGGCCTACTTGTGGGTCGATGAATGGTAGCAAAATAACGCCATAATTGCAGTATGGATGGAGCGGAGGGCTCATGGATAGGTTGTGGTACATGGATTGGTAAAATGTGATAGTGGTCGATGTGGCATGCAAATCGAGGTGCCGAGGGTACTAAAAAATATCCAAAAAATGTAGAGGTGAGAGAAAGAAATGATCTCAAGCATCATCACAAGCGTGGAAAACAGAATTCGGTAATATAAAGAACGTCAAAAAACGGAGAACGGTCGATGTGGCATGCAAACTGAGGCAACGAGGGGGCACTAAAAAATGCCCCAAAAATATAGAGGTGAGAACAAGAAATGATCTCGAGCATCATCATGAGTGCGAAAAACTGAATCCAGCGATATAAAGAACGACAAAAACGGAAAAAGGCCAATGTGGCACGCAAACAAATGTGACGAGGGGGCACTAAAAAATGCTCGAAAAATATAGAGGTGAGAGCGAGAAATGATCTCAAGCATCATCACGAGTGTGGAAAACTGAATCCGATGATATAGATAACGTAAAAAATGGACAACGATCGATGTGGCATGCAAACCGAGGCGACGAGGGGGCACTAAAAATGCCCAAAAAAGGTGTTGGTGAAAACTGGAAACTGACTCGACCACTGCAAAGTTCTAGATGCGCTGAGTTCATTGGTATCAACGGTTTGGGAAACGGGCATCGGATGATCCCGTAGTGGCAAAAGGAAAATAAGGCTAATGTCTATCAATAGTAAGTGGTCCCTCATTATAGGTGTCATTTGTGAGTGGTGAGTTTGACAGGAGATTAGAGGAGGCCAGAGGTGAAAATTGAGATTGTGGGAGATTTCATCGGTGGATTTGCGTTCCAGGAGTTGCAGGTAAGAGCTCATGTCCTTAGCTTTGTCATTTAAGCATTTTTATTGGGTTTGGGGCCTCTGGGGAGGTGTACCAGTCATGAATGGGTACCTACGTGGCATAGCACAGGTTTGGGAAGGTTTGGTGCGCTCTGGACCACGGCAATGGTGGAGGTAGCTGCGCTGCAAAGTGAGGGTATCTCGCTAAAGGGCGCGGTTCAGGGCATGCTGGGGCATCCAGAAAACGCGTTGTGCCCTGCGGGTTTGCTCAGCCTAGTTGCACTCTAGAGCACATCTTTAAGAGGGGAATGTGCGTTGGGGAGCGCAACTAGGGGTTGGTGTGGCTACAGTGTGTAGCACAACTTCTCAAAAGGAAAGTGCAGTGTAGAGTGCAGGGAGTGTCTTATCAAGTGTGTTCTGCAGTGCACATTTCAAGGGAGAAAGTGCACTCCAGAGGGCATTTGAAAGCCCGCATTTTGTGTTGGGATATGGATCTGATGGGATTTATTGTTGTGATTGGTAGGATGCCAGAGGTTGCATGGATAGAGCGGGAGGTTCCTCCCAACATACAGAGGAATATCCAGACATATATGGTGGTTTGGGAGGCACTACCTGATAGTGGGCTCTTGAAGTTCGCAGAGATCCCATATATGTATTTAGCACCTATGTTGCTGAACAAGTTAGTTGAGTTATGGGATTTGGACATCGAGGCTCTTATGATTTAGGGCGAGCGACTAGATCTGACCCTATCTGATGTGTACTTCTTGAATGGACTACCCAGGTTGGGCATGGTTAGTGATACCTAGCCAAGGAGGCCGGGGAATGTGTCGATGTAGACTTTATTGGACAAGCATTGTTTGTTGGTGGCAGAGGTGAGCGACTCTTCACTTATGCTTTGTGATTTAGAGAGTCCGACTACCCAGGAGATTGTGGTGATGGTGGTACGAGTTTTGGGTTCTCATGGCCCCAACTGGATCTTGAGAGGGTAGATGTTACTGATAGAGAGTGTCCTTAACGGGAGGGAATTTTTCTATTCATCCTTTTTATGTGCATTTTTCTTTGAGCAGGTCCAAACACTGCAGCTGCACAAACTCATGCGGGAGGCGCCACCAACAGAGCTGCGGATGTGGCGATGGAGCGAGATGATGACTCGTAGGGGTGGAGAGCTAGTGGGCCGTTTCTTCACAGAGGAGTTGTTTTTACAGTGGATGTAGATACTTGTATCCATTGAGGATTACCCATATGTTGGGATGGACTTTCGGGGGGACCCAGATATGCCGAGGCCTCCTGGTCAGGCTTGGGGACCAGATGGTATGTCTGTTTTGTTTTGTTTGGTTTTATGCTCAATATTATGTTGTCTCTAGTTGGTATTCATCGATGTTTTGATATTTATTTTTGCAGATGTTGGACCTCGACCGCCATTGGGGTATCAGGCATGGAGAGGCCATGTCAAGGGGATAGACCCAGTAGGTCGTGGACAGGGGCTTCGTCGGAGTGTCGTAGTTACTTTGGATTTTTTACGACAGGGGATTGATCGGCTCTTGGAGGGGATCGAGAGCGATGGCTGGCAGCATCTGGATCAGGAGATGATAGACATATGTTATGATGCTCCACAGGAGTGGAGGCCCATTATGTAGCGCATTGCGATGGCTGCACAGATAGTGAGATATTTCACTCGAGGGGATGTACCCTATCTTAGGGAGGATGATGAGGATGAGCCTAAGGAGGAGGTACCTGTAGAGGAGCATCCTGAGGAGGAGGATCTTGAGGAGGATATGCCTGAGGAGGAGCCAGGGGAGGATGAGCTAGCGGCATAGGAAGTCGCAGCTGCTGCCGATGAGGCAAGGGTTTTAGAGGGGGATGATGCTGATGAGGACTACCGGGAGGAGTTTGACTAGGAAGTTGACGGGGTTGTCCCCACTGTGATGAGCATGTGGTATTTTTGTATATACGGCTTATGATATTTACCGAGGATGTTGTTGGGGCTCCTCGCTGTGTTTATATGTATATTTGGGTACAGTGGGTACTTGTGACATTTTCATGATATATATATATATATATATATATATATATTTATGGCACATGGATGCCTTTTGTGATGATGTGTTGTCTTCTATGCATGTGGATGCACCTATCATGATGGTTGTATTATATGCACGTGGATGCAATTTTGGTGATGATTTCTTTTTGCGATTATTGTGTTTTTTTAATGCCTAAATGATATTGTTATGTACATGCGAATGGTATTGTTATCTATGTATGATTGATTTCCTACATATTGTGATTTGTATGCCAGTCTAGAATATTGTTAGCCATTTGGTCTGCTACACTATTTTGATTTCGTGGGACATGAGTGAATGTAATGGATTCAAATTGTCTGATCATTTGTTTAGTGTAGGAACTTTCTAAAAAGGAAGTGATCCCGTACCTGGTAACGGTTGTTGAGTTGAGCAACGAGCAGCTGGGAGTCAAGAAACACATGAAGGTGACATACGCCCATATGGAGGGCGGCAGTCATAGACCGGCCACAACATCGTACTCGGCTCGATTAGTGGTAGCAGCACCTATGCACACGCCATCGAGGTGGATTAGCTAGTGTGAGGGGGAATACAGGACCCAAGCTGCAGAGGCGAAGTTCGGGGACTAGCAACTTGCGCCATCAGCAAAATCGACATATTGTGGTGGGAGGGAGCCCATCTGCGATCATGCAGGGTAAACAAAATGTAAGGTCTTAGATAAAAAAATGTGGGAGAAAAAAATGAATGAAACTATACAAAAGGGACTGATGGGTCCCCAAAGGGGTGTTATGGGTAGAAACATTTAAGGTACAACCCGTTTCGAGGGTTGCACAGGGGGGTCCCTTCATAATCGGTGAGGATGTATGCCCCATGTCCCAAACAGGTATGTATGATATATGGGCCTTGCCACATGGATTCAAATTTTCCTTTCCCAGTCTTATCGTGTGCTTGGTCATAGACGAGGACAAGGTCTCCTTTCCGAAAATTGCAAGGATGAACATGTTTGTCATAGCCTACTTTCGAGCGGTTTTTAGCAGCCTCAATGGTTTGGACGATTGTCCGGCAATCCTTGTTGGCTTGTTCTAGGAAGACGAGGCGTTTTTCGAGTGGGGAGGTATCAGGTAGGAGTTCGACAACGATGTGGAGGGTGGGAATTAGGTATTTAATGGGGAGGATCGATTCGACGCCATGTACTAAGTGGAAAAGGGTAAACCCCGTGGCAGTCTTCGTGGATGTGCGATAAGCCCATAGTGCTGGAAATAGCATGTGATGCCAGTTGGACTTAGGGCGATCTACGGTGCGCCGAAGAATGGTCTTCAGTATTTTATTGATGGCCTCTACCTAGCCATTCCCTTGAGGGTAATAGGAGAAAGAGTATTGATTCTTGAATTTCAGAAGGATAGATAGTTCCTTCCAGACAGATTCCTCGAAGTGTCTTCCGTGGTCAGACACAAGTTGTTGGGGGACACCAAAATGAGTAATTGCATGATTGAAGAAGAAATGAGTTGTGGTGTCAGCTTTGCAGTTGAACTTGGGCATGGCCTCTTCCCATTTGGTGAAGTAATCTACAGCTACCACGATATATTTATGGCCACTTGCTGACGGAGGGTTGCACTCCATGAAGTCAATGGCCCATTTCCAGAAAGGGCCAACAATGACGACTAGGTGAAGGGGGGCGGGTGGGGTCCTTTCCTTTGGTGCAAAGAGCTGTCAGTTGCGTCAATGCTTAACGACAATGATGCAATCAGTAAAGAGGGAGGGCCAAAAATATCCGGCACGGATAAATGTTTGGGTGGTGGCAATCCCTGAAAAGTGTCTGCCGCAAGCTCCACTATGGAAATCATTAAGGACTTGTTTGGCCTCATCGTGGGTGAGGCAGCGGCATAGAATGGTGTCGATACCGCGACGGTATAACACATATCCTAAGAAAAGGTAATGTGAAGCGTGGTGACGTATGCGTCGACGCCCATTGCGGTCAAGATCAGGTCGAAGTTCTGAGTGCGAAGGTACACCACGATATCCCCGTACCAAGGGTCATCTGAGGAGATGATAAATAAATGATCATCGAAGAGACTAGTATTGATAGGAGTTGAATTGGATGATGATGGAAAATATGTCATATATTGTGCCAACGCAAGGGCCTTGATGGTCTTTGGTGTTGTAAACGTGAGATCATATTCTTGGAGAATAATGACCCACTTAGCGACACGGCCTTGTAGGAGGCGACGACTCAAAACGTAAACCATAGGATTAGAGTTGGCCACGACAGTAGTTGGGCACAACAATGTATAGTGAGGGAGATTTTGTACAGAGAAGACGACAGCTAGGGCCAAATTCTCTTATGGGGGGTAACGCAACTATGGGCCAAACAAGGTTTGACTCACATAGTAGATTGTGTGCTCTTTTAGTGCACTATCTTCTTGAGTGAGCACCCTAGAGATGGCGTGTTCTGATGCCGAAACATACAGGATAAAATCCTTTGAGAAATCTGGGGGGGGAGATCAAAGGGGCATTAGTTAAGGTTGTTTTAAGGGTTGTAAAGGCTGCTTGAGCTCGCTCATCCCAAAAAAATGGGATGCGGGTGCGGAGTAAGCCGAGAAAGCCATGAACCATCGTGGTGTATTCAGGAACAAAGCGGTGGAGAAAGTTGGCTCTCCCTTGTAGACTCTGTAACTGACGTATGGTGTGAGGGGGAGGTAGGTCCAAGATGGCTTGAACTTTTAAGGGGTCAACAGTTATCTGTTTTTGTGAAACGACGAATCCTAACAACCACTCTGCAGGAACGAAAAAGACACACTTGAGAGGGTTCAAGTGGATTTTGTATTTGTGGCAACGCAAGAAGACTTGTTGGAGGTCATTTAGGTGGTTATATCGTACTTTGGAGTGAGCGGGGAGATCATCTAGGTAAACCAGGATGATATGAGTTAGTTCATGGAAGCAGTATGTCATGGCTGGTTGGAAAGTGGCGCCCACGTTCTTTAGACCAAATGGCATGACCCAGTAGGAAAAGGTGCCCCATGGGGTAGTAAACACAGTTTTATATTGATCTTCTTTCTGAATGTGTATTTGGTCTATCCAGAAAAGCCATCCATAAAGGAGAGGACTTCATGTCCGGCACAAGCGTCAACGAGCTGGTCGATGAAAGGTATGGGAAATTTTTCTTTGGGACATGCATGATTAAGATCTTGAAAATTTGTGCAAACATGGAGAGTGCCCTGTTTTTTATTGACAGGTACGGGGTTGGACACCCAAGTGGTGTAAGCGATAGGATAGATAAATCCGGCTTTCCCTAGCTTGTCGATTTCAATTTTGATTGCAGGAAGTTTGGAGGGGTGAATTGGTCTCTGCTTCTGGCAGACAGGTGGGACCTCTAGCCATGTATCAATATGGTGTTCAATGATGGTAGGGTCCAAGCCAGGCATCTCGGTATAAGACTAGGCAAAGACATCGCGAAACTCCTGAAAGAGCTTTTTGGATTCCCCGATTTCGTATTCCGTACAAACGACACTTATTGTGATGAGTTCGGGTGCGCTAGGTGTGATGGAAATATCAACTTGTATGGTTTGTGATATATTGGCCATGTTTCCTTCCTCAAAGGTGTCGAGGGAGGGAATAGGGTTCTTAAACTAGTTGACCTTCTCTGGGAGAAAGTCTTTTGTTTCAATGCCCAGTTGGTTGGCTGCGATAGGGGTGGACTCACCAGGGATGAAATATGATTGATGGTGCATGTCATCCCATGGGTAGTTGGGTTGTGTAAGGGATCTAACGATTTCCTCATCGTTGCGGAAGTAATGAGTTGTCAAGTCATACGAGGGAAGGGTATATGTTGAAGGTGAGTCCTACCTATCGACCGTAGAGATCATATATATCATATCAATTTCTTTCAAAGAGGAATATTTTGGAGGGTAAATTTCTTCAATGTTAGGAGGGGATGTCTCTAGGTCGGTGTTATTCAACTCGTAGAGGTCTAGTCTGTAATCTGGGAGGTTGGGGCAGTGATGTGAGTAGTGACCATATATTCCACAGATAGCGCAAGTGTGGTTAGTATGCAACACCTTGTTGCGCTGATGGGATAGGGGGTTGAGTATGACTATGGGGATGTTGGGGTCATCGTCCAAGGTCTGCATGTGTTTTTTGAGATCTGGCAACTGGGGATAGTTGTGGGTGGCGTGGCCGATATCATCACACAAGTAGCACGTAGGGGGTACTCGCAAGGGTGGTTGGGGTGCCACTGGTTTTCTCACCGGATGGACAATATAATTTTGCGGGCCTCTACCCCCGGCATGTTTAGGTGGTGGTGGGGGAGGGTTTGTAGAAAATGTGGATGCTACGCCAGAAGGAGGACAGTTGGGCATGTTTACAACTCATGGGGGTGGGAAGTTGGAAGTGTTAATAGGTTGAACTGGTTGAAGGATGACTTGCGGTGTTGGTGGAGGAGTAGGGGCTAGTAAATAGCACACAGGAAGACCTAGGGTTAAACCAGGGAGGTTTAAAGTGGCCATCACAGGGGTACTTATCAATCCAGACGATGGGAATAAAAATGGGATCATATGGATGGGTGTTTCCCCAATGTAACTTGGTACCGACGGTGGTTTCGGTAGTAAAGGCGGTTGTTGGTTGGCCACTGTGTGGTTGGAGGAAATTGTGCAAAGATCAGATATCTCTGTTATCTGTACAGGGGGCGGAATGGATTGGGATGTGGAGTTCATGGGTGATTCTAAGTATAACCCGGGTCCGACTGTAGAGACTAACGATGTAGGAGCGTTGTGAAAGGGTTGTTCAATCATGGGAAGAACATTCTCAGGAGCAGTGGGGGCATTAGGATCATAGTATGTTATTTGGTCTATTTTGACCACATGTCCCTCATGGGGGAACATCATGATGTGAAAGACGGAAAAAGCGACAACCTTCATGGCATACATGTTACTATGACCAAGCAAGAGGTTGTAATCAAGTTGTGCGTTGATAACCTCTAATCGATTAGGACTGTTTTGCCCCCTGGCTGAACGGGAACGTTGGCCAAAAGGCCTCGAGGTTGAGGTGCACAGCCATCGTAAGCTCTTAATGTAGTTGTTGATGGCTATAGAGTGGGATATCCAAGCTTCTGCCAAGCAAACGTCGACATAACAAAAGTAGAGGCGCCTTCATCGATGATGCATCAATGGATGGCGAGGTTGCAAACTGATACAAAAACTTGGAAAGCTAGTGTCAAAGGAAACCGTGGTTCAGCTTGGCCTAAGTTGAATGCCACCAATCATGAGTCGTTAGGGTCTATCACACTGATGGCAGATGACAACAATTTCCTCTGTGCAGGAAAGTTCTTTAGGACTTCCAAGGTAGACATAATAGCGGGGGACTGTGCTATATATTCTACAATATTACAATTTGATGCGGCACGAGCATTAGGATTGTTGTCGATCCGTCGTAGTGGGAAGTGAGGGGCTTCTGGGGCCCCATCGCCGTGTGGCAGGGATATGCGTAAGGGCTAATCTGTTGGAAGAGCGTTAGTAGTAGTGTCGACAGGGGTAGTTTCGAGGTTGGGTCCGTATTGATTTCGACATGTTTGAAGATTGACATCTGTTGATGACATCATGAGGAGATGGTGGGTACCCGAATCCGTCAGTTGGTTTGTCTGTGTAGCATATGTGATTTTCTAAGGTGGTTGTGTGGTTCCTTGAGGAGGAGGTAGTGGTTGGGTGTTTACTACTCCTTGCATGGGCAAGGGATTTTGCAGCACCATGGGAGGTGGATGGGAGTTGGGTTGTGCAACAGGAACAGTCTGTCCTTGGCGTTGGGCATCGTCCGTCCAAACTTAATGGGCACGATCTAAGTGCGGACATTTGTGCATATAGTGGCCGTAGACCCCACATATGGAACAAGGATGATTTGTTCGTAGGTTGGGATTCTTTCCTTGACGAGGTGGTCTGTCAGGGTTTTGGTTAGGTTGGGTTGCATTGTTGTTGTTGGGGGGGTTTGGTTGTTGACCTCCTTGGTCCTGAGGTTTTTTATTCCTACGGTTCCGTCCTCTCTCCCGGTTTTGTTGGCCTTGCTGGTTACATTGAGCAAGCTGGTTTTGCTGTGGGTGTTATTGGACATAAAATTTCCGTTGCGGGTTGGGGGGATTTTGTGGTTGAGCAGGTGGTGAAGGTGTCAACGATGCGTAGTAACCAAGATGTGCTTGAGGTTGGGTCGGTGTTGGTGGGGTCGGCAGTGGGTGATAAACTGGAGGAGCTTGTGATTGCGTAAGTGGGGCATGTAGAGGGTAGTAAGTGAGCTGAACTTGGGAGTGTGAATGTCCTGGCTGAGGCAGGTGTTGATAAAAGGTGGATTGGCCTGCAGGAGGATTATAAGGTGAGTGTACATGTCCATAACAATGTTGTGGGCATGATGGTCCATGAGTATGAGGAGGTCAAATGACCAAGGCGTATGATGTAGTCGCTCCAGAATGGGATATGGCACGTGAAATATCATGGCCAGAAGGAATGGGCATAACCATGTAAGGTTGGGTGCATGATGCTACATGCCCGATGGTTCCATCAGGGGCATGGGATGCTCCCAGGTGATTGCTTCAAGAGGCATCGACTCAAGGGGCGTCTGGTAGGATAGAGTATAGGTAGCCATATTGGGCGTAGATAAGATCAAATTGTTTGGCTTTGAGGATGGCTTCTTCCTTAGATTGAGGTTGCTTAGAGGCCACATCCTTCGCGATGGTTGGTATGAGAGACTTCAGGAACTAGTCTAAGAAAATACGGTCGTCTAACTTGATCTTACATAAAGTACCCCGTTTACGCCACTCATGGATGTGGTCCGTGATGTGGGTGGCAATATTCTGTCTACTGGATAAGAGGATCTCTACAGTGGCATCGTAACGAACAGGTAGCGGGAAGAATTGCAGGAAAGTGGAGGCAAGGGATGTGAATGTAAGATGGGTCCCATGAGGTTGGACAATATACCACTTAGATGCAGCTCTAGTGAGGGTTCCTTGTAGTAGTCAGAGGCGAACAGAGTCATCCACAATGGAGTTAGAGGAACACCATAAGTGGAAAGACATGATATGATTTTGGGGGTCTTCTCCTCCCTTACCTTCGAACTCGAGTATGTCCGAAGGGATTTTGGTGGGCATAGGAGGTGACGTGGGATCATGTCTTATAGGGTCATTAGTCAACCTCACCAATTCAGGGAGGTTAAGACTGGCCATGAATAGCAAACTAGCGGGAAGATGTGTCGAGGGGGGGTATGTTTTCCGTGGCGGCGATGGTGTTGCCACTGCCCCCAATGTGTAGGGAAACTATATGGGCCATAGAGGCAATGGTGGGGACGCTTCCCCCAATGTGTGGGGAAACGGTGTGGGCCATAGAAGCAATGGTGGGGCTGCTGCCCCCAATATGTGGGGAAACAGTGTGGGCCATAGCAGCAATGGTGGGGCCACTGCCCCCAATGTGTGGGGCAATGGTGTGGGACATAGTGGCAATGGTGTGGCTGCTGCCCCCAAGTATGCTACAAGTCACCAGTGGATGTGTATTGGTGACCAATCCACTCCCTATAGGAATGGATGTGGTGCTGGGGATGTTAGGCATAGGGCCTATAGATGACATGCCGGGGGTAGACGTTCTTTGTTAAATTTTCTGAATTTACTTCAATCTGATCTAGGATCTTAACTGAGAGAACAACATGTACAGCATATCTACAGCATATCAATCATGGAGACAATAATGCAAGCACACAAGAGACACAAAGATTTACTTGGGGAAAACCATAAAGGTGAAAAACCCCAATAACTTCCTCAGAGATAGATAGAGCAATGATACAACCAACCAATAGAGATAGCCATAACCTAGCAGCAATCCTCCTCCTCCATAAGTGCGCCTCTCCTCCTTGAGAGCATGTGTGAGAAGTGAGTGAGTAAATAGAGTGCCTCCCGCACTCTATTTATACTTGACTTGACTTGCCTTTTTACCTAACTCATGTCGGCTCGAACTTAACCACATAACATAATGCTGAGTGGGCCGACCCCCAATAGGGTGGTCTAATAACCCTTTGACCCACATGGCCGACCCCCAATAGGGTGGTCTAATAACCCTTTGACCCACATGACTTATACAGGGCCGACCCCAAATAAGGTGGTCTAATAACCCATCAAGTATAAGTTACGACACTTACAATATAAATGACGACACTTCCTTATAGAGGAATAATACCATCTCTATAGGAATACAATATACATATATGTGAAATACATTCCGAAGTTACATATACATCAACACTCCCTCTTAACTAGGAAGGTATTTCTCAGCACAGTTCTTCTAGCACAAGTCATCTTCTCTGGATAATTGTCATCGAGTCATCATCATCGTCACTGCTGCTGCTATCTCAATCAATCTCTGAATCTACTCGTCATAGGAAGTTCTACAGAGCCAGTCCTTTTTCATACTGGATGTAGGCCCACCACCTGCAGGTCTTCGTCATCACTGGCCATACTGTGGAATCCTCAGGACTTATTACGTGCGTCACAAAACCTCGAAAGAGCATCCCAGGATGTTACGGGTACACAACTCCGACCTGTAGGATCTCCTAGGGCGCTATTACATGTGACCCCACCACAAAACCTCGCAAGAGCATCTCAGGATGTTACGGGTACACAACTCCGACCTGAAATCTCCCAGGGCACAAATTACATGTGGTCCACCACAAAACCTCGCAAGAGCATCTCAGGATGTTACGGGTACACAACTCCGACCTGAAATCTCCCAGGGCAACGAATTACATGTGGTCATGGCAAAACCTCGCAAGAGCATCCCAGGACTGATTACGGGCACACAGCCCAACCTATCGGATCTCCCAGGGAAACGAATTACATGCCATAGGACAAAACCTCGAAAGAGCATCTGCCAGATATCCCAGGGAACCGAATTACATGCCATAGGCAAAACCTCGAAAGACTATCTGCAGATCTCCCAGGGCACCGAATTACATGTCCTCCCAGAGCAAAACCTCGAAAGAGCATTTGCCAGATGTCCCAGGGCACCGAATTACATGCCATAGGAAAAACCTTGAAAGACCATCTGCAAATCTCCCAGGGCACCGAATTACATGCTCATCTGCACAACCTGATCCACGGCCACAGAGTATCAACCTGATACTCACCATACATCATCCTGATGTATACATGATCATCCTGATCATCATCACTGCAACGTCCTGCTGCATGTCATCTGGAGCAACATCCTGAAGCTCGTCATCTATGATCATCCTGATCATCACTGCAACATCCTGCTGCATGTCATCTGGAGCAACATCCTGAAGCTCGTCATCTATGATCATCCTGATCATCACTGCAACATCCTGCTGCATGTCATCTGGAGCAACATCCTGAAGCTCGTCATCTACGATCATCCTGATCATCAATGCAACATCCTGCTGCATACCAAGTATCATACATGATCCTCCTGATCATCAATGTATCCACCTGATACAAATACATGATACATATCATCATACATGATCCTCCTGATCATCAATGCATCTACCTGATGCATACCAAGTATCTACCTGATACATATCATCATACATGATCCTCCTGATCATCAATGTATCCACCTGATACAAATACATGATACATATCATCATACATGATCTACCTGATCATACAATGTATCCACCTGATACATATACAGATACATGGTCCACGCATCCAACATGATGCATATACAAAAATACATACACAAAATGATCCAACTGATCATATCCAGCATCCACATGATGCGTACATACATACATAAAATGATCCAACTGATCATATCCAAGCAGAAACTAGAACATCATCCTGATGCTCATCATCCAGCGCTTACATCCACAGCCATGTGAAGGATCCTCCTTCCAACATGCTTGGAATGGCTTCAGCAAATGTGTCCATCACTTCTTCCTCGAAGTGTCCTCGATCTGAAGAACGCCAAGCCTCTCTCTGAAATACTCGAACTTCACCCTGGCTAGTGGCTTCGTCAGCACATCTGCAATCTGCTCGTCCGTCGCAACATACAGGAGCTTCACAGCTCCTCTCTGCACCATATCCCTGATATAGTGATATTTGATCTCTATGTGTTTCGACCTGTCATGAAACACTGGGTTCTCGGACAGCTTCACACAACTCTGGTTATCACAGAAGATACCAATAGCCTCCAACGGGAGATCAAATAACTCAGACAGTAGCTTCCGTAGCCATACTGCCTCACAACTAGCTGAACAGGCTGCAACATACTCTGCCTCAGCTGTACTCAGTGCTATGCAGGACTGCTTCCTGCTAAACCAAGAGATCACACCTGATCCCATACTGAAGCAACACCCAGATGTGCTCTTCCTATCTGCAGCACTGCCAGCCCAATCTGAATCAACATAACCCTGCAGGTTAAACTTTTGATTCGCCTCATACCTGAGCCCATAATCCACTGTACCCTTCAGGTACCTCAGAACATGCTTTACAGCAACCAGGTGAACACTCCTCGGATCCATCAGGAACTGGCTCAATGTGTTCACAGCAAAGCAAATGTCTGGTCTTGTGTTCGTCAGGTACATCAAGGACCCAATCATCTGATGGTACATGGAGACATCAACCGGCTCAGATAAAGCATCACATAGAAGCTTTAGATTCAATGCCATAGGTGTGGCCATAGCCTTGCAGTCCATCATCCTGAACCTCTTCAGGATCTCTTACTGCATACTTCCCTTGTCCAAGGAAGATTCTATCTGCACTCTGCCACACCTCCATGTCAAAAACAAATAGTGCATCATCCCCAAGTTCTTC
The DNA here is from genome assembly GCA_027924585.1 of Larix kaempferi. Taxonomy (NCBI): domain Eukaryota; kingdom Viridiplantae; phylum Streptophyta; class Pinopsida; order Pinales; family Pinaceae; genus Larix; species Larix kaempferi. The sequence goes on along the minus strand of BSBM01001513.1, from coordinate 387,880 downwards.
ATCTCGAACTCGGTAGTAAGCTTCCGCTGCGTGTCGGTAATCAATCTATCTTCACCATACCAAGTTCTGCACATATATGATTTCCTATCATGTGTCTCAGAACCATCTGGTGCATCTTCTATTTCATCTCAATGCTTCCATCTGCAACATGCTTGATCTGATAGTTCCATTTGGAAGTCATAACAAACTTCCTTTCACATCTTGGGACCGCATCCCAAACATCGTTCTTCATGATCGACGGATCATGGCATTCTTCCCGTATCCTGGGAACTTCAATATCTTCAATAGATAATTTGTTGCTGAACAAATGTTGTAGTTCTTCTTTTGTAGGAGATGGCATACGATCTTTCCTACACAACAAGTTAAATTGCATGATTAGAAAACATCTCATAGTTTTCAGAAGAAATTCTTACACATAAAGAAATATGCCATACAGTCATGCAATTATCTTAGCCAATGCTTCAATACAACATTTATCCATATCCCGTAACTTTCTAGATGCCTTCCAATCTCTACCAGAACATTGTTAAGAGTGTGCACACCTCCCAACATGTCAGCAAAGAGGTTTCATTCTAGATAAGTAGCAATGGAATGTTGTACAGTGCCATAGGCCACTTACCCATGTGTATTAGTAGTATACTGTTCATTAATGCAACTATTCTAATATGCACAAGACATATCCTAAGTCTAGGAACATGAGCATATTCATCATTGAACAATTTTACTTAAACAAACAAATATGCAAGAAATGATAATTAAAATACTTATCTTTGTTTGTTCGTTGGGTGGACTCCCTCTGAGTCTTCGTTTCCTTGTAGGAGATGCTGGAGTCCTAATCTGAAGTAGCTTCTTCTACACCTTTATGTTGTGGAATGTAGAAACATGGTCAACTCCCTTTGAATATCTGCATCCTTGCAGAAACTACTGAAGTGTGCTCCTTTTCTTTATTGCAGGAACAACTGGAGTGTGCTCCTTTGCTTTCTGGCAGGTGCAACTGGAGTGTGCTCCCTCTTGATCTTTGCTTCCTGAATTACCTGTTCTTGAACTCATATTCATCCTTGGTCCCTATGCATGCTTATTAGTATCATGATTCATATAAAATCATACATTCATTAGTATACTATTAAAACACAATAATCTCAAGCATGTATACTCATGATCATTTCAATCAGAAATAATAAGCATTAGCATTCAAGGTTTATGTAGGATTCTTATGGTTAGTCAAATCATAAGAAACATAACATATCTAAACCTATAATTACTCAAACCTATGACTCTTCAGGTTAGTTGAATCATCAATCAAGATAAGAGATATAAAATGCATAAAACCCGTGATTATTCAAACCTATACCATCATGATTCTTCTGGTTAGTCATATCATCAATTATGGTAAGAAACATAATATGCATACAATCATGATTATTCAAACCTATGACTCTTCAGGAATAATCATTATCAACAACAGTATAAGATTCTAACACAAGGTAGGATTCTAGCTTGATATAGGAAAAACATACCTGGATTAGCATGCTAGCTATTTATGTCTAACATACTCACATGATGTCTTCTTGTTCTTCTTCAATGACTTGTGCTAGTAACCTATATATATCTCATAGGTTAACTATTACAAAACCAAGTTATACATACCTCGTAAATGGATCTTCTATGAGATCCATGACAATGGATGAATCTTTGTCCTCATGTTATCATGATCATATGTTCTTGGACCAGAACATGATTTGTCTTTCTTGGTGTACCTTTCATGTTAGTAGACAACATAAACCTCATACAACACCATAATGCATTAGTACAATCATAAGTGTCAACAACCTAAATAATGAATATCTTCTATCATGCATTCATAATTTTGTTAAGGTGATACGACAAATCTAAAAACAAAATTGTACTTAACTGTAATAACATGAAGACAAACATACCATAAACTTAATCATGGACAAATATCAAAACATACCTCGATGAGTCATACCTGTCGAGATCGCTTGTAATCTTCTTATGTAAGGCCTTAGCCTCATCTCCCTCTGAAACAGGAACTTCTTCACCTATGTAGGTGACCAATCCATTTTCTTCTAGGATTAACCCAATCCACTTGATGTGCAAGAACTGGACCTGGAGCTGGATATGGGTTTGTCAGAGAAACCCCAAAAATTCAAACTTTGAATTTCAAACTTCCGAAAGGATAGAAATATGCGCCATGATGAGCTGATCAAATTGGTATATTCATAATTTGAAAACTGCAAAGTTTCACTCCTCAATTTTGCCTTTGAAACTTCCGGATTCACTGGACGTGACCCTGAACTGGGGTTTGATGAATCCCACTCTTTTTCCCAATCAAAATGTTTGATCCAAATCTCTAAGCTTCTATTTTTCTGAGGAGCTTCCAGCCGTGGTCTCAGATTTCAAAAATTCCCATTTTTACAGAAGCCCTAATTTTCCACTTTCTTGATCAAAGTCCCGAACTAGGGTCTGATCAAGACCGGCCTTCTGCCCAACCAAAAATTCTGATTTTGGTCTCTAAATTTTTATTTTGATGAGTAGCATTCAGCCGTGGTCTCCGATTACAAAAATTCCAACTTTCTTCAAAGCCCTAAATTCCAGAAGCCATGAATGAAGGTACCAAAAAATAATTCTGTTTTGACAGAAATATGTACCTGATTGTTTCTGGTGTAACTCCGAAATTTTTGATCCACGGGGTCTGAAAAAGTTTCTTGAGATAGCATGACCTGTTAGCTTTCCATCCTGACAGGTCTGACCTCAATTGGATTTTCTGAGAGAGAGTTATGCCAAATGTCGCAACGTGACCTTTTTTGGGATAAAACAGAAGAGCGAACTTGTACGGCGTGCCACGTGTCACTGTTTCAACTTCGGCCTCTGAAAAAGTTTTTTGAGATAGCTCGACCTGTTATATTTCCATCCTGACAGGTCTGACCTCAATTGGACTCTCTGAGAGAGAGTTATGCCAAGTGTCGCAACGTGACCTGTTTATGGGATAATACAGGAGAGCGAACTTGTACGGCGTGCCATGTGTCACTGGTTCAACTTCGGCCTCTGAAAAAGTTTTCTGAGATAGTACAGTCTGTGTAATACCTGTCACTTTTCACAAAATTTCATTTGGAGCTTCCTAGCCCAAGTTATGACCTTTTTCCCAAGGTCACCTGATTTTGACTCAGATCTGGAAGAGGAAGAAACCCTATATTGTACAGATCATAAATCACAAAGTACAACGAATTAGAGGTTGTCCTTTGGACACAAGGTACCTGGAGATTTTAGCTTCGTCCTGTAACAATTTCAGATCCGAAAACGTCGCCAAAACGGATTTATAGCGAAAGTTATACGATGACTGTTTTTTGCTATATCAAGCCCTAGCATCGTAAGTGCAACAAGTGTCATACATGCCATATCATGCCTTCTTTCAGGCTAGCTCTGATACCATGTTAAATTTTCTGAATTTACTTCAATCTGATCTAGGATCTTAACTGAGAGAACAACATGTACAGCATATCTACAGCATATCAATCATGGAGACAATAATGCAAGCACACAAGAGACACAAAGATTTACTTGGGGAAAACCATAAAGGTGAAAAACCCCAATAACTTCCTCAGAGATAGATAGAGCAATGATACAACCAACCAATAGAGATAGCCATAACCTAGCAGCAATCCTCCTCCTCCATAAGTGCGCCTCTCCTCCTTGAGAGCATGTGTGAGAAGTGAGTGAGTAAATAGAGTGCCTCCCGCACTCTATTTATACTTGACTTGACTTGCCTTTTTACCTAACTCATGTCGGCTCGAACTTAACCACATAACATAATGCTGAGTGGGCCGACCCCCAATAGGGTGGTCTAATAACCCTTTGACCCACATAGCCGACCCCCAATAGGGTGGTCTAATAACCCTTTTACCCACATGACTTATACAGGGCCGACCCCAAATAAGGTGGTCTAATAACCCATCAAGTATAAGTTACGACACTTACAATATAAATGACGACACTTCCTTATAGAGGAATAATACCATCTCTATAGGAATACAATATACATATATGTGAAATACATTCCGAAGTTACATATACATCAACATTCTTTTGGTAGCTGGGTGACTAGTGGGTCCTCCGCAGACCATCCCGTCGAAAAAGGCGTTGGACGTCATACCAGCCAAGGGGGTAGATGGAGTGGTGTATGTGTTGTACTCCAGTTATGAGTCGTATTTTCTATAAGGAGTGTTCGGATCAGGTGACGAGGCTCTATGTCTGTGGTGAGGAGAGCCAAGTAAACCGTGTTGCAGGGGTTGGCCCCGTTGGTGTTGGGCTTATATTTGGGACTAAATGATGACGATGAGGGTATTCCTGGTGAGGTATGATGAGTGAAAAGATCGAAAAATCCTAGTGCAATCGAGTGTGCAAAAAATGTGTGTTGTAACAGCTATACTACAATCAAACGGAGCGACAATAAAAATGGTCACAATACCAATAGAAAAAGGATCCTAAAAAGTGAAAAAAGGTGTACTCACTAGACTAAGGGGAGTTAAAGGACCATGCAAACACCTAACTAAGAGGTATGCTAGTTTGAACTAGATGTATCCTCTGTAGGGTGATGAAATACAAGTCAGACAATGTGAAAAGTAGAACTAAAGGCCAATGATATCCCCCTACCGGGAGGGACACCGGGTAAACAATCCTAGAAGAGGCAACTAAGATACCCTATTCATGACATGTCCAAAAAGGTGAATCTGCGGCTCCAGTCCTATCACCATGTGGGCCTAAAAGGAATCACGGCACGTGGACAATGAGTAGGTAGCCTTCGGTGACTGAATGGATTGCGGTATTCCACTCAGGCCTCCGGAACTAGTCTCGCCACTTCAACCCTCCTAAGGGAGAGGCCTTTTCGACAAATTGGTCGTAACCATGTCAACAAGTACTAGGGGATTTTGGCACCCTATATGAAAACATCTATGTATCAAGTGTAAGCGACAAAGGGGTGTTATTTGGATACCTATCCCCCTTGTCCTACCTAGCTACAAAATTCTTCTGTGTTCCCCAAGTGGGGTTAAAAGTTGGTTGAGTTAAGTAGTTTTTTAGGGATCACTTGAGTTAGGTGATTGCGTGTGTGCAATGATGATGTTGACAGCTAACTAACAAGTAAAAATATCGTAATTAGATGCTAGAAAAAAGGAAACAATGCTGGAAGTTGAATGCTTAACAAAAACTAAAAATAAAGTTAACTTTTTTATTTTTTTATTTTTTTTAAATAACAGAAATGGTGAAAATTTGAAAATCAGGGCACGACTATGGGCCAAATCTATGCGGTGTGTAGCGTGAGTTTCGGTCCAGTGTCTACGGTGTGCAATGCAAATGTAGTGCACTGTGAACTATGGTGTGCAGCGCAAAGGTAGTGCACTGTGAACTACGATGTGCAGCGCATGTTTCGGGCCTGTATGTGTTGTGTGCAGCACGGCAAGAGGGTGTCATGCAGTGCATTTTGCAGCACTAAGGTAGCATGCTGGGCTGTGCAGTGTGCAACACGACTGTCGTGGGATGGCTTGTGCGGTGTGCATCGTGAGTTCCAAGGCAGATCTCGCGGCATGCAGTGCGAGATACGGGGCGGATGGCGCGGTGTGCAATGCACAGTGTGGTGGGTTCTCTGCGGTCGAGACCACGGAAATGGGAGGGTGGGGAGTGGTGGGAATCACACAGGTGGCAGGGTGGTGAGCGACACAGCTTGTGTGTAGAGCTCGGACCACGGGTAGGCTCTTGAATACCGCGGTATGGACTGCGAGGGGGAATGGGTAAGCTATGGTATAGAACCATGTCTAGGTGATGAAAAGCTACGGTGTACACTGCGGAAAGACGCAAAAAATCCGTGCTTTGGACCACAGCAAAGGGCTAAGGAGCCGAGTTGCAGACCGCGCAAAAATGAAGAACAGCCGTGGTGTGGGTCGTAGCTGTGAGGAAAACATAAGCGGTTTTCTGCACAAGAAACGATGCAAACTGGTTGCACCCGCACAGAAAAACTCCCAGGCCTATAACTAAGCAGATAAAACCAAAAAACAGAACTTTTAAACAAATAACAACAAAAGCTAAAAACTGTCAAAGAAGGGAAAGGACCCTTAGTAGCAGGTTTAAAGGGAAATGATCAAAACTAAACTATTCATAAACAACAAACAATCTGATCTAACGTGTGCATAAGATTAAAAAACAACTTAAAGCAGTAAATAATTGATTTTCAAAACAATATAGCAAAGAAATTTTAACTTTTTGTATTATGGGCAAGCAAGGGCTTGCAAAATATTTACCTCAGAAATGAGGTTGGTGAAGCTCTGACAATGTGTTTCGGAGCTCCTTTGGTTTCGTACTCTCCTCCTCAATGCTTTCGGTGGTGGCTAAGATTTCTATCTTCTCAAGGGAGGCCAAATCTCAAAGATGGATGGCTAAGGCTTGACAAAATTTTAGTAGCATAACGGTAGAGTAGTTGAGGGATATCTGAAATGAGGGGCCTCCACCCCTTTTATAGACTTAGATTAGGGTTTTAGTGCTTTTTAGGGTTTTTTCCCTCTTTTCTTTTATTTATTTATTTTCTTTTGAGTTTTATTCCCTATTATTTTTATTTTGACCCTCTTTTAGGGTTTTGGTATGTTTTTGAGGGAATTTTGGGTATTTTGGTACCCAATTGGGTTTTCTGGGGTTTTGGAGGCTAGGTAGTAGGAAATTTGGTCAACAGAGGTGTATGTCCAAAGGGATGAGCTAGTGAGTACTTTTTAGGTGTTAACAATGCTTGTAAAAAATCCTCCAATGAAGTCCATGGATATGCTCCCCGAAGGCCTTCTCAGTACTGGTCGTGGGATATATATCCCAATATTTTGATTACTTGGCTTGTTGGAGCCACACAAGGATGCTTCTCCATTTTGTAGTAAAAGAATGCATACTACACCTAAATTGCAGTTGGAAATGATAGGAAATCCTTATTGTCCACAATGTTGTACTTTTGAAATCTTGTTGTTTGCAAAAATTTAACTTCGACCAATTTCAAACTAGTATGTTGTAAGTGAGAAGTAAAATTTTGGGTTTGGAAGGGTTATTACATTGAGAAAAGAAAACTAAATTTACATCCCAATGTGAATGAACAAAACTATGTAGTAGACTAGGATGCTAATATGCATTAATGTTTTCCTCTTAACTATAAGTTCATTGTCATTGGAATATTAGGTGTGAATTCAAAGTTTGTAGCATTCTTGAAGAAAAAAGAGCTAAGTTAAACATCTATACATAGAAGGAGAACAAAGATATATCAAATGGATTGGCCTTTACATGAAGATTGTATTCGAGGGAAACTTCACGGTCTGTGTGTAAATGGAGAAGCAACTCAAATTCAACTACACTATAGTGTGGTATGTGGTAAAAAAAGGAGCAATTGGTCTATGTGTAAATGGAGAAGTAACTCAAATTCAACTACACTATACTATTGTATCTGGTAAAAAAAGGAGCAATACCATAACTTGTCCATTTTTTTCATAAAATTTTGGTATAATTCTCAAGGAAATATCCAATGTTGAGGAGGTAATACAATAACACATAAGTGAAGCTAGTATTTATAGGAAGCATCATGTTAGATTCAAATTTCAGGGTAACAATATAAAGTGTTTGGACATTCAAAATCTTGTTTTTCAATCAAGTAAATAACAGTTCAACCATGATATAATAACTCAACATATAGTTACTTGAAAAGTTTGGAATTTTGTGTTAGAAACTGACTCAATGTTGGAACAAGAATGTGATAGCTAACAAGTAATACTATAGCTCAACATATAAGACTAGAATATGTAATATGATGTTAGAAATGAGACGAAACAAATGAATTATGAAGTGCTCAATGAATATGATCAACAACTGATTGAGAAAAAGTGCATGCATAATAGGAAGGATGACCCTCTATTTACATTTTAGTAATCAAATAATTGGAACTATCATGTAAAAAATGGGGCATGACCTAAAAATTTGAATACAAAGAATCTTAAAGCCGGGGGAGGATTTTGACAATCCATGGCCAATGGCCACTGTCTTAAAAAATAATATCTCAATATAAATCAAGATATCAGTGGCTACAAGTCCACACCATCAAAGGGAGAGATGCATTGTTGGTAATATGTGACTATTGTTGTGTTCTTTCCCAGTACAAATGCCAAATCTCCATGTTGGTTAATTTTGGTTGAGGAGATTTCCCAAGTTAAAACAATAGTGTTCTATGAATGGAAAATGTAGTGAGTTGTTGAATTCAAAAAAAAATGAAATAAGCTATAACCTTCACCTAATGGAATAAAAAAGTGTTGTTAGGACAAGAAAATGGTATGGACTAGGTTTGGATAGCATGCCCTTAAGAGTAAAATGCAACAACCAATAGTTTAAGTAGTCAAGGGACAACCTAATGGTGTGTTAAGTATATTCATCAAGTGTACCCAAGTAAAAATGAAAGCAATGATCAAGGATCAAGCTATCTAGATAATTCACTAGATGCATGGTGTTGAAACCATCCTTCTAACAAGTTTGGGATACTTTGTAGCGATTGTTAACAAAATGGGTAAAGAAATGAATGTAGAGGGAAACAAGGAGGAGTGAAAAAAATGAGGGGGCCAATAAAAAAACTAAAATGGTAGATATAGACTAATAAACCCATGAAATGAAAATACCAAAGATACATTGCAGAGTGCAATGGTTCCTATTGATAGCATAGTGGAGGAAGCTTCTAGGTCAAGCAACTAATGCATCAATATATGAGATATCTAAGGCCAATATGCAACACTAATCAAATACTAGGTGCAATGCATCCTCCAATGACCAAATGGGTGTTATCTAATGGCCCACAATAATTTCTAAGGTGTTTATTTTCCTGGCAAATATAATGGATATACCTGTTAAGATGGTTCTACTCTTGTAGATTCGATTAAACCAGTAAAATAGTCCATCATAGGGAATTATTTGGAATCAATTGAAACTAATAATTTCTAAAAATAGGATGGCATCCACTAGAGGATGGTAAATTTATTAGTGTTGATTTTGACACATATACCCCTAATATTTTTTTGTGATTGTCTCTATCACAAAAATAAGACATGAAGTATTGATTGGGAGTGCTCAAAATGACAATGAGCCACTAGCAACTTATGAGCCACGCATGTTAGCCTTCATATGTTATATTTCCATCTAACAAAACCACATTGTCATCAAATACATGCACCGTGAAGGAAATCTAACTCGAATTAGCTTTCCTTCTGAAAACATTGCACAGTGAAATAAAGCTAACGTGCTTTAGCCTTCATATGTTAGTTTTCCATATAAAAAAACCACATTGTTGTCAAATACATTGCACCATGAAGGAAATATAACTTGGGTTATCTTTACTTCTAACAACATTGCATGGTGAATTAAATCTAACGCGTGTTAGACTTCATATGTTAGCTTTCCATCTAACAAAACCATATTGTCATCAAATACCTTGCACAATGAAGGAAATATGACCCGAGTTAGCTTTCCTTCTAAAAACATTGCAAGTTGAATGAATTTTAACACGTGTTAGCCTTCATATGATAGCTTTCCCTCTAACAAAACCACATTGTCATCCAATGCATTGCACCATGAAGTAAATCTAACTTGGGTTAGCTTTGCTTCTAACAACATTGCACAATGAATCAAAACTAATGTGTGTTATCCTTCATACGTTAGTTTTCCATCAAACACAACCACATTGTCAACAAATGCATTCCACCATGAAGAAAATCTAACTCGGGTTAGCTTTCTTTCTAACAACATTACATGGTGAATGAAAGATAATGCGTGTTCACCTTCATATGTTAGCTTTCCATCTAACACAACCACATTGTCATCAAATGCATTGCACCATGAAGGAAATATGACTCTAGTTAGCTTTCCTTCTAACAACATTGCACGGTGAATGAAAGCTAATGCGTGTTAGCCTCCATATGTTATCTTTCCATCTAATACAACCACATTGTCATCAAATGCATTGCACCATGAAGAAATCTAACTTCCGTTAGCTTTCCTTCTACCAGCATTGCACAATGAATGAAAAATAACACATGTTAGCCTTCATATGTAATCCTTCCGTCTAAAACAACCACATTGTCATCATATACATTGCACCATGAAGGAAATATGACTCTGGTTAGCTTTCCTTCTAACAACATTGCACAATGAATGAAATCTAATGCATGTTAGCCTTCATACATTAGCTTTCCATCTAACCTAACCACATTGTCATCAAATGCATTGTACCATGAATGAAATATAACTCTGGTTAGATTTCCTTCTAAAACAATTGCATAGTGAATGAAAGCTAACACTTGTTAGTCTTCATATGTTAGCTTTCCATCTAATAAAACGATATTGTCATCAAATGCATTGCACCATGAAGGAAATATGATTGAGGTTATCTTTCCTTCTAACAACATTGCACAGTGAATGAAAGCTAATGTGTGTTAGCCTTCCTACGTTTTCTTTCCATCTAACACAAGCACATTGTCATCAAATGTATTGCACCATCAATGAAATCTAACTCGAGTTAGATTTCCTTCTAACAACATTGCACTGTGAATGAAAGATAATGTATGTTAGCTTTCATATCTTAGCTTTCCACAAACACAACCACATTGTCATCATATACATTGCACCATGAAGGAAATCTAACTCTGGTTAGATTTCCTACTAAGAACATTGCATGGTGAATGAAAGATAACGCATGTTAGTCTTCACATGTTACCTTTCCATCTAACGCAACAACATTGTCATCAAATGCATTGCACCATGAAGGAAAATTGACTCGGGTTAGCTTTCCTTCTAACAACATTGCACGGTGAATGAAATCTAACAAATGTTATCCTCCATACGTTAGCTTTCCATCTAACACAACCACATTGTCATCAAATGTATTGCATCATGAAGAAATCTAACTCGAGTTAGATTTCCTTCTACCAACATTGCACAATGAATGAAAGATAATGCATGTTAGCATTCATATGTTATCCTTCCATTTATCACAACCACATTGTCATCATATACATTGCTCCATGAAGGAAATATGACTTTGGTTAGCTTTCTTTCTAACAACATTGCACATTGAGTGAAAGCTAATGCATGTTATCCTTCATATGTTAGCTTTCCATCTAACACAGCCACATTTTTATCGAATCCATTCTACCATGAAGGAAATAAAACTCTAGTTAGATTTAATTCTAACAACATTGCATAGTGAATGAAATATAGCGCATGTTATCCTTCAGATGTTAGCTTTCCATCTAACACAACCACATTTTCATCAAATGCATTGCATCGTGAAGGAAATCTGACTCAAGTTAGCTTTCCTTCTAACAACATTGCATGGTGAATGAAAGATAATTCCTATTAGCCTTCATATGTTAGTCTTCCATGTAACACAACCACATTGTCATAATATAAATTGCACTTGGAAGGAAATTTGACTCTCGTTAGCTTTAATTCCAACAACATAGCAGGGTGAATAAAAGCTAACGCATGTTAGCATTAATATGTTAGATTTCCATCTAACACAACCAAATCTTCATCAAATGCATTGCACCATGAAGGAAATCTGACTCAAGTTAGCTTTCCTTCTAACAACATTGCATGGTGAATGAAAGATAATGCATGTTAGCCTTCATATGTTATCCTTCCATATAATACAACCACATTGTCATCATATACATTGCACCATGAAGGAAATCTCTCTCTGGTAAGATTTCCTTCGAACAACATTGCACTGTGAATGAAAGCTAACGTATGTTATGTTAGCCTTCATATGTTAGATTTCCATCTAATACAACCACATTTTCATCAAGTGCATTGCACCATGAATGTAATCTAACTCAAGTTAGATTTCCTTCTAACACTACAGAGTGAATGAAAGATAATCCATGTTAGCCTTCATATGTTATCTTTCCATCTAACACAACCACATTTTCATCATATACATTGCACCATGAAGGAAATATAACTCCAGTTAGATTTCCTTCTAACAACATCACGAGTTGAATGAAAGATAACGCGTGCTATCCTTCATACATTAGCTTTCAATCTAACACAACCACATTGTCATCAAATGCATTGCACCATGAAGGAAATCTGACTCAAGTTAGCTTTCCTTATAACATTGCTCGGTGAATGAAATATAATGCATGTTGTCCTTCAACCACATTGTCATCATATACATTGCACTATGAAGGAAATATAACTCAAGTTAGCTTTCCTTCTAACAACATTTCACAGTGAATGAAATATAACGTGTGTTAGCCTTTATATGTTAGCTTTCCATCTAACACAACCACATTGTCATCAAATGCATTGCACCATGAAGGAAATCTAACTCGGGTTAGATTCCCTTCTAGCAACATTGCACAATGAATGAAAGATAATGCATGTTAGCCTTCCATCTAACACAACCACATTATCATCATATACATTTCACCATGAAGTAAATCTAACTCTCGTTAGGTTTACTACCAACAACATCGCAGGGTGAATGAAATCTAATGTGTGTTATCGTTCATATGTTATCCTTCCATCTAACACAACCACATTGTCATCAAATGCATTCTACCATGCCATGTCCCCAATCTTGGCTAATTCAATGACCATGGAAAAAAAGGGGACAAAATAACTCCTAAGGAAAATAATTTCATTTTATTATTGCATGCATAGAATAAATTTTATCCTAAGTCAAGTGGAGAAATTAATTTTATTAATTTTAATTAATTTTGGTAATTAGAATTGATAATATGTGTGCAAGTGGGCCAAGAGGGCTCCCTCATGAAAATAAGGTTTCTAAAATGGAATTGGAGGTAAGAAAATAGAAAGGTGGCTAAAGCAATCTATCAAATTTGGAGAAAGAACAAAAGAAGGAAAGGTGTAAGAAGTTGCTAAAAGCAGGAAATTGGGAAAAACCAGAAAAGTGGAAGGAGGGCGCAGTTTCCAAAAGGGAGGCAGTTGTCACATCCCCCATTTTGACCCTTGTAATATTTTGGGCGATAATGTAAATAATGTATGCATATTATGTATGATTCCTAGCGTGGAGCTCAAGGCCAAGGCCCCGCTAGTGAACGCTCGATCTAGAAGAGGCAAGTATTTGATATTATGCTACCCATGTGTTAGTGAACCATGGGAATTGTAAATATGCATCTTAATATAAATACTCACAACTAGTTATGCAATGCAACAAGATATGGGGGCATGATGTTACAAGGAAATTGGAAGCGAAAACATTCAAACCCTTGGAGCCAATCAAGCCAAGCCAAGTGTCAATGAGAGAACCAATCAAACCCTCAACTACCCATGTTGACTTTTGTACCCAATCATTGATTTCTCCCAAGAGTTGGTTGAGGTAGTTAATGCCTTGGGGAATGGGAGGTATGGCTGTCCAAATTCGAGTATGGGAAAGCCACCCTGCATGTAAATTCGTGTTTGTCTTCTTGGGCAAGGAAAGAGCCATGAATTTCTCCCCAATCCATTACCCATTAACCCACTTTTCCCTCTCACGAGTTTGGAGCTACCTGGATGTTTTCCTCACTGGTTTTACTGTGTTTACCTTCATTTTCCTAGCTGGGAAGGGCATTTTTGTTGTGGCTAACAGTGGGAAAGAAGGGAAAATGATTTGGGGTTTTATTGAGGCTGTTTGTCCCACTGAATGCTCATACATCTATGGGAGAAATAAGTTTTCTTCCCTGGGATTGATTCTCTCTTCACCCACAAATCCGTTTTTGGTGTGCCTACATTTTTGGGAAAACCAATGTCCATCTAGCTTCTATGTCCCATTGCTGAAAGTGTGTTTCCAAGCCCATATTTGAGTTTTGTGTTCAAGAGAATTCTGGGGTTGAGTTGGGTATCCATTGCTTTGGGATGTGTTGTCCTTGAGGGTTCCATTTTTCTTGTAGATATCATTCCTAGCTCGGGGGTGGTCTCTGAGTGCTGAAAGAATACAGGCTGGGCAGAGACCTATGGTTGGGAGGAACATTGCAGTGACATAGCTAGTTGTTTGGGACAATTGCAAAACAAAGATAAGTGTTTTTTTGTCTATGTCTTATCCTTTGCAAATGTATAATTTCATGACTGTTATCGATGTGATTGAATACATATGAGAAATGTGTGTGGATGAGTTTATTTCCGCTGTGCATGTTTACTTGTTTTCAATTTGCACACATCTATTTTATGGCCGAGAATCTAATGAAGTTGGCTGAGTTTCCGAAAAGACCCATAGAATGGCATCAGGTTCCCTTCCTTGCATTGGGTCCAAGGGTGGGTACATTACAGCAGTTTACAAATCAGACAAATTTTACAAAGCAAGAAACATATAAAGACAAAGGGGAGTGTAGTTTCTAAAGGAGAGAAAAGCTTGTAAGGAAAAAGAAAGGCAAGTCTATTCATTCATGGGTGGCTCATTTGGAATGGTTCTCATAGGTCACCAAGCATGTCAGCTTGCTAAGGAGGTCACCATGAATTCTATAGAAGAATCCAAGCAACTCTTATTCACATCTTTTGTCAAATTGAATTTATGTTTGACCATTATATGCTTCTCAAGGCAAGGTGGTGCACCCTAGCCAACCAATGAGAGATGATCCCAATTATTTCTATTCTAATTCTCTTTATCTGATGTTCTCTCAGCATTTGCACCCATGGAGTGTTTATTTGCAGTTCCATTCATTCCAATACTAAGAAGAATTCAAGCCTCCCGTCAAAAGCAGAGAAGAGTACAATTTGAGGAGAAATTGTAAAGGGTTTTTCCAAGAAACAGTGGTATTGTTGACGATGTGCCCTTTAGGAGAGTTAATGATGTGTTTCTTCCCATAATAAGATTCCAAACAATTCTTCTTTCACTTCCATTATAGATCCATAACTCAGTCCCTCTTACCTTATCATTCTGGACGTGTTTGGTTCCATTATTTGTAAGAAATCACTACTAAGATGATCTCTTTGTCAATTTCAGATCTTATGTTATTTAACACTGTGAAGATATGATATTAAGTGGATTCTTCCATTACATTAAGTACTTCAGTTCTGTAATTAAGTAAATAAATGTATTGGGAATCCCAAAGGCTGATTTACTCCACTACTTTAAAAACTAGTCAGTTTTGCTTGAGAATGGAGTTAGTTATGGTTGTGCAACATACTAAAATATATCTATGGGTTATTTTTTTAATATTATCATTAGTAAAGGTCTGATATAGGGTAATTAAGTCTTTTCAGTCATTAATTACATCATTGAAATTTCTTGAGGTTGAATTATATTGAAGCCTAGCTCTTTGGCCCTTTTAATTTGATTCGTTTTACCATAATTAATGTAAACTAAGTTACACAAATCCAAATTTGATTTTGTTATTTTTTTTTGTTCATGAACATACCCTAGAATACATTCCAACCTTAAATTACTAAATTTGGGAGGGTCATACCATGTTTGGGAAGTCAACTATTAAAACTAGCGCAACAAGCCAAGTCATAGCAATTTCCCCCCAACTCTTAATCTAGTGTTTAATTGCTGATTTATGATGCCCAAAGACCTCCATGAACACAAATATCAGTTTAATAATCCTTCCCAACTACTGGATCTAGTATTCATATGTGGATCTACCCAGGAAGCCTTGCGGTAGACTTCGGCAGTACCGATGATCGAAACATAAACGGTCTTTGTACATTGTGCATAAGATCCCAAAAAAAACTCCTTTGTATACCTTGATGCTATACACTTTCCCATATAAAAACAATAACCTAAATTCTTCCCTATCATCCTCTTGGAATAATTAATCCTTCCTACCATTTATTTAATTACATAAGATGCATTAATTAATCACTTGTTGGTTAATTCTATGTAATAAATGAGGAAATTGCCATTTTGTGGTCCACAAGGAAACATGGTAGTATAAGATTCCATTAAAGGTGTGATATACAAGATAAATAGGCCACTTGGGAACTTTCCTAAACATTTATGGATGAGTTTAAGGAAGAAAGGTGCACTTGTGAAGAAATTGCTGCTTTTTATTGCTTTTTCCCCCATAGGGAAAAGCTAGTCAACCTAGGAAAGTGTTTTTCTCACCAAAAAATTTCCTTAATGTTATTTTCACTCAAATCTTGTATTTGGCATCTATTTTGGCTATATTTCACCTTCAGCTCACTAATTAGAGAATTCGTGAGCTTTTGGGTAGTTTTGGAAAGTCAACTTGCCACCTATGGGGGATGGGCATTTTTAGCAAGTCTGATTAAGTGGAGATTCTTTTGGCTTCTTTAGCCATTCAAATGAATGATGTAAATTTATTTAATAACAGCCTATTACATTCATATGTGGATGATGTAATTATTATTCATGAGAAGTAATACAAAAATCTACTCTTGTGCATAATTTTTGTGCTTTTGACTAGTTGTGTGAGATTTTTCATATGAGAGAGTGTAATTTCTTGAATAGTTCTTGGATGTGATATGATTTTCACATGGTATCAAATCCATCAAGATATTTCTTTCATCTATTTATTGTCTTGCAGGATCCAACAGTCTCAGGAAGGGCGCATTGATCAAACAACCGGGTGACTTCTATTCTCTGCAGGGCACATTTTGGAATCCAGAAGTGTTCTAATTTCAGTCCAAAAGTTTATATCAGTTGCAACAATGGATAATACATAGTATATCATCCTCACTCCATTCAATTACTTTGATTGGAAAGCACAAATGGAGATTCTACTAAGGAGTAGAGGGCTCTATAGGGTGACCATGGCAATAGAAGCTGAGCCAACCTCAGCAATGGAGAAATCTAAATGGCATAATCGAAGGGATGAAGCCTATGGGATGTTATGTCTCACTACATCCAGAGAACTCTTATTTCATCTTGATGACCTCACTTCACCCATTGAAGTATAGCTGAAACTTCAAGAATTGTTCGGTAAAACCGATGAATTGAGAGGCCACCAATTGGATAATGAGCTAGTCTCTTTGAGTCTGCAAAATTTTGATAATCTACAAGACTTCTTCTCCAAATTCAAGTCTCTTGTATTGCATCTGAAGCAATGTGGAATAGACAAGAAAGATGAGCAATTATTTTTGGCCATTCTCTCCAAGCTTGGCCCGGACTATTCAATTTTTGTTTCCACCTTCCATTCCACCCGAAAAGCAATTAAAAATTGGAAGAGCCTGTCCCTTTCAGAATTCATGGAGTCATTAACACAAGAACAAGACAAGCTGGTCTTAATGGGAGCCATTAAAAATCCATCCAAAGACCATTGTCTAAATGTTGGAGACTCAAGGAATTCGAAAGGCAAGAAGAAAGGAAGCTTCAAGAAGCCCACCGGTGAGCAGAAAGACAAGCAAAATTTTAATGGAGAGCCATCAAACTTCAAGAAGAATCCGAACACGAAGAATGAGAGGACAAAGTGCACTTATTGCAGCAAGGTCTTTCATCCCGAAATCTCTTGTATGAAGAATACCATCAACCAATTAACTCATGCACTGGAGAAAGCCAATATCCCTCTCCCAAAGAGTGCAAGAAGGAAGGATGGAGGATCAAATTCCGATGACAAAGAGAGAGTTCATGCATTGATGGCCAGCACTTCCCAATATTAATCATTCATCATTGATTCTGGTGCTTCAAGACACATGGTGTCTACAAGTAGGTATTTTACTTCACTTGACTCTTCGAGTGGTTCGAATATTGTGTTTGGAGACAATTCTGAAACTTCTAGCAAAGGAAAACGTAGCATAGATCTCGAGTTTGGGTCATTTAGTAATGTTTTATATGTCCCTGTACTTGCTGCAAACCTACTGTCAGTCTATCAGATGACCCATACAGGGCTGCCCAAGAGAGTAACCTTTACCCCTAATGATGTTGAGATAGCATAAATCTCAACGGAAAGAATTATTACATTTGGTACTGCTGACCACTGTTCTAGAATTTACAGGTTTTCTCATTTTGTGCCAAACTCCTCACCTTCTGCTCTATTAACCCATGCCAATGAGTCCATCAAGCTATGGCATGAAATATTTGGCCACCTATGCTACAAATACCTTTCCCAACTCCATGAGAAAGAGATGGTTATAGGGCTGCCCAATATCAAATTTTCCAAAGGTGTATGTCAATCCTGCATCCTAGGAAAACACCCTGAGCATAAGTATGGGAGATCTACCACTAAGAGAACCACTGCACCATTGGAACTTATACACACTGATATATCAGGTCTATTTCCTCATGAGTAATTGAATTCAACAAAATATATTCTCACATTCATAGATGATTTCAGCAGGTATTGTTGGATTTATTTCATCAAGCTTAAATCAGAAGTTTTTGGGTTATTCAAAGTCTTAGTTGAGAATCAGTTTGGTAGACATATTAAAGTGTTAAGATATGATAATGGTGGTGAGTATGTGAAATAAAAGTTTCAGCAATTTTGTGCTTCATCGGGCATACAGATGCAACATACAGTTCCATATACACCTCAGCAAAATGGGGTTGCCAAGAGGAAGAACAGATCTCTTAAGGAGATGGCCACATGCATGCTTTTTGTCTCCTATGATATGGGATGAAGAAATAAATTGTGCCACCTATATTCAGAATAGAGTGCCACACAAAGATCTCAAAGGTATCACTCCTTTCGAGGCTTGGATAGGTAACAAATCAGACATCTCTCATTTCAGGATTTTTGGCTCAAAGGCTTGGGCTAGGATTCCGATTGAGAAGAGGAGGGCTATGCAGCCCCAAAGACAACCATGTTTGTTTGTTGGATATTCAGAGGATTAAAAAGCTTATAAGCTGTTGAACATGACCACTCATAAAGAATTCATTGAAAGAAGTGTGCAGTTTGAGGAAGAGCCCTCTCAGAACGCAGAAATTGGAGATTCATCTTCACCACCGACTGAAGAAGAAGTAACTGATGTTCTTGATATTTTTTATTCTAATATTTCTGATGATGAGGATTAATTTATTGCAGATGATAACTCACCTACAAGGCCTAAGTGGGCTGAAAAAACTTTGCAAGCAATAGGTAAACTAGCAGGAAACCCTCAGGACCAAAGAAGGACTAGATCACAGTTTGAGACTACTCTCAATGTGAATGATCCTTATCTTTTTGAGAAGTGCTATATGATGATAGATTCTGATCCACAAACATATGAGGATGACTCACATGATCCTAGATGGTATATTTCTATGGATGAGGAGTTTCAGTCATTGCAGAAGAATGAAACTTGGGAGCTAGTCAAGCTCCCCGTAGGCAGAAAGTTGGTAAGATGCAAATGGATTAATAAGACTAAATGTGCAATGGATGGTACAGCCATTAAGTACAAAGCAAGGCTGGTCACAAAGGGGTATTCTCAGGTCCAAGGACTTGATTATAATGAAACATTTGCACCAGTAGCTCAGAAAGACTTCATTAGACTAGTTTTGGTAGTGGCAGCTTCCAAGCACTGGGAAGTACATCACATGGATGTGAAAAGTGATTTCCTCCATGGGGAGCTTGAAGAATAAATATATATGCAGCAGACACAGGGGTACACATCAGATCCAAACCTTGTTTGCAGGTTGAAAAAATATTTGTATGGACTCAAGCAAGCCCCCAGGGCTTGGTATGCAAAGATGGACATCTTTTTGCTGTCACAATCCTATGTTCGGTATAAATCTGACCCAAATATCTATATGAAGTTTTTTGATGGTTTTATTATGTTAATAGTGTTGTATGTTGATGATTTGTTGATCACAGGTGATAGCACTGAACAAATAGCATCTCTTAAGACTACAATGCACCAAGCATTCTCCATGAGTGACTTGGGGAATTCTTAAGCAATTTTTGGGGCTTGAGATTTCTCAAAGAAAAGAATGAACCAAGGTATGTCAGTAAAAGTATGCTTCTGATCTGTTAAAGAAGTTTAAGGTGGCTGATTTCAAGCCTTCTAAGACTCCATTCCTTTCTGGAGTTAGAATGGAAGAAGCAGAATCTACACCGCTTTTTGACAGTACTCTATACAGACAGTTGATTGGCAGCTTGCTCTACTTGACACACACTCGACCAGATCTTGCATATGCTGTGAGTGTAGCATCTAGATATATGGAGCAACCACATGAGCTACATTGTAGGGCTGCAAAAAGAATCCTTCGTTATGTGCAAGGCACAAAGAGTGATGGGATTCACTATGTGGCAGATTCGAGCTTAGATCTCATGGGTTTCACAGATTCGGATTGGGCTGGTGATAGCCTTGACAGGAAATCCACATCAGGATTTGTATTCATGCTTGGAGGTGGCCCTATTTGCTGGTCCAACAAGAAATAGAATGCCATAACAATATCTTCAGCGAAGGCAGAGTACAGAGGAGCAGTGAATGCTGCTACACAGTGTTTCTGGTTGCAGGGGATTTTGTCCGAGTTTGAGATTTCTTTCAGTACTCCTACTGTCATTTATTGTGACAACCATAGTGCCATTAGATTTTCAAGTGATCCAGTACAGAGGTAGAGGACCAAGCACATAGAGATTCATATGCACTACATCAGAGGCCTAGTGCATGACCATATCATAGATTTCTAGTATTGCCCCACAAGTCAGCAAATTGCAGATATCTTCACCAAGGTTTTCACAGAGAAGACATTCAGCTATCTTAGATCACTGCTTGGGATGGTTGGACATGCAGTGGAGTGAAGGGTTGATCAACAACCTTTCAATTTTGATATGTCCATGTTTTGAGGGAAGGTTTTTCCCATGAGGTTTTCCTTCTATTCTTGTTTTGTGGACCGGCCGTATTTTGTATGAGGTGACCAAGTCTTGTTACTGGGCCCTTAGTATTTTATTTTCTGATATTTAGTTCATTTAAGTCAAACTTAAGAGGGGGTGTTGGAATAATTAAGCCTTCCTACCATTTATTTAATTACATAAGATGCATTAATTAATCACTTGTTGGTTAATTCTATGTAATAAATGAGGAAATTGCCATTTTGTGGTCCACAAGACAACATGGGAGGATAAGATTCCATTCAAGGTGTGATCTATGAGATACCTATGCCACTTGGGTGCTTTCCTAAACATTTCTAGATGAGTTTAAGGAAGAAAGGCGCACTTGTGAAGAAACTGCTACTTTTTATTGCTTTTTCCCCCATAGGGAAAAGCTAGTCAAACTAGGAAAGTGTTTTTCTCACCAAAAACTTTCCTTAATGTTATTTCCACTCAAATCTCGTATTTGGCATCTATTTTGGCTATATTTAACCTTCAGCTCACTAATTAGAGAATTCGTGAGCTTTTGGGCAGTTTTGGAAAGTCAACTTGCCACCTAGGGGGGATGGGCATTTTTAGCAAGTATGATTAAGTTGAGATTCTTTTGGCATATTTAGCCATTTCAATTACTGATGTAAAGTTATTTAATAATATCCTATTACATTCATATGTGGCTGATGTAATTATTATTCATGAGAAGTAATACATAAATCTACTCTTGTGCATAATTTTTGTGCTTTTGACTAGTTGTGTGAGATTTTTCATATGAGAGAGTGTAATTTCTTGAATAGTTCTTGGATGTGATCTGATTTTCACACATCCTTGGGTTGGGATTCAATATCCAGAGTTATCACCTTTCATATTACAATAATTGTTAAAATTTACTAGTGAAACTTCTACTTAAAATTTGTGTTCTGAGTTGAGATTATAGCCTATTATTGGATGGTATCTTACATACCGTGAAGGAAATATAAATCTAGTTCGATTTCCTTCTAACAACATTCCATAGTGAATGAAATATAACGCATGTTAGCCTTCATATGTTAACTTTCCATCTAACACAACCACATTGTCATCAAATGCATTGCACCGTGAAGGAAATCTAACTCAAGTTAGCATTCCTTATAACAACATTGCATGGTGAATGAAAGATAATGCGTGTTAGCATTCATATTTTATCCTTCCATCTAACACAACCACATTGTCATCATATACATCACACAATGAAATAAATATGACTCTCGTTAGCTTTACTTCCAACAACATCGTAGGGTGAATGAAAGCTAACGCTTGTTATCCTTCATATGTTATCCTTCCATATAACACAGCCACATTGTCATCAAATGCATTGCACCATGAAGGAAATATGACTTAGGTTATATTTTCTTCTAACAACATTGCATGGTGAATGAAAGATAATGAATGTTAGCCTCCATATGTTAGTCTTCAATCTAAGAAGACCACATTGTCTCATATACATTGCACCATGAAGCAAATGTGACTCTGGTTAGATTTCCTTCTAACAACATTGCACTGTGAATGAAATATAACGTATGTTATCCTTCATACGTTAGCTTTCTATCTAACACAACCACACTATCATCATATACATTGCACAATGAAATAAATCTAACTCGAGTTAGATTTCCTTCTAACATTGCATAGTGAATGAAATATAATGCTTGGTATCCTTCATATGTTAGCTTTCCATCTAAGACAACCGGATTGTCATCATATACATTGCACCATGAAGGAAATCTAACTCCAGTTATCTATCCATCTAACAACATCGCAGGATGAATGAAAGCTAACATGTGTTAGCCTTCATAAGTTAGATTTTCATCTAACACAACCACATTGTCATCAAATGCATTGAACCATGAAGGAAATAGGGCTCAAGTTATCTTTCCTTCTAACAACATTGCACGTTGAATGAAAGAAAATGCATGTTAGCCTTCAACCACATTGTCATCATATACATTGCACAATGAAAGAAAATCTAACTCAAGTTAGATTTCCTTCTAACAACATTGCACGGTGAATGAAAGATAACTCATGTTAGCCTTTATATGTTAGATTTCCATCTAACAAAACCACATTGTCATCAAATGCATTGCACCATGAAGGAAATTTAACTTGGGTTAGATTTCCTTCTAACAACATTGCACAATGAATGAGAGATAATGCATGTTCACCTTCATATGTTGGCATTCCATCTAACACAACCACATTGTCATCATATACATTGATCCATGAAGGAAATATGACCCCAGTTAGCTTTCCTTCTAACAACATTGCACAGTGAATGAAAGCTAATGCGTGTTATCCTTCATATGTTAGCTTTCCATATAACACAACCACATTGTCATCAATTGCATTCTACCATGAAGGAAATCTAACTCTGGTTAGCTTTCCTTCTAATAAAATTGCACAATAAATGAAAGATAATGCATGTTAGCCTTCATATGTTAAATTTCCATCTAACACAACCACATTGTCATCAAATGCATTGCACCATGAAGGAAATCTGAGTCAAGTTAGATTTACTTCTAACAACATTGAATGGTGAATGAAAGATAATGTGTGTTAGCCTTCCATCCAACACAACCACACTGTCATCATATACATTGCACCATGAAGGAAATCTGACTCTGGTTAAATTTACTTCCAACGACATCGTAGGGTGAATGAAAGCCAATGCATGTTAGCCATCACATGTTAGCTTTCCATCTAACACAACCACATTGTCATCAAATGCATTGGACCATGAAGGAAATATGACTCAGGTTATATTTCCTTCTAACAACATTGCATGATGAATGAAAGATAATGCATGTTAGCCTTCCATTTAACAACCACACATTGTCATCATATACATTGCACCGTGAAAGAAATATGACTCTGGTTTGTTTTCCTTCTAACAACATTGCACATTGAATGAAAGGTAACACATGTTAGGGTTCATACGTTTTGATTTCCATCTAACACCACCACATTTTCATCAAATGCATTGCACCATGAAGGAAATCTAACTCGAGTTATCTTCCCTTCTATCATTTCACAGTGAATTAAAGATAACGCATGTCAGCCTTCATATGTTAGATTTCCATCTAAAAAAAATATATTTTCATCATATACATTGCACCATGAAGGAAATCTAACTCCAATTAGCTTTCCTTCTAACAACATCGCGAGGTGAATGAAATCTAACGCGTGTTAGCCTTCATACTTTAGCTTTCCATCTAAAACAACCACATTTTCATCAAATGCATTGCACCATGAAGGATATCTGACTCAAGTTAGCTCTCCTTCTAAGAACATTGCATGATGAATGAAAGATAACACATGTTAGACTTAAACAACATTATCATCATATACATGGCACTATGAAGGAAATCTAACTCAAGTTAGCTTTCCTTCTAACAACATTGCACGATGAATGAAATCTAATGCGTGTTAGCCTTTATATGTTAGCTTTCCGTCTAACACAACCACATTGTCATCAAATGAATTGCACCATGAAGGAAATCTAACTCAGTTTAGCTTTCCTTTAAACAACATTGCAAAATGAATGAGAGATAATGCATGTTAGCCTTCATATGGTAGCCTTCCATATAACAAAACCACATTATCATCATATACATTGCTCCATGAAGGAAATCTGACTCGGGTTAGTTTTCCTTCTAACAGCATTGCACAGTGAATGAAAGCTAATGCGTGTTAGTCTTCATATGTTAGATTTTCATCTAACACAACCACATTATCATCAAATTAATTCTACCATGAAGGAAATATAACTCCGGTTTGATTTCCTTCCAACAACATTGCACAAAGAATGAGAGATAACTAATGTTAGCCTTCATATGTTAGTTTTCCATCTAACACAACCACATTTTCATCAAATGCATTGCACCGTGAAGGAAATATGACTCAATTTAGCTTTCCTTCTAACAACATTGCATGGTGAATGAAAGATAATATGTGTTAGCCTTGATAAATTTTCCTTCCATCTAACACAACCACCTTTTCATCATATACATTGCACCATGAATTAAATATGACTATGGTTAGCTTTACTTCCAATAACATCATAGGGTGAATGAAATCTAATGCATGTTATCCTTCATATGTTATCTTTCCATTTAACACAACCAAATTCTTATCAAATGCATTGCACCATGAAGGAAATATGACTCAGGTTAGCTTTCCTTCTAACAAAATTGCATGGTGAATGAAAGATCATGCATGTTAGCCTTCCATTTAACAACCCCACATTGTTATCATATACATTGCAGTATGGAGTAAATATCACTCTGGTTCGCTTTCCTTCTAACAACATTGCACGGTGAGTAAAAGCTAACGTATGTTAGGCTTCATACATTAGATTTCCATCTAACACCACCACATTGTCATCAAATGCATTACACCATGAAGAAAATCTAACTCGAGTCATCTTTCCATCTAACATTGCACAATGAATGAAAGATACTGCATGTTGGCCTTCATATGTTAGGTTTCCATCTAAAACAACCATATTTTCATCGTATACATTGCACCATGAAGGAAATCTAACTCCAATTAGCTTTCCTTCTAACAACATCACGAGGTGAATGAAATCTAATGCATGTTAGCCTTCATACTTTAGCTTTCCATCTAAAACAACCACATTTTCATCAATTGCATTGCACCATGAAGGACATCTGACTCAAGTTAGCTCTCCTTCTAACAACATTGCATGATGAATGAAATATAACGCATGTTAGACTTAAACAACATTATCATCATATACATGGCACTATGAAGGAAATCTAACTCAAGTTAGCTTTCCTTCTAAGAACATTACACAACGAATGAAATCTAACGTGTGTTAGCCTTTATATGTTAGCTTTCCATCTAGCACAACCACATTGTCATAAAATGAATTGCACCATGAAGGAAATCTAACTCGGGTTAGCTTTCCTTTAAACAAGATTGCAAAATGAATGAGAGATAATGCATGTTAGCCTTCATATGGTAGGCTTCCATATAACAAAACCACATTGTCATCATATACATTGCTCCATGAAGGAAATATGACTCTGGTTAGCTTTCCTTTTAAAAACATTGCACAGTGAATGAAAGCTAATGCATGTTAGTCTTCATATGTTATATTTTCATCTAACACAACCACATTGTCATCAAATTCATTCTACCATGAAGGAAATATAACTCTGGTTCGATTTCCTTCTAACAACATTGAACAAAGAATGAAAGATAACGCATGTTAGCCTTCATATGTTGGTTTTCCATCTAACAAAACCACATTTTCATCAAATGCATGGCACCATGAAGGAAATATGACTCAATTTAGCTTTCCTTCTAACAACATTGCATGGTGAATGAAAGATAATACGTGTTAGCCTTGATATGTTTTCCTTCCATCTAACACAACCACATTTTCATCATATACATTGCACCATGAAGTAAATATGACTATGGTTAGCTTTACTTCCAACAACGTCGCAAGTTGAATGAAAGATAACGTGTGTTATTATTCATATGTTATCTTTCGATTTAACACACCCAAATTCTCATCGAATGCATTGCACCATGAAGGAAATATGACTTAGGTTAGCTTTCCTTCTAACAACATTGCATGTTGAATGAAAGATAATGCATGTTAGCCTTCCATCTAACACAACCACATTGTCATCACATACATTGCACCATGAAAGAAATATGAGTCTGGTTAGATTTCCTTCTAACAACATTGCACATTGAATAAAAGCTAACGTATGTTAGCCTTCATACGTTAGTGTTCAATCTAACAAAACCACATTGTCATCAAATGCATTCCACCATTAAGGAAATCTAACTCGAGTTAGATTTCCTTCTAACATTGCACACTGAATGAAAGTTAATGCATGCCACCCTTCATATGTTAGCTTTCCATCTAACACAACCAGATAAGGAAATCTTGATCAAGTTAGCTTTCCTTCTAAAAATATTGCACGGTGAATGAAAGATAACGCATGTTAGCCTTCAACTACATTGTCATCATATACATTGCATTATGAAGGAAATCTAACTCAAGTTAGCTTTCCACCTAACACAACCACATTGTCATCAAATGCATTGCACCATGAAGGAAATATAACTAGGGTTAGATTTCCTTCTAACAACATTGCACAATGAATGAAATATAATGCATATTAGCCTTCATATGTTAGCATTCCATCTAACAAAACCACATTGTCATCATATACATTTCTCCATGAAGGAAATCTAACTCCAGCTAGATTTCCTTCTAACGACATTGCACAGTGAATGAAAGCTAATGCGTGCTAGCCTTCATATGTTAGCTTTCCATCTAACACAACCACATTGCCATCAAATTCATTCTACCATGAAGGAAATCTAACTCTGGTTAGATTTCTTTCTAACACCATTTCATAGTGAATGAAAGATAACTCATGTTAGCCTTCATATGTTAGATTTCCATCTAACACAACCACATTGTCATCAAATTCATTGCACCATGAAGGAAATATGAATCAAGTTAGTTTTCCTTCTAACAACATTTCATGGTAAATGAAATATAATGCGTGTTAGCCTTCATATGTTAGGCTTCCATCTAACACAACTACATTGTCATCATATACATTGCACCATGAAGGAAATATGACTCTGGTTAGATTTACTTCCAACAACATCGTAGGGTGAATGAAAGCTAACACATGTTATCCTTCATATTGTAGGAACATTTAAAAATCCCATCCATACTTGGGATATATTTTCTACTCATCTAGATTAATTTTTTAAGTTTTGACTAGGTAAATAGGGCCAATTTTTCCTTTTTGTGGACCACTTTCCATCCTAAGTCACAAAAAATAATTCGGACAAATTATGGATAAGATTTCCTTAGATTCTATCTGATTTTATTCTATTCCTGCATTAGAAAGACACTTTCCTGATTTAAACAGCTTTATCCCGTTTTTTCTACTTTTTAGTGGATAAGGTAAAGCTAGTTAACTTGGAAACTCTTGTCACTTGACCAATTCGACCTCGACATCATTTCTTCTCTCCTAAAGTCATCATTACATTCCATTTACATCACTCATTATCTTCCGTACCATATTCATTCAATTCATGAGCCTTTAGAGAGTTTTAGAAACAGTTTTTCACACCTAGGAGGTTTTTATGTTTTTAGTAAGCCTTATGGTTTGTGCTTTACAAATTGCTTTTAAGGAATTTTATTTTCTCTCTTGATATGTACTATATATTGTATTCATATTGAGGAATAATATATGAGATGTTATTTCCATCAATTGAGTTCCTTCTCTTATGTTTCTGTCTCAAAATTTCTTATTCTTATTCTTGCATGTCTTTGAATAATTCTTGTAAGGAATTATTTTCTTCAAGATTCTTGGATATTAGAATTCTTTCATGGTATTAAACCTACATATAATTCTCACATGGTATCAGAGCCTTTGGATTTCTTAATTAAATTAGTCTTCCAGTATAAGTTTCTGAGAGTTTGTTTTGCAGGTAATGAAGATCAAATAGTAGAGATTTATTGTTGAAGAAGAACTCATATCTTTCCATCTCTCATCATTGTTCTCCTCTTACACTTCAGATATTAAGGATCCTTTGCTGGTCAATGGTATCCAATAAGGTGATCTATATTTATTTGGAATTCAATATATAGTTGATGTTGTTGGTTGCGCTTTTACTTCCTTTTTCCATGCTCCAACCAGTTCCTAGATGATTGCCAACACGTTTTTCAAGAAGTTGGATACATATCTTAGTTCTCTGATATGTCTTCCGATTCAAATCGTCAGCCAGTTGTTGCATCTCATACACACTCATAACCTCTCCTTGGGTGTATTTTTGGTGTTTTATTGAATTCTATGGAGTCAAATGTTAGACACAATGCTCACTGGGAGGGGGGGGTGAATCAGTGAGCCTATACTTTATACAATTTTAACTTCAATTACCAGCATGTCATATTCATCAATAAAATAACTATCAATCCATATGTTATTCATCAAATAAAACACATCATCATCAACACATTGCACAAGAGAGACATGATACAATTGTAATGTTTTTAGATTTGATTCAATAGCTGCAATTGTGAGGCAATTCAGCACCAACTGAAGCAAAAGAGTACTAACTCTTTATCTAGTATCCTGCCTAGTCTTTCCTAGACCCAGCATAAGAAAATGGATACAAGTTCCTGCTTGTATTTACATACAAATTTCTGTCACATCATCTGTCAATCACTTGTCCAATAACTCAGTCATAACACACTGATATGTCCTCTGCTCAGCAACTGGTCACTGCCTTGTCAAGATCATCATTGCACATAATCTCTGTTTGCTGCACAATAGCATTACTCATGCTATCTGTTCAAGTCATCAAGGTCAACATAGTTAGGTTTTAACACATATCTTCAAATGTCTTCTCATACAAAACCTACAATAAGGAATCTACTTATCAATACTAATTTTGTCCTCTGCTCATCAACTTGTCATAGTCATGTCTTCAAATTGTCCAGTCATGTCATGTCATCAATCTGTCCACTTCAAGTCTGCTCAATTGTCATATAATCATGTTGCTGTATTTTACTGTACCATATCTATGTTAAGCTTCTCATTAGCCTTAGCTCTGTTGCCTCAAGGATCATGCCAACCTACGATAAGAAATCTGCCTATCATTTAGCACCAAGAACTAGCCCAACATTATCATCAACAGTCACGTGTTACTCAGAATGGATCAAGGCAGAGATGATTCAGTCTACAAGAAGAAAGAAACAATAAGACTTCAAACATTCACCCAAAGAGTAGCAACCCTGTCTCCCAATCTCGACTGCCATGAAAATTATTTACATGCCCAAAATCAGAGATAGTTGTTACCACTGAATGTTTCCTTCATTATCTTACTGCAAAAATTATATCAGACTTAAAAAGTCATGTCTGCTACTGCATTACTTCTCCTCTTGCCCAAAAAATAGAGCTCAAATCTCCTCCATCGAATCCACACGCATTCTTCTCATCAAGCCAACAAATTCATCTTTATTTATAGTTGAATTGTCCATGAATTTCAGATCTGAAACTTCCTTATTCAACTT
This sequence comes from Larix kaempferi, assembly GCA_027924585.1. NCBI lineage: Eukaryota > Viridiplantae > Streptophyta > Pinopsida > Pinales > Pinaceae > Larix > Larix kaempferi. The sequence continues at coordinate 358,006 of BSBM01001513.1, read as the reverse complement.
CGGCTGCTCAGTAGGTATCAAAACAGAGTGAGAGTCTTCTTCATATTCACTGTGGTTGCCTTATTCCGCTGTACCCGAAAATTAGAGATTAAAAGTGTTGATATGATCCGAATTAGGTGAGGACACAGTCTAAAAATTCTTCTCCACTGCATTCCGAAAATATCTCAGTAGCATACCTAAATAAATCCAAAAATATCAGAGCCATGCACTTTATTTTTCACATTTTGAATGGATTTTCATTGGTATTTATACTTGTTTCAAAAAATAAATTAATCTGGGCTGACCTAGTATGCCATTTTAAATATTTTTATGGTTTCATAAATTAGGGAGCCAACTTGTCATTTGAATGTTATAACCCCCTTTTTTAATATCTGAGCCGACTTGCAGCATAAGATAATTACCCCCTTTTGTTTTTAGAGTCACCACAAGTTTGATTCAAAAGTGCCACTTTGGAAGATTACCATCACGTGTAGGGGTTTCATGGACTATGCAAGAGGGCTTCAAATTTATCATTTCAAGGGTTGCAAGAATCAGATCTTCATAACCATAAGAGTACCAAGGACCCAAGGGTGATGGTAACAATACCACACTTCTTTAGAGATTATTTAATAATATAAAACCATCACCAAGTGTGCCATGTTCACCATATCAAGGAGTTTTATCCATGTCAAATCTTCAAGTAGTTAGTTAAACATTTTTTCCACATCATTCATATCCAAAGTTATCATAAGATTCAAGCATCATGTACATCAAACCACCAAATACATATGTGATCATTAAAGATTAGAGGAATTGTTTATCAGTGGCTTCTAAGTGGGCATGGGGTTCAACATGTTGTTTAAGGGCTTCTCATATCATCCACATGAGCATGGGTTACATGAAAAAAATCAAGGTACCTCCATTTAGCTTGTGGGAAAAGAGGTCAACTAGCAACCGTGTGTGTGGGCTTCATGACCCCATCAAGTCACAAATGACCACAGAATGGGTCATTTGGACCATTAGGCATTCCAATGGATCCAATTCCCATCACCTTGTCTTTTTTCTTGTCTTTTCAAGTGCCTGTCAATTCACCTTGTTTGCTTGTCATCATGCCATTTACACTTTGTCATTAATGTTTTCATCAATGACAATCCTATTCATCAATATCCCCCTTTGTCATTGATGGAAACCTTCTTCAATTTATCTCCCCCTTTGACATTAATGACAAAGGGTCAAACATCCAACTCTAATGAGAAAACCCCTTAATCTTCAAGTCATCAAAGGCTTCCAAAAATTTTAGTCTCATTTAAGACTGCTTAAAATATTTATAAATTTCTTGTAAATTACTTAGCTCCCCATGAGAACATGCTTTAATAAACGTTGTTGATTATCAATGATCTCTACTTCCCCTTTGAATGTGTTCATGAGTTACTGAAAGATATGGATTTTAACATTCTTCTACTCTTCTGTAGATCTGCCTCATACTATCTCGAAATCAACCATGTCATGGCTGCACTATTATCAATTGTCACATATTACTATCAAATCAAGTTGATTAATATTCTCTCCAAAGTTCAATCTGCTGCACATTTGAACCTCAGAAGGATTTATCTCCACTGGTGTTTCATCAATATCCGACCTTCACTTTTTCTCCCAAAATGGTCTTCAATAATTGCTTTTTGAATAAAAGAACCCAAGCTTGATCTTTGGATGCTTTGTTATTTTAACGCTGGCGATGCATAACTATTGTACTGTTGTAACAAATTGATCTATCTTCCAAAGCCTCCTGCCTGTTCCCCCTATCATATAGACTTCTTCATTTTCCGACATGTCTGCTCATTATCGTGTTGTCATCATTGTCATTTATAAAATTACTTCATCAATGGTTGTTATTTTCAAGTTACTGCATCTTCCATTGAGTTATCCATAATCTGATATAACTGAAACTTGATAAATGCTTATACCTTCTTATTCTATCTATAGTAGTCCATATCTAATGCATTCAAATGAGATACTGTGGCTCTGTCTCTTTCACAGTCCTGTAGCTACTATACATTGCAATGTCTTGCTCATATCCTGATCAATAGGTCAAGTCAACTCTGTCCAATCTTCTCTTATACAACTATTGAAAACTTCACTTGTATTTGCACTTCTCAAGTCACTTTTATTCAGATTAATTCATTCATTGTCCAGTAAAATCAGACTTGTCATTGCCTTCCAAATCAAGGTTCTCATGGTCACATGCAATTTAGTCTACCTTTCAATCATTTGTGAACTTCAAACAACTTGTGGTCTGTCCAGACTTCAAACTTATTATCATATTATGTATTGCTTACTTAGAGCATGAGTGTCATACTTACTTCAACCAGAACTATGAAGACCTTTTGTTGTTATGTCAAGTCATTACTATTGTAGGGGCTTAAGATGCTTCATCAAAGTACAAAGGGGCTCCATCATGGTCTTCAAGCACATAATCTGCTACAATAGCATAATCTTCCCCAAAACACAGTCTTCATATATGTTGTAGCTGCTCTATGGTACCCAAAACATTCTTTTCATTTCTTATCTTTTATCTTGTTAAATTTTGAGCATTAATTCATTATACTCTAGGATCTTTGCTGAGAGAATAACATCTACAGTATATCAATGCATGACAATCATAATATGACAAGCATCACAAGCATCACAAGAATCAAAAGCATAGAGACAAGAGACACAGAGTTTCCGCGGGGAAAACCCTAAGGTGAAAAACCCCACAACTTCCTCAGAGATAGAGAGAGCAATGGCTCAACCAAAATACAACCAAATAACACTAAGATAGTCTCCTAGCAGATGATCCTACTCCTCCTCACTAGTGCGCCACTTTCCAGAGAGATAGTGAGTTACTTTTTCCGAGTGAGTAAAATAGAGATCTCCTATCTCTATTTATACTCACCTTTTTGCCCAGTGACCTACTGGGGCCGACTTGTCTACTTAGATACATCCACATTATATTATATATTAATCAGGGCCGACCCCATATGGTGGTCTAATAACCCATCGACAAGTACACACACTTGCGACACTTGTCAATCCACATGATGACACTTCCTTATAGAGGAATAACACATCTCTTATAAGGGTACAATAAATATATATATAATACACAGATGAAATACATTCTGAAGTTACATATACATCAACACTCCCTCTTAACTAGGAAGGTATTTCTCGACACAGATCTGCTAGACAAGTCTTCTTCTCTGGATCATTGTCATCGATGCATCGTCGTCATCATCGTCACTGCTGCTACTATCTCAACCAATCTCTGTCTCTACTCGTCATAGGAAGTTCTACAGAGCCAGTCCTTTTTCATACTGGATGTAGGCCCACCACCTGCAGGTCTTCGTCATCATTGGCCATACTGTGGAATCCTCAGGACTTATTACGTGCGTCACAAAACCTCGAAAGAGCATCCCAGGCTGTTACGAGCACACAGCTCTACCTATAGGATTTCCCATGGAGCTATTACATGTGACCCCACCACAAAACCTCGAAAGAGCATCCCAGGATGTTACGGGTACACAACTCTAACCTGTAGGATCTCCCAGGGCGCTATTATATGTGGTCATGGAAAAACCTCACAAGAGCATCCTAGGACTGATTACGGGCACACAACCCAACCTATCGGATCTCCCAGGGCGCTATTACATGCCATAGGACAAAACCACGCAAGAGCATCTGCCAGATATCCCAGGGCGCTATTACATGCCATAGGCGAAACCTTGAAAGACTATCTGCAGATCTCCCAGGGCACCGAATTACATGTCCTCCCAGAGCAAAACCTCGAAAGAGCATTTTCCAGATGTCTCAGGGCACCGATATTACATGCCATAGGAAAAACCTCGAAAGACCATCTGTAAATCTCCTAAAGCACCGGATTACATGCTCATCTGCACAACCTGATCCACGGCCATAGAGTATCATCCTGATACTCACCATACATCATCCTGATGCATCGATGATCATCCTGATCATCACCACTGCAACGTCCTGCTGCATGTCATCTGGAGCAACATCCTGAAGCTCGTCATCTATGATCATCCTGATCATTACTGCAACATCCTGCTGCATGTCATCTGGAGCAACATCCTGAAGCTCGTCATCTATGATCATCCTTATCATCACTGCAACATCCTGTTGCATGTCATCATACCTGATCCACCTGATCATCAATGCATCTACCTGATGCATACCAAGTATCTACCTGATACATATCATCATACATGATCCTCCTGATCATCAATGTATCGACCTGATACAAATACAAATACATGATACATATCACCATACATGATCCACCTGATCATACAATGTATCCACCTGATACATATACAGATACATGGTCCAAGCATCCAACATGATGCATACATACATAAAAATGATCCAACTGATCATATCCAGCATCCAACATGATGCGTACATACATACATAAAAATGATCCAACTGATCATATCCAACATCCAACATGATGCGTACATACATATAAAAATGATCCAACTGATCATATCCAAGCAGAAACCAGAACATCATCCTGATGCTCATCATCCAGTGCTTACATCCACAGCCATGTGAAGGATCCTCCTTCCAACATGCTTGGAATGGCTTTAGCAAATGTGTCCATCACTTCTTCCTCAAAGTGTCCTCGATCTAAAGAACACCAAGCCTCTCTCTGAAGTACTCGAACTTCACCCTGGCTAGTGGCTTCGTCAGCACATCTGCAATCTGCTCGTCTGTCGCAACATATAGGAGCTTCACAGCTCCTCTCTGCACCATATCCCTGATATAGTGATATTTGATCTCTATGTGTTTCGACCTGTCATGAAACACTGGGTTCTCGGGCAGCTTCACACAACTCTAGTTATCACAGAAGATACCAGTAGCCTCCAACGGGAGATCAAATAGCTCAGATAGTAGCTTCCGTAACCATACTGCCTCACAACTAGCTGAACAGGCTGCAACATACTCTGCCTCAGCTGTACTTAGTGCTACACAGGATTGCTTCCTGCTAAACTAAGAGATCACACCTGATCCCATATTGAAGCAGCACCCAAATGTGCTCTTCCTATCTGCAGCACTGCCAGCCCAATCTGAATCAACATAACCCTGTAGGTTAAACTTTTGATTCACTTCATACTTGATCCCATAATCCACTATACCCTTCAGGTACCTCAGAACATGCTTTACAGCAACTAGCTGAACACTCCTCGGATCCATCAGGAACTGGCTCAATGTGTTCACAGCAAAGCAAATGTCTGGTCTCATGTTCGTCAAGTACATCAAGGACCCAATCATCTGACGATACATAGAGACATCAATCAGCTCAGATGAAGCATCACATAGAAGCTTCATATTCGATGCCATAGGTGTGGCCATGGCCTTGCAATCCATCATTCCAAATCTCTTCACGATATCTACTGTGTACTTCCCTTGACCAAGGAAGATCCCACCTGCATTCTGCCACACCTCCATACCTAGGAAATAGTGCATCATTCCCAAATCTTTCATATTGAATTCAGCTGCAAGCTTCCTTTTAGTATCTGCAATCAGTCTGTCATCTCCTGTCACAAATAGGTCATCCACATACAGTAGTAGAATCACAGGATTCCCTTCCTCAACCTTGTAGTAAAGGTTGGAATCCGCTTTACTCTTGGTAAAGCCCAAACTAGATAGGAAACTGTCCATCCTACCATACTAGGTTCTAGGAGCTTGCTTCAAGCCATATAAGGCTTTCTTCAATCTGCATACATATGATTCCCTGTCATGTATTTCAAAACCGAGTGGTTGTTCCACATATACTTCCTCTTCTACTACACCATTCAGGAAAGCTGTCTTGACATCCATCTGGTGTATTTTCCATTTCATTGCTGCAGCCAGGGAAAGCACTGTTCTGATGGAAGTGTACCTGGATACAGGTGCAAAGGTTTCTTCATAATCTATTCCTTCTTTCTGAAAGAAACCACGAGCTACGAATCTTGCTTTGTATTTTTCTACACTGCCATCTGCAGCATGCTTGATTTTGTAAATCCACTTGGAAGTCACAACAGACTTCTCTTTAGGTCTTGGGACAACATCCCAAACATCATTCTTCATTATTGATATAGCATCCTTCCATTCTTTCTTTTCTGCTGCCTCTTCATAATTGGAAGGCTCTTTGTTCATAATGTCACAGAGTAAAGCAACATAACTGGTGTGTGATCTGGTTCTCTTCTTTACTCTGTGTTCTTCTTCTGGAATTCCAAATCTTTCTGCATCGTGAATGAGCTCTCTAGCCCATACAGGTTTCCTCTTGTGAGAGTTATCCTCACGGGGTGGATCTATAGGTTCTTGTGGATCTTCAAACTCATGAACAGTTTCAGGAACTGCTCCAGTCATGGTACTATCCTGAAATCTTGTTTCCTTAGGTTCTTCATAACATTCAGTAGGTGCCTTTCTTGATTTGATGAATGCTGAGTTTTCATCAAATGTTACATCCCTACTAACATCAATTTTCTTGAACCCTGGAAAGTATATTCTGTAAGCCTTTGAGCTTTCACTATAACCCACAAAGATGCCCTTCTTTCCTGAAGGATCTAGTTTAGTCCTCTTCTCTTTTGGGACATGAGTATATACTGGACAACCAAATATTCTGAGATGGCTGACTTCAGGTTTCTTACCAGAAAAGACGTCTTCTGGTATCTTGTTGTCCAATATCTTGTGGGGTGTTCTGTTCTGCACATATACAGCTGTTCTAGCTGCTTCTACCCATAGATGCATAGGAAGATCCTGGTCATGCAACATTGCCCTTGCTACTTCCATGATAGTTCTGTTCTTCCTTTCTGCAACTCCATTCTGTTGAGGATTATAAGGAGCAGTCAACTCCCTATTAATCCCTAAATCACTGCAAAGCTTCTTGAAGTCACTTGAGGTGAATTCCCCACCATTGTCAGATCTGAACGTCTTGATTTTCTTGTCAGTTTGATTCTCCATCAAGGTTTTGAATTCCTTGAATTTATCAAGCACCTCATCTTTTCCCTTCAAGAAGTATACCCAAGTCTTCCTAGAGAAGTCATCGATAAATGATACATAGTAAACATACCCACTCAGGGAACTATATGACATAGGGCCACATACATCTGAGTGGATGATTTCCAGAATGTCTTTTGCCTTGCTTTCACTGCTTGGGAAAACCTTCTTAATGTTCTTACCTTTTGCACATCCTTTGCAAACACCTTCTTGTTTGGTCTTGATTTCAGGAAGACCCTCTACTGCCTTGCTTGCAATTGGAAGTGCCCTATAGTGCATATGAGCAAGTCTTCTATGCCAAATCTCACTTGGCTCCATGGATTCATGCACCATGGCATGTTCAGGTTGTCCCTTCAATTTATACAGTCCTCCCTCTTGCTCTCCAATCACTACTGCACCATCTATTGTCTTTCCCTTTGGCCACATTAGGACTTGGCCATCTACAAATGCAACCCTCATACCTTTTGCATCCAATGCAGAGATGGAGAGTAAGTTCTTATTGAGCCCAGGTAGATAGAGGACTTCCTTCATCTTCAGAGATTTTCCAGAATCTAGGTTGTAGGAGGCTTCACCACTTCCTTTGATTGGGTATTGATAATCATCCCCAAGTTTCACCTTATGGGGTGATTCATGTTCAAATAGGTTCACAAAAGATTCTTTGAATCCAGTCATGTGTTTGGATGCCCCACTATCAATTAACCAATCATTACAACCATGGGAGATTGTACCTGTGAGAGCAGAGATCAGAACATACTTTTCTTCTCTTGATGAGACATCATCACTATCACTTTCTGCCCTAGCCTTCTTCTTTGGGGGTTCATCATCTTAGGTAGCATGAGCATGAAATCTTCTTTTGCTGCCCTTCTTCTTCTTACTGAAGTTGTTGTTATTATCCCTTTTGTTCTTGGGACAATCTGAAGCATAGTGACCCTTCTCATTGCATGTAAAGCATCTTAGGTCCTTCTTACTCCTTTGATGAGATCTTTTGTGGTGAGAGTGATCCTTCTTGGTTTTGCTTCTTTTGGTGTGAGCTGCAAGAGCTTGATCTTCTCCTCCCATCTTTTCCTCACGAGCTATAAGCCTAGCTTCTTCTTGAGAGCATTCTTCCCTCAGTCTGTTGAAGGAGATCAACTTCTTCCTTGCACAAATTCCTTGAATAAAAGAATCCCATGACCTGGGTAGGCCATTTAGAGTGGTCATCACCACTTCACCATTCTCCACCATTTCATCCACTGCTTCTAGTTGTTCCTTGATCTGGGAGACCCTTGAAAAATAAGATTGAATGGTTTCTCCATTCTGAAACTTTACTACTTTCAATTGGTTCTGCAGGGTCATCTTCCGATTTATGTTCTTTCCTTCAAATAGCTTGGTCAAGGATTCAAACATCTCCTTGGGTCTCTTGAGAGAAGACACATGGGGTATGAGATGGTCTTTGATAGAATCAACAATGATTCTTTTTGCCTTGACCAAGTTCTTCTTGTGCAAAGCCTTGGCCTCTTCATCCTCTGGGATAGGGATGTCTTCTTTCACATATGAGTCCAACTCATTCTCTTCTAGGATTAGCCCAATCCTATACTTCCAGGCTCGGAATTTATCATCCCCTTCAAGCTTATCCTCAAGCTTGGTGTGAAGAGACATCTTTAAGAGTACTTCAAATGTAAATAGAAAAGGTTTAGGACTTACCACTTGAAGTGCTGAAAATTGGATCTGGTCCCAGATTAGGGTTTGTCAGAGAAACCCTAAAAATTCAAAAATGTGAATTTCAAAATTCTGAAAGGATAGAAAGATGTGCCTTGGAGAGATGATCAGCCTAGTACATTCAGAATTTGAGATCAGCAAGGTCTTGCCCTTCAAAATTGCCTTTTTATCCTCCCGGGTTCACTGGGAGAGCCCTGAATTAGGGTTTGAGTTTCCTGGAGATCTATCCAGCCAAAAATCTCGATCCAAAGCTCTAACCTTCGATTTTTGCAAGGAGATTCCAGCTGTTTCTTCAGTTTCCAGAAATTCCTATTTTTGTGGAAACCCTAATTTTTAGGGCCAAATTTGAAAATGCTCGGAACTGAATTCTGATTGGACAGATAGATGCGCCTTGATGAGTAGATCCAATATACTATATTGAATTTCAAAAATCTATGGAGAGAAACCCAATAATCAAGGGATACAAGCTTCCATCACTGCAAAATGTCTTCTTCTCAGTTAAGCTTTGATACCATGTTAAATTTTGAGCATTAATTCATTATACTCTAGGATCTTTGCTGAGAGAATAACATCTACAATATATCAATGCATGACAATCATAATATGACAAGCATCACAAGCATCACAAGAATCAAAAGCATAGAGACAAGAGACACAGAGTTTCCGTGGGGAAAACCCTAAGGTGAAAAACCCCACAACTTCCTCAGAGATAGAGAGAGCAATGGCTCAACCAAAATACAACCAAATAACACTGAGATAGTCTCCTAGCAGATGATCCTACTCCTCCTCACTAGTGCGCCACTTTCCAGAGAGAGAGTGAGTTACTTTTTCCGAGTGAGTAAAATAGAGATCTCCTATCTCTATTTATACTCACCTTTTTGCCCAGTGACCTACTGGGGCCGACTTGTCTACTTAGATACATCCACATTATATTATATATTAATCAGGCCCGACCCCATATGGTGATCTAATAACCCATCGGCAAGTACACACACTTGTGACACTTGTCAATCCACATGACGACACTTCCTTATAGAGGAATAACACATCTCTTATAAGGGTACAATAAATATATATATAATACACAGATGAAATACATTCCGAAGTTACATATACATCAACATATCTCACCTCTAACAGCTGCTCCCCCTATTGTCATGCCACCTGTAACTACGATCCTTGGACTTGTTTCACTGCTTGGAGCAATAATCATTTACCCTTGATTACATCCCCTAAACTCCATGGACTCAAGGTACACTCAAAGTCTTTTAGAAGACTTCAAGTATGGCTTGCCATATGGCAGCCACCTTCACCTTTTGTGCACTGATCCTCAACTACTTCATTTAGATCTAGCAAGATATTTTTCTTCGCCCACATCTTAGGATGTCCTTGGATTTGAGAGCTTGTCTTCAGATCTTCAATTTCACATGTATTATACTTATTCCATGATTTATTTGTTCTTCTTGCTGATGTATGATGGGATCTTCAATTGTTGTCTTCTTGGACTAGTACAAGTTTGGGCCTTATGACCAAATCCACTGCAATTGTATCATCTCAAGGTGTGGTAGTTGGAAGCTATATGTCCAAGTTGATTGCATGTCCAACATCTCATTGCATTCTTTGGACCTCCAAAATTCTCTCTTCGATCTACACAATCTGCTGCCTTGTGACCAAAGTTAGAACAAGAAAAACAATAGCCATTAAATCTATATTCATACCTTGGACCTTGTTTCTATCTTGGAATTGTTTATTTGCTTTGAGGATTGGGCCTAGCTCCTTGATGTGTCCTTGAACAACCAACATCTTTGTTGTCATGAGATGCATCCTTGGTCATTGATGGACCATAGGATCCACATCAGTCTTTTCTTGTTCATTTCCTAGTTCTTCCTTCAACCTTTTGACCTCAAGGTTTTTATCTTCTAACTCACTTTGCAAGTCTTTGTTCTTGACCTTCAAGCTCATGAATAGAGATTTTGTCTCCTCTTCGCATTTTTCAAATTCTCCCATAATCTTCTTCTTAAGCCTTATATTGGATTTGACATCCTTATCCAATAGAGTTTTTGTAAAGGGCTCTTTGAGTCTTGACAACTCATCTTCTTCAACCTTAACTAGAGCAACTTCATTAAATTTAGAGTTATTGCAAATGGAAGAGTTCTTACCTTCACTAGTGCTTGATGTTTGAGCCTTCTTCTCTTCTTGATTTTCATCTTCAGATATATTGACTCCCTTTTCTTTGTCAATATTTTGAGCCTTCCTTTTGTTCTCACCTTCAAGAGTGCTCCAATGATCTTTGGTTGAAGTGTACCTTCCAAGATTCAACCTTTCCTTCTTTGATTGAGGCAAGCTCTTCATGATCATCCTTAGTGCCTTTTAATTGCTTTCTTGTGGGTTTTTAGTTTTTGCTCCTTCAACTGATTTCCAGATGTCAACCCCTTGTCCCTATAAGTAATACTTCATTTTGAAGCTCCAGAATTCATAACTTGATTCATTGAATAATGGAAGATTTTCCTCCATAGCTTTCCTTCACTTGTGTCTACTGATTTCCTTCAAGCTTGTTAGGCTTCTGCAGAAGGCCTGCTCTGATACCAATTGTTAGACACAATGCTCATGGAGACGGGGGGTGAATTAGTGAGCCTATACTTTATTCAATTTTAACTTCAATTACCAGCATGTCATATTCATCAATAAACTAACTATCAATCCATATGTCATTCATCAAATAAAACACATCATCATCAACACATTGCACAAGAGAGACACGTTATAATTGTAATGTTTTTATATTTGATTCAACGGCTACAACCGTGAGGAAATTTAGCACCAACTGAAGCAAAAGAGCACCAACTCTATATCTAGGACCCTGCCTAGTCTTTCATAGACCCAGCCAAGAAAATGGATACAAGGCCCTGCTTGTATTTACATACAAATTTTTGTCACATCGTCTATCAATCACTTGTCCAATAAATCAGTCATAACACACTGATCTATCCTCTTCTCAGCAACTGGTCACTGTCTTGTCAAGATCATCATTGAACATAATCTTTGCTTGCTACACAATACCATTGCTCATGCTATCTGTTCAAGTCATCAAGGTCAACATGTTCATGTTTTAACACATATCTTCAAATTTCTTCTCACACACAACCTACAATAAGGAATTTGCTTATCCATACTAATTTTGTCCTCTGCTCATCAACTTGTCATAGCCATGTCTTCAAACTGTCCATTCATGTCATGTCATCAATCTGTCCACTTCAAGTCTTCTCAATTGTCATATAATCTTGTCACTGTATTTTACTGTATCATATCTCTGTTAAGCCGTCATTAGCCTTAGCAATGTTGCCTCAAGGATCATGCCAACCTACAATAAGAAATATTCCTGTCATTTAGAACCAAGAACTAGTCCAACATTATCATCAACAGTCACATGTAACTAAGAATGGATCAGGGAAGACATGATTCAGTCTACAAGAAGAAAGAAACAATAAGACTTAAAACATTCACCCAAAGAGTAGCAACCCTGTCTCCCAATCTCGACTATCATGAAAATTATTTGCATGCCCAAAATCAGAGATAACTGTTACAACCAAATTTTTCCTTCATTATCTTACTGCAAAAAATATATCAAACTTAAAAACTCATGTCTACTACTGCGTTATGGCTCCTCTTTCCCGAAAAACAGAGCTCAAATCTCCTCCATCCAATCCACACACATTCCTCTCATCAAGCCAAGGAATTCATCTTTATTGGTAGTTGAATTGTCCATGAATTTTCAAATCTGAAACTTCCTTCTTCAACTTCGGCTGTCTCAATAGGTATCAAAACAAAATGAGAGTCTTATTCATATTCACTGTGGCTGCCTCAGTCCACTGCACCCTAGAATCAGAGATTAAAAGTGCTGATATGATCCGAATTGGGTGAGGACATAGTCTGAAAATTCTTCTCCACTGCAGTCCAAAAATGTCTCAGTAGAAGACCTAAATAAATCCAAAAATCTCAGATCCAAGCACTTTATTTTTCACATTTTGAATGGCTTTTCATTGGTATTTATACTTGTTTCAAAAAATAAATTAATCTGGGCCGACCCAGTATGCCATTTTAAATATTTTTATGGTTTCATAAATTAGGGAGCCAACTTGTCATTTGAGTGTTATAACCCCCTTTTCTAATATCTGAGCCGACTTGCAGCATAAGATAATTACCCCCCTTTGTTTTTAGATTCACCACAAGTTTGATTCAAGAGTGGCACGTTGGAATATTACCATCACATGTAGGGGTTTCATGGACTATGCAAGAGGGCTTCAAATTCATCATTTCAATGGTTGCAAGAATTAGATCTTCATAACCATAATAGTACCAAGGACCCAAGCATGATGGTAACAATACCTCACTTCTTTAGAGCTTCTTTAATAATATAAAACCATCACCAAGTGTGCCATGTTCACCATGCCAAGGGGTTTTATCCATGTCAAATCTTCAAGTAGTTCGTTAAACATTTTTGCCACATCATGCATATCCAAAGTTATCATAAGCTTCAAGAATCATGTACATCAAACCACCAAATACATATGTGATCATTAAGGATTAGAGGACTTGTTTATCAATGGCTTCTAAGTGAGCATGGGCTTCAACATGTTGTTTAAGGGCTTCTCATATCATCCACATGAGCATGGGATACGCGAACAACATCAAGGTACCTCCATTTAGCTTTTGGGAAAAGAGGTCAACTAGCAACTGGGTGTGTGGGATTCATGACCCCATCAAGTCACAAATGATCACAGAATGGGTCATTTGGACCATTAGGCATTCGAATGGTTCCAATGCCCATCACCTTGTCTTTTGTCTTGTCTTTTCAAGTCCTTGTAAATTCACCTTGTTTGCTTGTCATCATGCCATTTACACTTTTTCATTAATGTTGTCATCAATGACAATCCTATTCATCATCAAAAATATAGTTTGGAGTGAATGGTTTCGCTCTCTCTATCATGCTTATGATTCAATGCATGATTATTGGCACCTATTGCATAGAAGATGGAGGACATCATCAAGTCTTATTTGGATCTGATCTCAAGAAGCTCAAGTCTAGTGAGTACATTCCACTTATTCCCAAGAAGAATATTCCTCCATACATTTTACCAAGTTCTCACCTGCTTGGAGTTTGGAGAGCATTATTATGGTGTATTCCATGATCTAGATGGGAGGTTTTCTTCCCAAGTGGTTTTCCTTCTTTCCTCACCTACATGGACTAATACTTTTTTGTATTGGGGTGAACATAAGACTTGTTTCTTGGGACCTATATTTCCTATATTTTACCACATACAGTCAGTCTTAAGGGGGGGTGTTGGAACATTTAAAAAACCCATCCATACTTAGGATATATTTTACTAGTCATCTAGATTAATTTCCTACGTTTTGACTAGGTAAATAGGGCCAGTTTTGTATTTTAGTAGACCAATTGCCATCCTAAGTCATAAAAATGAATTTGGACAAATTATGGATAATATTTCCTTGGATTCTGTTTGATTTTATTCTATTCCTGAATTATAAAGACACTTTCCTGATTTAGACAGCTTTATCCCGTTTTTCCTACTTTCTAATGGATAAGGTAAAGTTAGTTAACTCGGAAACTCTTTCCAATTGAACAATTCGACATGCACATAATTTATTCTCTCCTAAAGTAATCATTACATTCCATTTACATCACTCATGAGCTTCCATACCATATTCATCCAATTCGTGCACCCTTAGACAATTTTGGAAACAATGTTTCACACCTAGGGGGTTTTTATGTTCTTAGTAAGGCTTACTTTTTGTGCTTTACAAATTTCCTTTAAGGCATTCTATTTTCTCTCTTGATATGTACTATATATTGTATTCATATTGAGGAATAACATACAAGATGATATTTCCATCAATCAAGTTCCTTCTCTTATGTTTCTATATCAATATTTCTTCTTCTTACTCTTGCATGTCTTTGAATAATTCTTGTGAGGACATCTTTGCTTCAAGATTCTTGGCTATTATAATTAGTTCATGGTATTAAACCTATATATAATTCTCACACATATGTTATATTTCCATCTAACACAACCACATTTTCATCAAATGCATTGCACCATGAAGGAAATATGACTCAGGTTAGCTTTCCTTCGAACAACATTGCATGGTGAATGAAAGATAACGCATGTTATCTTTCATATGTTAGTTGTCCATCTAACACAACAACATTTTGATCATATACATTGAACCATGAATGAAATATTACTCTGGTTAGCTTTCCTTCTAGAAACATTGCACAGTGAATGAAAACTAACGTATGTTAGCCTTCATACGTTAGCTTTCCATCTAACACAACCACATTGTCATAAAATGCATTACACCATGAAGGAAATCTAACTCGAGTTAGATTTCCTTATAACATTGCACAGTGAATGAAAGATAATGCACGTTATCCTTCATATGTTAGCTTTCCATTTAATAAAACCACATTTTCATCATATACATTACATCATGAAGGAAATCTAGCTCTAGTTAGCTTTCCTTCTAACAACATCACGAGGTGAATGAAATCTAATGCGTGTTAGCCTTCATACATTAGCTTTCCTTCTAACAAAACCACATTGTCATCAAATGCATTGCACCATGAAGGAAATCTGACTCAAGTTAGCTTTCCTTCTAACAACATTGCACGACGAATGAAAGATAATGCATGTTAGCATTCAACCACATTGTCATCATATACATTGCACTATAAAGGAAATCTAACTCAAGTTAGATTTCCTTCTAACAACATTGTTGTTGCAGCAACATCCCCCCCAAAATTTTTGTACATATTGGGGCCCCTCCTTTTATTTTTCTAGAAAGACTGCCTTAAGAGGTCAATTCTCCTTTTTACTTTGTTTTCAACTGAAAATCCTGCTTTGAGAATTCTAAGTTTTTCTTCTAAGGATAAAATTCGTGAAATCTTCTTGAAGTTGAGGAACCATTTGAGAAAGCCCCCGCAGTTGCGGAAGTATTCAAGTTATCCTCCCGAAACCACGGGAGCCATTCGAGTTTCCCTCTCAAAACGGCGAGAGCCATTTGCATAAGCCTCTCGAAAAGAACTTAGGAATTATTTATCGAATGCTGTGGAAGTTATTTGGGAAAGCCTCCCGAAGCTGCGGAACCTTTCAAGTTATCATCCCGCAGTTGCGGAACCTTTTGAGTTATCCTCTCGAAGTTGCGGAATCATTTGAGTTATCCTCCCGCAATTGCGGAAGCTTTCATCTTATCCTCCCGAAACTGCGGGAGCCATTAAGGTTTTCCTCCCGGAACTGCGAGAGCCGTTCGCATATCTTTTCCGTAAAAGCCGAAGGACTTCTTTTTGAAAAATATTAAGTCTTTTCTCTCAACTTGTGGAAGCCATTCGCCAATCCGTCCCGAAATAGCGGAACCATTTGGGTTTCCCTTCCGAAACTGCGGAAGCGTTCACGTTATTTTTCCCCAGAGCCGCTGAAGGACTTAGTCTCTTTTGAAAAAATCTTAATCCTTTTCTCTCGAAGCTGCGGAAGCATTCGCAAAAGCCTTCCAAAACTGCGGAAACGTTCGCGAAAGCCTTCCGAAACTGCGGAAGCATTTGCTTTATTCTCCCGAAATCCCGTGGAATGCTTTAGGAAAGACTTAGACTTTTGTTCAACTTGCGGGAGCCATTCACCAATCATTTCTGAAATGGCGGGAACCTTCACGAAATTGTTCCGCAATTGTGGAAGCAATTGGCCTATCTCCATCGAAAATTGCGGAAAGAAATGTTATGTCCTCCTGAAACTGCGGGACAACTCAGCAAAACCTCTCACGACAAGCTCCCCAAGGTTGTGTTTTGGAAGGATTTTCCAATCTCTTCCGAAATGCCAAGCCCATTCACCATAACGTTCCACAATTGTGGGTGAAGCTCGAAAATCCACCCCGCAAATGACGGTCACGCACAACTGCTGAGGCGGCTTGAAAAGACCGCGACGTACAAAAAAATTAAAACTCGTTTTAAATGCACCACCCACAGGATTAATGCCGCACGTGTCTAACTCATTTAAAAGAATGGTGGGGGTTTTGGGTTGGTCACATTGTTAGTTTTTTCGATTAAACAAACGCCATTGGGAGACCTCGCCAGACCGCTCCAACTCAGCTCGCCCACGACCACGTCCACCTCACTCAGCCACTATCACGTTGCCAGGTAGGTTTTTAACGGCTATTTTTGACTTATCTCCACATCGGATTACCTTTGAGTTTTTTCTTTTCGTCTATAACATGGCCGATAGACATTAGTTGCATATGTCGTTATTTTTGTCTTTAAAAGCTGCTGAGGCCCCATGGGTTTCTCGTTCCTATCAGCTAAAACCATAACTATGACCACCCAAGTTTTTTCACCGACCATATTATAGGCCTCAGGCACCCTCATTCAAAATTTCAACCGGCCACACAATGCCTCGTAAATGTTCCTAATAACCATAGTGGTTAGCTGAACCCCTCACCTGTTCATGAATGTGGAAAGCGGTCCCTGGTTTTGTCTTAAGATTGTTTCAATCCAAGATAACCCGCCATTGACCATTAGAAGTGCAACAATGAAGGATACCATCTCTCCTAGGGCTAGGTGGGAAACAGGTTGTTTCCACATCGCATGCTTACCTTTCGGAAATTTTCCAAACTTTGTCCCCTTAAGATAACCAAATCTCAGAACTATATTTCTTGCTTGGAATGGTTTATTTTGCTTCCCCAACATGCAGCTTCATAATTTATTTATATATCTCATTAGCATGTTGAAATGGTCCTTCTTTTTGGTTGCACATTTTTATAATGACTTGTATTTGGCTTCTAGCAGGAATAAGCCAAAATGCCAAAAGGTGGTAGAAAGAAAGCTAAAGTGATGGAACCAGAGCCAGTAATTCTTAGGACTGAAACTATGTTCCAAGATACTAAGTGTACCACCAACATTCCTCCCGAAGTCTGCTGGGGTGATATTTACCGGATGATCAGGGACCAGGAGATCCCAGATGCATTATTGGAGGAAGAATAGATCTACCGCAACATCAGAACTTCAGGCATAGCTAGGGCTTCTACCCGCCTTGAATTGTTCCCATGTTCCGAAGTGATCGGGTGGATACTGGAGCATACTAATGTGGAGACAAGAGTATTACATGACAACGGGGGAGTGGCCATCGCCTCATTCCACCCAGCATATCTTGCTGCAGCCTATAAATTCTCACATCCCCAGCAAGCTCTGAGTGATGAATGCTTGGGCCAGATGAACAATATTGAAATTATTGGTCGCAGGAAAGCACTTAAGAAAGAGAGGTAATGATGAATACGATGTTCAGAATCTAAGACCTCCTTTTAGGCTAATCGCCCTGATGCAGTGTAGAATTTTTGGAATGCCCAATGGCACTGTATAAAGGATACAGTGGGCTCCCATCATACACTTTGCAGCATTCAAAGGAACTGTGTTTGACTGGGATACTATCCTCTCAGACAGTTTAGCATCAACGGTGGCTGCTGCAAGAGAAGGTCTGGCCTTAAAAAAGGCAGAATTTTACATGTCTTCATATCTCATTGATTGTATTTTGGCCAAGCTATCTTTTCCCAAATTAGGTTGCATGTGGGATAGAGCCAACACCCCAGTCTACACCGCTTACAAGATGATGTGGGCTCAAAATTACAGAGCCAACTATAAGCTCATCTGTGAGGGGTTCATCATGCCCCTATATGAGCACATATTCAAAGAAGAGCCCAACTGTCTGTCAAAAAATGCGATGGAAATCCTGGAAAACTATGGAGATTTTTATTTTTCATAGCAAGGCACCTACATCAGAAAGTTTGGAGGGACTAAAGCTCCATATATTTTTTTGAGGTATGCTACTGACTATGTAGTCCTCAAGGAAGCAGTGAGACAAATTTTCCTAGATGGAATTGGAGTAGTGCTTAACAAGTAGCATAAGGCTTCTTTCCCTCCTTTACCCTTCTGCATAGGAGCTTACAAATTCTCAGGAGTTGCATCAGCTAAGGAGTTTCTTCAAGAGCTGAAAGCTTTCCAATTCGACGAAGTAATTTTCCATAGGAATGATAGGCGAGGAAAATTTGTCGAGCATTGCAAGGAAATTTATTCTCACTTTGAGTACGCTCATTATTATGATGTCGAGGAAGAGGCATTCAGAGGCATCAGCAACATGACTGAGCTACATATTTGTCGCCATGGCAGTGGAGCAAGCTCTAGCTCTACTAAGGCCCAAAAAACCATCCTGCAGAAAGAGAAAGAAGCAGCTAATGCCCGAGCCCAAGAAGAACAAAGGTTAAAAGAGGAAGGAAGGTTGCAACAAGAGGCTGAAATTGCAAGATTGCAGCAAGAAGAAGAAAATGGAAGGCTGCAGAAAGAAGCAGAAGATGCAAGGCTGCAGAAAGAAGCCGAAGACGTGAAGCAGGTGGGAGGAAATGAGAATCAGCCGCAAGTTGAAGAAGGAGAGAGAGGGAAACAAGTTGAAGTGAGGCAAAAGATGGAAGAAGAACTCAAGACAGTTGAAGATGCCCAAGCAGGTGGCTCCGGCATCCAGGATATGGAAATAGACGTATCTCAAGCAGGTGTCTCCGACACTCAAAATGTGGAGGCGGACACAGCACAAGCAAGTGTCTCTGGTACCCAAAATGTGGGAACAGATTCAGCTCAAGTAATCCTGACCCCACCCGTGGAAGCAGAAATAAATATTATAGATCTCCCAATCGTCCCTTACACTCCATTAGAAGAGCATACCGTGTCCAGATGGGATGAATTTGTCGATGATAAGAAGAGGAAGGCAATGATCCTTAAATCAGAAGAGAGGATAAAGAGACTCTTCCAAGAAGATATTTCTTCCCACAGGGAGACCACAGTAATGCAAAATACAAATAAGGCTCCCTTAGCTATGGCATCCGCCGTTGTAGAGACAGCAAAAGCAACGCTGGACAATGTGGCTGATATAGTTAAAGAAGTTGAGTCGACAAAGAGGAGAGCTCGCATGTTACAACACACTATGGCTAACGAGCAGGCTTACAGAGATCTCGTAGTGAATAGGTATAATCGCATATCTGTTGAACATAAGGAATTGTTAGACAAGTATAACCTTTTGGAAGAAGAAAAGGAGCACATGGCGGTCCAGATGATGATCTTAGAAGCAGAAAAGAATGATGCAGAAGCTAAAGTATCCCATCTAGAGGCAGATAAGCAGGTATTGGTCGAGCAATTAGAGCAAGCAGAAGGTAGAGCGATAGATATGTCTCGTTTCCATGAGTTGTCCTGTAGCATCCTAAAGCAAATCCATGACATGTAGGAACTAATTACTGAGGAAGTATGCAAGCTCAAGGCCATGGTGGTTAGATTAAAAGAAGTTAATGTAGAGGCCAATAGGCTTAAGGATGAACATACTCGGGTTAAGGAAAACATCTTGAGCCAGATAGAATGGAGAGAAGGAAAAGTGGATTTCCCCAAGCATCTCTCATTCAAATCTATAGATGGTTTTAATGAAGACATAGCCCTTTTGGAAATTTGTAGAAATTGTAGCATTAAGATAATGGCCAAGATCGGAGGGACAATAGATAAAAGTAACGGTCTTTATCAAAGAATCCATGAAGCGCATGACAAATGCAAGTTGAGTTTCCCTCAGTCCCTTGATGATTTTCTGGGCAAAGAACAACATTTATCTTACCTGAAGGAGGAGCTAGGCATCCAAATAGAATATGTAAAGAAGATTGATGTCTTAGCCATTAATGATCTCCATCATTATATTGGGATGTCATCAATACACAATGATCTGCTTAAGGAAATACACCAAGCAACAGTAACAGAAATTCAAGGTATTGGAGTAGAGCTTGGTAAAGATATAACTTCCCAGAAAATCTTACTCCTTGCCTCAACAAATGTAGTTATAAGAGATACTGGTATATGGTTTAGCTACATTTTTGAAGAAGAAAAGAAAACAGAAGCAACAGCCAACCCGAATTCTTCTCTCCCAGTAGTAGCAGAAGTAACAGCTAGCCTGATTTCTTCTCTCCCAGTAGTAGCAGCAGTACCAGCTAGCTCGAGTGCTTCTCTCCCAACTGTAGCGCCTGCCCAAGAGTGAACGCGCTGATATTAAAGCATTAATTCCTATCTTTTGTAATTTGGCTTTCATATGTATAAAAACGTGGAGCCATTAGACAGTTGTCCTTTTCTTTTTTAATTTTTTGTTTAAGAAAGGGTCACATTTTTGTCTGTTAAAAAGGGAAAAGTCTATAGGTGACAAGTGTAAAGAACCAGGTGGCAGCCCAAAGGGCATTTTGTAATATTATAAATAGAAGTTTAGGAAGCAATGTACAGGACTTTTGGCAGGGAAATAATATTTTCTGAACTTGTACGAGCTACCTTGCACTTGTCTCAAGAAAATAAAATCTACCTAATAAGAGCCTGGAGAGGTCGTCTTTTTGCATGGAAATGAAGATTGGATGTATATTGGATTATTCTTGTGACTTCCATACTTTACTGTGAGATCTTTCTTTACTGTTTTGAATTATTTCTTTGTAGTGAATGATCTTACTTCTTTATATGCAAATGAATTCTCTCTTTCATGAGTAATGGAATGTGTTACATTTAATTAGAAGTTATCTTCTGATATCTCTTACATTTGCTGTAGCTCTATCTTTAAGATTTAATGGATGTCTGTTTATTTTTTAGATAACTCCTACAGCTCATTACTCATGCTTTCAATTTTCTCCTTGCAGGGATAGTTTAGATTTATTTCAGTTTTAGACATAGATCTGTTTTCCAATTCTGCATTTAGATTAAATTTAGACTAGGCACTTGCATATCATTCTAAAACATAAAAATCAAAAGAACGGTGGATCGGGCCATAACTGGTATAACTGGAGCAAATATCCAAACCCACGATTGCCGGAACCGCTAACCGGATGGATTCCCCACACCAAATGGTGGACAATCTAATTGGAATAGTCTACCGGGGAGGATCCCTTTCTGATTGATGCTACGATCTCAGGGGAATCAACAATTTTTGGTGCTAGAAGGAGGGCTTGAAAGTGCATGGCTGATAAAGGAAAATCTCCCATTGTCATAAATGTAACTGAAAACTTGCTTAAAGAAAGAATTTCAGACAACCCAAATCTTGAAGTAGCAAATCAAGAAAGCCTTGTCTCTGATCCTGAGCCTCAAGAAGCATTGTATGCTGTACCTTTTACAGAAATAGAAGATTTGAGGAGGCACACATGATCTTATGTTAGACAGCTAGGTGGTTTAAATGCAGTAAATTTTCTTCCTAGGAAAAGTTCCCCTAGAAAAGAGCGACAGTACACCCGTGATTTAATTCTTGTGCAAAGTTTTGAAGAGCTTGTAAATTTAACTTTAGAAGAAATTGCAGACCCTCTGAACAAGGTAGATCTTGAAAACCCAAAAAATATTTCAGATCAAGAAAGTCTTGGAGAACTTATTACTCCAAAGAATACTCCACAGAATTCACCTTACAATTCTCCACCAAATTCTCCACATAGAAACATGGTTGTACCTGCTTGGAGAGCAAGGGGAACATTGAATCTAGCTGGGCCATTCCATAATCTTCCAAAAAATCCAGAGAAGGTCTTGCCTAAATTCGACCCAGGGAAAGCCATTTCAGCCGAAGATCATCTCAAGAGCTTTTATCTAGCTCTGAATCTTTTGAACGTGCAGCATGAAGATGTAGTCTATAGGCTTTTTCCATACACCTTCGAGCCGAAAGTATCATCCTGGTATTTTAGCCTACAACCTAGCTCGATCTCAAGTTGGGATGAATTTGAAAACTGTTTTTTGAAGAAGTATGGAAACCAAAAGACTGTGGCTACACTTATGAAAGAACTCTTATCCATGAGAATGGAAAAGAAAGAAAAGGTTCAAGACTTTAATCAAATATTCACAACGCTTTTAAATAATTTCAGTGAATCAAATAAACTAGCAGAGGAATCTCTGATTGAATATTATACAACAGCTCTTGAAGGACCCATAGCAATGTTCGTTAAAAGATCTAAGAAAACTACCCTGATAGAGAACTTCGAAGAAGCTAGAAAGGTAGAAGAAGAAGCTGATAGCATTTCTAAACATGCCTTAGATGCAGAACCAAAACCAGCAGCCACTAAAAAAACCTTGCTGCTCACTAGAGCTAAAGAAGAATAATCTACGGACATGGAAAATGTCGTCAAGATGATGCAAAAGTTATCCAATAAAATTGTAGATCTCGAGAAAGATAATGCTGCTAGCACATCTAGGAAACCTTTCATGCCATTTTATAAAAAGAGGGAAGACGGTGATCAAACTCATCCACCCATGAATACTTCCCCTGTTTTAAACCTCAATGAAATCGGGATGGAAAACTTCTACACTTTTCATCAAGAACCACATTCGGAAAAGAGCTGCCCACAATGGATTAACTCCATGAGTTTAGTCATGAACCAAATGCTGTATTCACAGATCCCAGAACAAGATGATTCTCTAGAGGAATTGAGCCCTGAATTAGAGGAACCAACCCCGGACACTACTATGGTGCTATGGGATTGGGTACCTATGACTGAATTAGCAGAAGAGGATCCCATAGAAAGCTCTCCCTCTACCATGAACGTTGCTACTCGTAGTAAAGGCCCTGTTACGGATCCTATGCCAAACTCGGCTCCTCTTAAGCCTAAAGTTTCAAAAGAACTGCCTAGAAGGCATATAACAATTATTCCACCACAGCCTAAAGTTAGCCAAACAACGACCAAGCAGCCAAACATTGACACCATAGTTCAGCCACCTAAGGTCACGATGAGTAAAACAGATCATCCAGCCCGAATTGGGAACGAGTCTGATATAGGATATGACATTATCGAGGATATAAAGAAAGTCAAAGAAAATGTGTCAATATTCGACATGTGCAGCTTGTTCCATCAACGAGACAAGCTGCTGCATGTTCTGCAGCCCTAGCCCAGCACCCCATTAACGGACTCTCAAGAAGATCCCGAAATTAATGAAGCTAGCATCGGAGGGAAATCTAAATATCAAACGTTGCCTTTCCTGCTGACCTTTGAAATCTTTAATCATAATGTTCACAAATGTTTGGTAGATTCTGGAGCATCTTCAAATGTCATGCCACTGTCAATTTGTAAAAAAATTAACGGGCAACCTGTGCCATCTCTGGCCCAAATCATTAAGTTAGATAGGACTGTTGTCAAAGTAATTGGGGAGATGAAAGATGTTCTCATTAGATTATCATCCGACTCTAGAGTCTGTCAGTTTATTGACATAATGGTGGTTAATATTCTTGAAGCATATGGTCTGATCTTAAGCAGGGACTAGTCTACCAAGCTGAATGGTTACTTTGCCACTGATTGGTCTCATCTATGGTTGCCTTATCAGAACAGGCAGAATCATATTAAAGTCCTGAGAGAACCACACATGAAGAAGAATGTAACTCAATTAGAGGAAAAAAATGAGGCTATAACCTTTTCATCCTCGATGCTTGGGAATTATTTCTTAGAAATTAATCTGGGTAATTATCAGTCTGAAACCATCAGCTATGAATCAGATGAACAGTCCGACCTCCTTCATTTCTCTCGGACTGATGATGTTGACTGTAATATAGTTAGTTTAGTCACTGAATTAGATCATAGAGATACTAACTTAGCTGAATCGAAAGATATTTTTTGGACATTATACTTTGATGGTTCTAAAACTCTAGAAGGATCTGGAGCCAGTTGTGTTCTGATGGATCCGAAAAGAAACAAGTATTTTTTGTCCTGTAGATTAGAGTTTCATTGTACTAACAACAAAGCTGAATATGAAGCTTTGGTACATGGATTAAAGAAGGCCATTGGTTTAAATGTTAAGTACCTAAATATTTTTGGTGACTCAGAGATAGTTGTAAGGCAGGTAAGGGACACCATTCATTGTCTCTCACCTCATTTGAAGGGTTATCAGGCTGAGGTATGGGATTTAATTATGCATTTTGACGCTTTCAATATAAAATCTATTCCTAGATTGCAAAATTCTGCAGCTGATTTGTTAGCAACATCTGCTTCTAGATTGGTGCCATCAAATAACAAATGCTCAATTGAATTAATTTTCAAGCCCTCCGTTCCCGATAACATCACAAACTTCAGAGTGTTCGATGATGACGAACAGATTATCATCTTTCTAACAAACGAAGATAGCTTCCAAGGAGCTGTGATAGATGAAGAAGAACACGATGCTGATTTGTTGAAGAAGGATGTGGAGAAAGTAAATTTCATCCCCAAAGGGGTAAGGTCAATTGAAACGTTGTTCGATCTCCAAAATAAGTTCAAAAGACCAGCTAATACCAAAACTAACAGTTCATCAATGCAACATGAGTTAGTTAATTTGGGTACCGAGGCAGAACCAAAATTTGTCAACCTTGGAAAATGTTGTTCACCGGGAGAAAGAGATAGGTTCATCAATCTGTTTAAGCAATATAAGGATGTTTTTGCATGGACCTATGAGGATTTGAAAATGTATGACGTCCGCATTGTTTAGCATGTTATACCAATGAAAGCGGGTGTCAAGCCATTTCAGCAGCAGTTAAGAAGGATGCATCCTACTCTGGAACCTCTGATTCAAAAGGAATTAAAGAAGCTCCTGGATGCTAAAATAATCTTTAAGGCCCGACATTCTGAGTGGGTTGCTAACTTAGTTCCCGTAAGAAAGAAGTCAGGAGAGATAAGACTATGTGTAGATTTCAGAAATTTAAATAGAGCTTCGGATAAAGACAACTACCCCGTCCCTTCAATGGAACAAATCCTTCAAATGGTGTCGGGATCTGAGCTATTTTCTCTTCTCGATGGTTTCTCTGGCTACAATCAGGTATTAGTAGCCGAAGAAGATCGTCTTAAGACTACTTTCCGCACTAAATGGGGAACTTTCGCATATAGAAGGATTCCATTTGGTCTGATAAATGCAGGAGCTACATTCCAACGAGCAATGGATATCGCCTTCCAAGGATTGGGTGGGCAATGTGTTGTTGTATACTTAGATGATGTGACAGTCTTTTCAAAGAAAAGGGAAGATCATGTTGTCCATCTGAAGCATATTTTTTATCGCTGTCGGAAATATGGTATTTCTTTGAATCCCAAGAAGAGCGTGTTCGCTGTTCCTAAAGGTAAACTCTTGGGTCATATCATTTCCAAAGGGGGAGTGTCAATAGATCAGGAAAGAGTACAAGCTATCAATAAGATTCCAATGCCTTACAACAAAAAATCTATGCAGTCCTTTATGGGTACTATCAATTTCATCCACAGATTTGTTCCAGATTTTGCACAAATTGTTAAACTGTTGCAACAAATGGTTAAACAAAGCATACATTTCAAGTGGACAGATTTAGAAAAGGATGCTTTTAAAGATATTAAGGAAGCTATAGCTAAGGCTCCTTCCTTAAGAAGCCCAGATTTTGACCCTGTATACCTTTGCTTTGGATGACTCTCTTGCAGCTGTAGTCACGCAAAAGGTGGAGCTGGGAGACGAATACCCAATCTCGTTTATGAGCACTGGTCTGTAGGGGGCTGAGCTAAACTATCCCATGGTCGACGAGCATGCATATGCGGTCTTCAAAGAAGTCAAACAGTTCAGGCCATATATTCTTAAGAACAGAACTAAAGTTATAGCTCCCCACCCAGCTGTTAGATCCCTTTTCGTTCAAAAGGAACTAGGAGAAAGGAGGGGGAACTGGGTCATAGCTCTTCAAGAATATGATTTAGAATTTAAACCAGCCACGATCATCAAAGGGAAAGGCCTATGCAAATTACTTGCGGGAGATTCGACTAATGAAGAACAACATTGGAAGAATGAAGCTGAGCTAAACTCGGCTGAAGTATGTCCTATCTTCTCGACTCCTCAGTCATGGTATAGAGATCTGGTGCATTATTTACAGCAGGGGTACCTACCTGAGCACTGGAGCTCTAAACAAAGAAGGGCACTCCATTTGAAATTATCACCTTATCAAATCATTGATGGGATACTGTTCAGAAAGAATTATGATGGATTTTTCCTTAGATGTCTAGAAAAGGAAGATGCAAGTAAAGTTGTTAAAGAATTACATGATGGCTCCGCAGGTGGACATTATTCAGGAGAGACAACAGCACACAAGATACTGAGAGCTGGATATTATTGGCCCACTCTGTTCTGAGATGCTCATACGTATGCACAAACTATGATGTATGCCAAAGAAGTGCTGGGAAATTACTTAAGGCAGCAGGACCCTTGCAGCCGGTTATTATCTCTGAGCCTTTTGAACAGTGGGGTATAGATGTTATTGGAGAGATAAATCCAAATTCTTCTTTGCAACATCGATACATCCTAATGGCTATCGACTACTTCAGTAGATGGACGGAAGCTATCCCGTTGCGCAATATCAATGAAGATGCAGTCATCAGTTTCTTGAAAGAAAACATCATAACCAGGTTTGGGGTTCCAATTTCCCTTGTTTTTTATAATGCTCCCTATTTTTTCGTCTTTCAAGATAAATGAATTTGTTTATGAGTGGGGAATTAAATTGCATTATTCAGCCAATTATTACCCTCAAGGGAACGGATTAGTTGAATCTTCAAACAAAAATCTTATTCGAATTCTCAAGAAAACTGTGATAGAAAACCAGCGAAGTTGGCATATAGCTCTCCCAAACACCTTATGGGAAGATAGGGTGACTCCAAAGAACGCATTGGGGGTTTCCCCTTTCACTCTTGTCTATGGCAAGGAAGCCATCCTTCCCCCAAACATCTTGCTCCCATCCTTACAGTTATCCCAAGCCTCTCGGGGTTCTTGTAGCCAAGTCTTACAATCCAGGATTAATACCCTGCTTCAACTTGAAGAAGCCCGACAGAAAGCTAAAGACCGATTCCATCAACCCCAAGACATAGTTAAGAGATGGTTCGATAAGAGCAAGTCCGGTAAAAGAATTTTTGAAGTTGGGGATTTAGTCCTGAAATGGGACCATAATCATGAAGGCAAAGGAATGCATACGAAATTCCAACATTTATGGGTAGGCCCGTACCAAATTTCGGAAAAGATAGGCCCTTCCACTTATAAGTTGACAAATCTCGAGGGAGAAGAAGTAACCCTTCCTCTCAATGGCCTCACCCTGAAGCAATACTTTGCATAGTCGATTGAGACTTTCTGTACATAAATAAAAAATTTCTTTATTGTTGCTTTAGCTTTTGTTTGCCTTATTTTTAGCCTTTTGTTTCTTTTCTTGTCATTTGAACCTTTGCACCAAGTTTGTTTTCTGAAAGCCCCTGCGGTTGAGTTTCTCATCAAGATAGGTCTCTCAAAGAAATCTAACAACCATGAGTCCAGAACTAAGCTCGAACAAAGTCTATCTATGTATTGTACCCTCGCTGAATTTTTCAGAAGGAAGGAAGCCTACTCTGCTAGTCACATTAACCCTGTTTAAATAGCAGAGACCTATGATCATCTTTATTACTATCTTTGGGCTCCACCCACTCTCACACTTAAAGGCATCTCAAGGAGGTTATTGAAGTTGGACCCATGGAAAGTAGCACATCCTGAGGACATAGGGTATTGAAGTGACTCCATGCTGCAAATTTTAACAACCAAAATGGCTTATATTCAAGGGTCTATTTTCCAGAGATTCTCGCTTCAATTAAAGCATGGCTGAGACAAAAGCAAAAACATGTAATATCAAGAAGGTTGTCCAAAATGATCAACTCAAAATAGGCTCCTCTCCGTCCGTGAGGCTTGATGAAACAAATAAAATCTCTCACTCACACAAAAGGACATTATGGATTGAGGAGCCTAAAATCAAAGATCATGTCTAAAGAAAATATCTCTGGAAGGCTCAGACAACAAAGCTGTCAAAAGTAAAAACATCCAAAAGGATGCAAGCGGCATGGGAATGAGGAACAAGAGCAATAATGTCCATGAGAAAGTGTTGCAAATCTTGTGGAGTCCGAAGACAGTAGCCATCTAAAAGATGATCCTTCCAAAATGAATCCCATATGTTGGCCCTTTGAGAGTTTTAAAGATATCTCTGTCAAAGCTCCCCTTTCCCCAGTGGCTAGCAGGTAAAGTGCCTTCTTCCTTCACAAAAATTCAAATGCTCAGCTGAATATTGCATATAGATGGATGTCTTTAATAAGGTTTCGGATCATGGAGAGGAATTTTTTAGAGATCTGTGTTCGCCAGCGACTCGCCAATTGTTGTTGCAACAACATCCCCCCCAAAATTTTTGTACATATTGGGGCCCCTCCTTTTATTTTTCTAGAAAGACTGCCTTAAGAGGTCAATTCTCCTTTTTACATTGTTTTCAACTGAAAATCCTGCTTTGAGAATTCCAAGTTTTTCTTCTAAGGCTAAAATTCGTGAAATCTTCCTGAAGTTGAGGAACCATTTGAGAAAGCCCCTGCAGTTGCGGAAGTATTCAAGTTATCCTCCCGAAACCGCGGGAGCCATTCGGGTTTCCCTCTCGAAACGGCAGGAGCCATTTGCATAAGCCTCTCGAAAAGAACTTAGGAATTATTTCTCGAAAGCTACAGAATTTATTTGGGAAAGCCTCCCGAAGCTGCGGAACCTTTCAAGTTATCCTCCCGCAGTTGCGGAACCTTTCAGCTTATCCTCCCTAAACTGCGGGAGCCATTCGGGTTTTCCTCCCGAAACTGCGGGAGACGTTTGCATATCTTTTTCGTAACCGTCAAAGGACTTCTTTTTGAAAAATATTTAAGTATTTTCTCTCAACTTGCAGAAGCCATTCACCAATATGTCCCAAAACAATGGAACCATTTGGGTTTCCCTTCCGAAACTGCGGAAGCGTTCACGTTATTTTTCCCCAGAGCCGCTGAAGGAATTTGTCTCTTTTGAAAAAATCTTAAGTCTTTTCTCTCGAAGCTGCGGAACCATTCGCGAAAGCCTTCTGAAACTGCAGAAATGTTCGCAAAAGCCTTCCGAAACTGCGGAAGCATTTGCTTTATTCTCCCGAAATTCCGCGGAACGCTTTAGGAAAGACTTAGAGTTTTGTTCGACTTGAGGGAGCCATTCGCCAATCCTTTCTGAAACGGTAGGAACCTTCGCGAAATTGTTCCGCAATTACGGAAGCAATTGGCCTATCTCCATCGAAAATTATGGAAAGAAATCTTATGTCCTCCCGAAACTGTGGGACGACTCAGCAAAACCTCTCGTGACAAATTCCCCAAGGTTGTGTTTCGGAAGGATTCGACAATCTCTTCTGAAACACCGAGGCCATTCACCATAACGTTCCGCAATTGCGGGTGAAGCTCGAAAATCCACCCTGCAAATGACACTCGTGCATAACTGCCGAGGAGGCTTGAAAAGACCGCGACGTACAAAAAAATTAAAACTCGTTTTAAATGCACCACCCACCGAATTAATGCCGCATGTGTCTAACTCGTTTAAAAGAACGGTGGGGGTTTTGGGTCGATCACATTGTTAGTTTTTTCGATTAAGCAAACGCCATTGGGAGACCTCGCCGGACCGCTCCAGCTCAGCTCTCCCATGACCACGTCCACCTCACTTAGCCACTATCGCGTTGCCAGGTAGGTTTTTAACCGCTATTTTTGTCTTATCTCCACGTCGGATTACCTTTGAGTTTTTTCTTTTCGTCTATAACGTGGCCGATAGACATTAGTTGCATATGTCGTTATTTCTGTCTTTAAAAGCCGCCGAGTCCCCATGGGTTTCTCGTTCCTATCAGCTAAAACCATACCTATGACCACCTGAGTTTTTTCACCAGCCATATTACAGGCGTCGGGCACCCTCATTCAAAATTTCAACTGGCCACACAACGCCTCGTAAATGTTACTAATAATTGTAGTGGTCAGCTGAACCCCTCACCTGTTCATGAATGTGGAAAGAGGTCCCTGGTTTCGTCTTAAGATTGTTTCAATCCAAGATAACCCACCATTGACCATTAGAAGTGCAACAATGAAGGATACCATCTCTCCTAGGGCTAGGTGGGAAACAGGTTGTTTCCACGTCGCATGCTTACCTTTCGGATGTTAAAATTCAATATGCTAAGACAGAAAATAGCAGCATTACATTCCATTTCACAATAATAGCATATACAGGATCACTGAAGAAACAACAAGCATAGCATAAACACAAGAGACAGAGATTTATCCTGGGAAACCCTCATGGGGTAGAAAACCCAGCAAAGCTTCCTCAATATAGATGACCAGAAATATACAAAGATGCAAACCCTGAGCATAAGCTCCTTCTCCTCCATAGCAGACCTCTCCTCCACAAATGCGCCTTTCTCAAGTGAGTGAGTGTGTGTATAATGAGGAACACACCTCCTCTATTTATACACTTCTCTGATATGTATTTTACACAAGTACATGTAGGCTCGTATTTAACCATTAGGTTAAATACCCCATTATAACTGACTGGGCCGACCCCTCTAGGGTGGTCTAATAACCCTTTGACCCACATAACACATTTAGGGCCGACCCCCACTAGGGAAGTCTAATAACCCGAATTACCACATTCCGACGGAGGAATAAACATCTCCGGATATACAATAAGATCTTCACGGAGGAATGAATCATCTCCGGAATAATAAAGTGCAAATATAATATTCTTTGAAGTTACAATATCTCAACACTCCCCCTTAACGAGAAGGATATTATAACAGCATCTGCCCGAGCAAGGAGTCATCAACATCATACATGATACATCTATAAATCACTGGAAGCTTTCTCAACATCATCAGTAACTCAAGCAGTTACTGGAACATCACTGTCAACATCAATCATCAACATCACGATCTTTAGCATCGTCTTCACACGATCAGCAGCATCGTCATCACACGATCAGCAGCATCGTCATCACACGATCAACAGCATCGTCATCACACGATCAGCAGCATCGTCATCACACGATCAGCAGCATCGTCATCACACGATCAGCAGCATCGTCATCACACGATCAGCAGCATCGTCATCACACGATCAGCAGCATCGTCATCACACGATCAGCAGCATCGTCATCACACGATCAGCAGCATCGTCATCACACGATCAGTAGCATCGATCAGCAGCATCGTCATCACAAGTATCCTACCGATACATCATCAATACAATCACTTTCTCGGAGACCACTCGTCTACGGATCAATTTAGGGACTGAAGTCCGGGGATGATACAATCCCCATCACGTACATTTTGAACTATCAGTTCCGGGATGATGCAATCCCCATCACGTACATTTTGAACTATCAGTTCCGGGATGATGCAATCCCCATCACGTACATTTTGAACTATCAGATCTGGGATGATGCAATCCCCATCACGTACATTTTGAACTATCAGTTCCGGGATGATGCAATCCCCATCACGTACATTTTGAACTATCAGTTCCGGGATGATGCAATCCCCATCACGTACATTTTGAACTATCAGTTCCGGGATGATGCAATCCCCATCACGTACATTTTGAACTATCAGTTCCGGGATGATGCAATCCCCATCACGTACATTTTGAACTATCAGTTCCAGGATGATGCAATCCCCATCACGTACATTTTGAACTATCAGTTCCGGGATGATGCAATCCCCATCACGTACATTTTGAACTATCAGTTCCGGGATGATGCAATCCCCATCACGTACATTTTGAACTATCAGTTCCGGGATGATGCAATCCCCATCACGTACATTTTGAACTATCAGTTCCGGGATGATGCAATCCCTATCACGTACATTTTGAACTAAGGTCCAGGGACGATGCAGTCCTATCCTCTATTCTCAGAGACCTCACGTCTACGGCTCTCTTTAGGACTGAAAGTCCAGGGATGATCCAATCCCCTCAAGTCCACCAAGGACTTCATTTTTGGAGAGCTCTCGTCTACGACTCTCTTTAGGACTGAAAGTCCAGGGATGATCCAATCCCCTCAAGTCCACCAAGGACTTCATTCTCGGAGACCTCTCGTCTACGGCTCTCTTTAGGACTGAGAGTCCAGGGATGATCCAATCCCCTCAACTGTCCACTGAGGACTTCATTCTCGGAGACCTCACGTCTATGGCTCTCTTTAGGACTGAAAGTCTAGGGATGATCCAATCCCCTCAACTGTCCACTAAGGACTTCATTCTCGGAGACCTCACATCTACGGCTCTCTTTAGGACTGAAAGTCCAGGGATGATCCAATCCCCTCAACCGTCCACTAAGGAATTCATTCTCGGAGACCTCACGTCTACGGCTCTCTTTAGGACTAAAAGTCCAGGGATGATCCAATCCCCTCAACTGTCCACTAAGGACTTCATTCTCGGAGACCTCACGTCTACGGCTCTCTTTAGGACTGAAAGTCCAGGGATGATCCAATCCCCTCAACTGTCCACTAAGGACTTCATTCTCGGAGACCTCACGTCTACGGCTCTCTTTAGGACTGAAAGTCCAGGGATGATCCAATCCCCTCAACTGTATTCTCATCCATACAGGTACAATCATGTATCACATCAAAACATATGTACATCAAAACATGTATACATCACATCAAAACATGTGTACATCAAAACATGTATACATCACATCAAAACATGTGTACATCAAATCATGTATACATCACTTAATCAACACATGTACACATCACATCAAAACATGTGTACATCAAAACATTTATACATCACATCAAAACATGTGTACATTAAAACATGTATACATCACTTAATCAAAACATGTACACATCACATCAAAACATGTGTACATCAAAACATGTATACATCAAAAATCAAAACATGTACACATCACATCAAAACATGTGTACATCACTAGCATGTATATCAAAACAAAACATGTATACATCAGACATGTATTCTCACTAATACATCATATCAAATCATGTATACATCTAGCATGTATTCTCACCAATACATCTATCATCAAAAGCATGTATAAGTAAAAGCTAAGTATTCTAAGTATAAGAGTCCTAAATCTAAATATTTCTAAGTAACTGGGTGTAGAGAACAGGTTACCTCATCAACGACCTTGTTGTTCGATGAGACAATCTCATCAGTAGTGACTATACTACTCCCCCTTTCGAGGAGGGTCCTTTTAAACTACACCAAGCTTGTCTCGGAAGTATTCAAACTTCACTCGAGACAGAGGTTTGGTTGGTAACTTCTTCACTTGACGTAGAGGTTTGGTTAGTACAACGGTAACCTGTTACAAATTCAAACTTTTAGAGTTCCTTTCTGCGTCATATCTTGTTAGTTCCCTATGTTCTTTGACTTATCATGGAACACTAGATTCTATGTCATATTGATACAACTCTAATTATCACATAGGATCTCAGTTGGTTCTATCTCTAAGTCAAACAATCCTAAAGCCAAACTTCTTCACAACTAGCAGAGCAAGCAGCCATATATTTCGCTTGTGCTGAGAGCCACACTAGACTGCTTCCAGCTAAACCACGAGATCATGGCTAAACCCAGACAATAATATCCTCTTGATGTGTTCTTCTTGTCTGATACACTTCCTGCCCAATCAGAATCTGAATAGCCATCTGAAGTCATGATCTTCAAGATAGCATAGATCAAATTCTATCGTGTCCTTTATGTGCCTCATCACATACTTTGCAACTATCAGGTAAACACATCTAGTTTCCACTAGATACTAACTCAAGGTGTTCATAACAAAGCATATATCTAACCTAGTATATGTTAGATATATCAAAGACCCAATAATTTGACTGTACAGAGTTATATCCACTAACTCTGATGAGTTATCCCCTAACAGCTTCAAGTTGGAATCCATAAGAGTGGCCATTCCAACACCTCAAGTCATATTTCTCATCATACTTTCCCTGGTTGAGAAATATTCCTTCTGAGCCTTGCCATAGTTCCAGACCTAGGAAGTAAAGCATCAAATTGAGATCTTTCATTTTCATTTCTGCATTGAATGATCTTCTGCATATCTATCTGTGCCATCTCTCGTTAGATGGGTCTACTGATATGAGCCTCAATATCATTCGAACTCTGTGGTGAGTTCCTACTTGCATCCATGTCATATGTGTATCATATTCAACCTTGTAGCAAAGGTTGAGATCCACATCACCCATGGTGATCATTAAGCTTATCAAATTATTATCGATCCTAGGTACCTATACAGAACCTGATTCATACTTCTTCTTTAATTACACCATACTTGGAGCAAACATCTTGTCGTGATTCTCTTCCCCTTTCTAAGAGAATCTTCTAGCCATGAGCCTTCTATATTTTGTTTGATTTGTAAATCTTCTTGTTTGAACATCCACCACTTGTACGGTGTCCATCATTCTTCATGATCTTTCCTACAAATCAAAATTAAGTACATGATTAGTAATACTTCATAATCATCAAAAGATAACCCATTATGCATACAGATATCATTTACATAGTGATGCAACTATTTTGACCATTACTTTGGCACAACACTTTCCCATATCTTGTATGCATGCAGTGGCTATCTAGATGCCTTCCATCTCTACCAGAACATACTATCGAGAGTGTGCACAACTCTCAGCATGTCGGCAAAGAGGTTTCATTCTAGACAAGCAACAATGGAAAGTTTGTCCAAACATATGCACATTAGTTGTATACTGTTCAATGCTCTATGAATGTTTACACTCATCAGTATATATTCTAGGAATACAAATATGCATACAACCTATTACAGGCAATATCACTACTATTTCAAATAGCAACTTAAATACTTATCTTTTATGTTTGTGTGGCTGCCTCCCGCTTGATCTTCTGTATGTCTTTTGAGCTTCTATTCATTCTGTACCACTGTGCATGCTCAAGAGTCATCCTCATGATCTCATACACAAACATACACTCATTAGTATATTCTAAATGCTATCAAAACATTATAGTACTAAATATTCTTGAAAATGTATAGTCATGATTATAGTTAATAAACATTAGTATTCAAGATTTCAGGGAAGTCTTCTTTTACTCATGCATATCATTGATAAAGGATATAATATGCATAATCCCTTGATTACTAACTTTATGAATAAGCATAACCAATCATTCCAAGTATACTTATATAAGGGATCCTAACACAAGGCAAGATTCATGGGAAACATACCTGGATTAGTATACCTACTTGGTTATGTACAACATACCTAAACAATCTCTTCAATGATTTAGAGATCCTGAGCTAGAACCTGCATGTCTCATAGGTTAAGCATAATATAACAAAGTCATACATACCTCGTAAGTAGAACAAAGATTATGGATGAGTCTTTGTCTTCATGTTTTCATGGTCATGAAGCCTGATTTGTCTTTTGTGATGTACCTGTATCTTGTTAGCAGACAACCTCAACCTCACACAACACCATAATGCATTAGTACAATCATAAGTGTCAACATCCTAACCAATGAATATCTTCTATCATGCATTCATAATTTTGTTAAGGTGATACAACAAATCTAAAATCAAGATTGTACTAACTGTAATAATCATGAAGACAAACATACCATAAACTTAATCATGAACAAATCTCAAAACATACCTCGATGAGTCATACCTATCGAGATCGCTTGTAATCTCCTTATGTAAAGCCTTAGCCTCATCTTCCTCTGAAACATGAACTCCTTCACTTATGTAGGTGACCAATCCATCTTCTTCTAGGATTAACCCTATCCACTTGATTTGCAAGAACTGGACCTGGAGCTAGATATGGGTTTGTCAGAGAAACCCCAAAAATTCAAACTTTGAATTTCAGACTTCCGAAGGATAGAAATATGCGCCTTGATGAGCTGATCAAACTGATATATTTAGAATTTGAAAACTGCAAAGTTTTACTCCTCAATTTTGCCTTTGGAACTTTCGGATTCACTGGACGTGACCCTAAACTGGGGTTTGATGAAGCCCACTCTTTTTCCCCATCAAAAATTTTGAACCAAAGCTCTAAGCTTCTATTTTTCTGAGGAGCTTCCAGCCGTGGTCACAGATTTCAAAAATTCCCATTTTTACAGAAGCCCTAATTTTCCACTTTTCTGATCAAAGTCCCGAACTAGGGTCTAATCAAGCCCGGCCTTCTGCCCAACCAAAAATTCTGATCTTGGTCTCTAAATTTCTATTTTGATGAGTAGCATCCAGCCGTGGTCTCCGATTACAAAAATTCCAACTTTCTTCAAAGCCCTAAATTTCGGAAGTCATGAATGAAGGTACCAAAAAATAATTCTGTTTTGACAGAAATATGTACCTGATTGTTTCTGGTGTAACTCCGAAATTTTTGATCCACAGGGTCTGAAAAAGTTTTCTGAGATATCCTGACCTGTTAGCTTTCCATCCTGACAGGTCTGAACTCAATTGGATGTTCTGAGAGAGAGTTATGCCAAATGTCGCAACGTGACCTGTTTTGGGAAAATACAGGAGAGCGAACTTGTACGGCGTGCCACGTGTCACTGTTTGACCTTCGGCCTCTGAAAAATTTTTCTGAGATAGCTCGGCCTGTTATCTTTCCATCCTGACAGGTCTGACCTCAATTGGATTCTCTGAGAGAGAGTTATGCCAAGTGTCGCAACGTGACCTGTTTATGGGATAATACAGGAGAGCAAACTGGTACGTCGTGCCACGTGTCACTGGTTCAACTTCGGCCTCTGAAAAAGTTTTCTGAGATAGTACAGTCTGTGTACTACCTGTCATGTTTCACGAAATTTCATTTGGAGCTTCCTAGCCCAAGTTATGACCTTTTTCCCAAGGTCACCTGATTTTGACTCAGATCTGGAAGAGGCAGAAACCCTATATTGTACAGATCATAAATCACAAAGTACAACGAATTAGAGGTTGTCCTTTGGACACAAGGTACCTGGAGATCTTAGATTCGTCCTGTAACAAGTTCAGATCCGAAAAATTCGCCAAAACGGATTTATAGCTAAAGTGCTACGATGACTGGTTTTTTCTATGTAAAACCCTAACCTTCAAATTGTCGTAAGTAAAACAAGTGTCTTTAGTGCCATACCTTGTCTTCCTTCAGGTTAGCTCTGATACCATGTTAAAATTCAATATGCTAAGACAGAAAATAGCAGCATTACATTACATTTCACAATAATAGCATATACAGGATCACTGAAGAAACAACAAGCATAGCATAAACACAAGAGACAGAGATTTATCCTGGGAAACCCTCATGGGGTAGAAAACCCAGCAAAGCTTCCTCAATATAGATGACCAGAAATATACAAAGATGAAAACCCTGAGCATAAGATCCTTCTCCTCCATAGCAGACCTCTCCTC
The DNA here is from genome assembly GCA_027924585.1 of Larix kaempferi. NCBI lineage: Eukaryota > Viridiplantae > Streptophyta > Pinopsida > Pinales > Pinaceae > Larix > Larix kaempferi. The sequence continues at coordinate 320,038 of BSBM01001513.1, read as the reverse complement.
CACAAATGCGCCTTTCTCAAGTGAGTGAGTGTGTGTATAATGAGGAACACACCTCCTCTATTTATACACTTCTCTGATATGTATTTTACACAAGTACATGTAGGCTCGTATTTAACCATTAGGTTAAATACCCCATTATAACTAACTGGGCCGACCCCTCTAGGGTGGTCTAATAACCCTTTGACCCACATAACACATTTAGGGCCGACCCCCACTAGTGAAGTCTAATAACCCGAATTACCACATTCCGACGGAGGAATAAACATCTCCGGATATACAATAAGATCTTCACGGAGGAATGAATCATCTCCGGAATAATAAAGTGCAAATATAATATTCTTTGAAGTTACAATATCTCAACATCGGAAATGTTCCAAACTTTGTCCCCTTAAGATAACCAAATCTAAGAACTATATTTCTTGCTTGGAATGGTTTATTTTGCTTCCCCAACATGCAGCTTCATAATTTATTTATATATCTCATTAGCATGTTTAAATGGTCCTTCTTTTTGGTTGCACATTTTTATAATGAATTGTATTTGGCTGCTAGCAGGAATAAGCCAAAATGCCAAAAGGTGGTAGAAAGAAAGCTAAAGTGATGGAACCAGAGCCAGTACTTCTTAGGACTGAAACTATGTTCCAAGATACTAAGTGTACCACCGGCATTCCTCCCAAAGTCCGCTGGGGCGATATTTACAGGATGATCAGGGACCAGGAGATCCCAGATGCATTATTGGAGGAAGAATAGATCTACCACAACATCAGAACTTCAGGCATAGCTAGGGCTTCTACCTGCCCTGAATTTTTTCCATGTTCCGAAGTGATTGGGTGGATACTGGAGCATACTAATACGGAGACAAGAGTATTACATGACAGCGGGGGAGTGGCCATCGCCTCATTCCACCAAGCATATCTTGTCGCAGCCTATAAATTCTCACGTCCCCAGCAAGCTCTGAGTGATGAATGGTTGGGCCAGATGAACAATATTGAGATGGCCAATAAATTATTGGTCGTAGGCAAGCACTTAAGAAAGAGAGGTAATGATGAATATGATGTTCAGAATCTAAGACCTCCTTTTAGGCTAATCGCCCTGATGCTGTGTAGAATTTTCGGCATGCCCGATGGCACTGTATACAGGATACAATGGGCTCCCATCATACACTTCGTAGCATTAAAAGGAACTGTGTTTGACTGGGCTACTATCCTGTCAGACAGTTTAGCATCAATGGTGGCTGCTACAAGAGACGGTCTGGCCTTAAAAAAGGAAGAATTTTACATGTCTTCATATCTCATTGATTTTATTTTGGCCAAGCTATCTTTTCCCAGCTTAGGTTGCACATGGGATAGAGCCAACACCCCAGTCTACACCGCTTACAAGATGATGTGGGATCAAAATTACAGAGCCAGCTATAAGCTCATCTGTGAGGGGTTCATCATGCCCCTATATGAGCAGATATTCAAGGAAGAGCCCAATTGTCTGTCGAAAAATGCGATGGAAATACTGGAAAACTATGGAGATTTTTATTTTTCAGAGCAAGGCACCTACATCAGGATGTTTGGAGGGACTAAAGCTCCATATATTTTGCTGAGGTATGCTACTGACTATGTAGTCCTCAAGGAAGCAGTGAGACAAAATTTCCTGGATGGAATTGGAGCAGTGCTTAACAAGCAGCATAAAGCTTCTTTCCCTCCTTTACCCTTCTACATAGGAGCTTACAAATTCTCAGGAGTTGCATCAGCTGAGGAGTTTGTTCAAGAGCTGAAAGCTTTCCACTTCGGCGAAGTAATTTTCCATAGGAATGATAGGCGAGGAAAAGTTGCCGAGCATTGCAAGGAAATTTATGCTCATTTTGAGTACGCTCATTATTATAATGCCGAGGAAGAGGCATTCAGAGGCATCAACAACATGACTGAGCTACATATTTGTCGCCAAGGCAGTGGAGCAAGCTCTAGCTCTACCAAGGCCCAAAAAACTAGCCTGCAGAAAGAGAAAGAAGCAGTTGATGCCCGAGCCCAAGAAGAACAAAGATTAAAAGAGGAAGCAAGAGGCTGAAATTGCAAGATTGTAGCAAGAAGCAGAAAATGAAAGGCTGCAGAAAGTAGTTGAGGAAGCCTAGCAGCAGAAAGAAGCAAAAGATGCAAGGCTGCAGAAAGAAGCCGAAGACGCGAAACAGGTGGAAGGAAATGAGAATCAACCGCAAGTTGAAGAAGAAGAGAGAGGGAAACAAGCTAAAGTGAGGCAAAAGATGGAAGAAGAACTCAAGACAGTTGAAGATGCCCAAGCAGGTGGCTCCGGCATCCAAGATATGGAAATAGACGTATCTCAAGCAAGTGTCTCCGACACTCAAAATGTGGAGGCGGACACAGCACAAGCAGGTGTCTCTGGTACCCAAAATGTAGGAACAGATTCAGCTCAAGTAGTCGAGACCCCACTCGCGGAAGCAAAAATAAATATTATAGATTTCCCAATCATCCCTTACACTCCATCAGAAGAGCATGCCATGTCCAGATGGGATGAATTTGTCTATGATAAGAAGAGGAAGGCAATGGTCCTTAAATCGGAAGAGAGGATAAAGAGAATCTTCCAAGAAGATATTGTTACCCACCGGGAGACCACAGTAATGCAAAATACAAATAAGGCTCCCTTAGCTATGGCATCCGCCGCTGTAGAGACAGCAAAATCAATGCTGGACAATGTGGTCGATATAGTTAAAGAAGTTGAGTCGACAAAGAGGAGAGCTCGCATGTTACAACACACTATGGATGACGAGCAGGCTTACAGAGATCTCGTAGTGAATAGGTATAATCGCCTATCTGTTGAACATAAGGAATTGTCAGACAAGGATAACCTTTTGGAAGAAGAAAAGGAGCACATGGCGGTCCAGATGATGATTTTAGAAGCAGAAAAGAAGGATGCAGAAGCTAAAGTATCCCATCTAGAGGCAGATAAGCAGGTATTGGTCGAGGAATTAGAGCAAGCAGAAGGTAGAGTGATAGATATGTCTCCTTTCCATGAGATGTCTTGTAGCATCCTAAAGAAAATCCATGACACGTAGGAACTAATTACTGAGGAAGTATGCAAGCTCAAGGCCATGGTGGTTAGATTAAAAGAAGTTAATGTAGAGGCCAATAGGCTTAAGGGTAAATATATTTGGGTTAAGGCAAACATCTTGAGCCAGATAGAATGGAGAGAAGGAAAAGTGGATTTCCCCAAGCATCTCCCATTCAAATATGTAGATGGTTTTAATGAAGACATAACCCTTTTGGAATTTTGCAGAAATTGTAGCATTAAGCTAATGTCCAAGATCCGAGGGACAATAGATAAAAGTAATGGTCTTTATCAAAGAATCCATGAAGTGCATGACAAATGCAAGTTGAGTTTCCCTCAGTCCCTTGATGATTTCCTAGGCAAATAACAACGTTTATCTGACCTGAAGGAAGAGCTGGGCATCCAAACAGAATATGTAAAGAAGATTGATGTCTTAGCCATTGATGATGTCCATCATTATATTGGGATGTCATCAATACACAATCATCTGCTTAAGGAAATACACCAAGCAGCAGTAACAAAAATTCAAGGTATTGGAGCAGAGCTTGGTAAAGATATAACTTCCCAGAAAATCTTACTCCCTGCCTCAGCAAATGTAGTTATAAGAGATACTTGTATATGGTTTAGTTACATTGCAGAAGAAGAAAAGAAAACAGAGGCAACAGCCAGCCCGAGTTCTTCTCTCCCAGCAGTAGCAGAAGTAACAGCCATCCCGATTTCTTCTCTCCCAGCAGCAGCAGCAGTACCAGCTAGCTCGAGTGCTTCTCTCCCAGCTGGAGCGCTTGCCCAAGAGGGAACGCGGTGATATTAAAGCATTAATTCCTATCTTTTGTAATTTGGCTTTCATATGTATAAAAATGTGGAGCCATTGGAGAGCTGTCCTTTTCTTTTTTAATTTTCTGTTTAAGAAAGGGTCACATTTTTGTCTGTTAAAAAGGGAAAAATCTATAGGTGACAAGTGTAAAGAGACAGGTGGCAACCCAAAGAGCATTTTGTAATATTATAAATAGAATTTTAGGAAGCAATGTACAGGACTTTTGGCAGGGAAATAATATTTTCTGAACTTGTACGAGCTACCTTGCACTTGTCTCAAGAAATTGAAATCTACCTAATAAAAGCCTGGAGAGGACGTCTTTTTGCATGGAAATGAAGATTGGATGTATATTGGATTATTCTTGGGACTTCCATACTTTACTGTGAGATCTTTCTTTACTGTTCTGAATTATTTCTTTGTAGTGAATTATCTTACTTCTTTCTGTGCAAATGAATTCTCTCTTTCATGAGTAATGGAATGGGTTACATTTAATTAGAAGCTATCTTCTGATATCTCTTACCTTTGATGTAGCTCTATCTTTAAGATTTAATGGATGTCTATTTATTTTTTAGATAACTCCGACAGCTCATCACTCATGTTTTCAATTTGCTCCTTGCAGGGATAGTTTAGATTTATTTCAGTTTTAGACATAGATCTGTTTTCCAGTTCTGCATTTAGATTAAATTTAGACTAGGCACTTGCATATCATTCTAAAACATAAAAATCAAAAGAACGGTGGATCGGGCCATAACCGATATAACTGGAGCAAACCTACAAACCCATGGTTGTCAGAAACGCTAACCGGACGGATTCCCCACACCAAACGGTGGACAATCTAATTGGGATAGTCTACCGGGGAGGATCCCTTTGTGATTGATGTTGCGATCTCAGGGGCATCAACAAACATTGCACATTGAATGAAAGCTAACGCGTGTTAGCATTTATATGTTATCTTTCCATATAACACAACCACATTGTCATTAAATGCATTTCACCATGAAGGAAATCTAAATCGGGTTAGCTTTTCTTCTAATAACATTGCATAATGAATGAAATCTTAAGCCCATTAGCCTTCATATGTTATCTTTCCATCTAACAAAACCACATTTTCATCAAATACATTGCACCATGAAGGAAATCTAACTTAGGTTATATTTCTATCTAAAAACATTCCACAGGGAATGAAAGCTAAAGCATGTTAGCTTTCACATGTTATCTTTCCATCTATCACAACCATTTTGTCAAAGTTCATGTAATTATACTAATAAATTTATCTTTAATTTTATGCATTGATTTTATTTTTATCCATAAAAGGAATCTATGCTATATAAATAAATGGGGGAACTCTAATCAATCCATTGTTTCTGATTGTTCAGTCAATCCATTCTTTCTGTTTGTTATAATTCATAAACCATTCTCTCGGAGGAGGAGATGGAGATCTGTAACTTTCCTTCACTTCATTTGTTTATTACAGGATTGCTTATGTACTTTTATTTCATTCTCTTTGTTAGTCCTTATGTGGTATCCACACTTCATTTATCAAATTGTCTTCATCCCCATCTCAACAATGCTTATGATCAAGAGGATCATCCTATATTAATGTATGTAGTCACTACTTACAATCCCTCCCAATAATTTCCCACTAATTGGAAACCAAATGTTTTTTTCTGCAAGTGGACAAGCGTCATATACAGTCAATCCAGGAAGAGAGTGGTTTCTCTCAATGTTTCAAGCATGGGATTACAAGATACAATCTCTCATTTTCTCAACAATATCTTATTTTTTAGAATACTCGACCTTACCAATAATATTTTTCATGGTCAAATTCCTATCAGTTGGGAAATATGTTTTTCTTGAAGAAGCTTCCCCTATCTCTGAATAATAAACTCCAAGTTTCTATTCTGCCCACTCTTGGTGGTTTCCATAGCTTACGACTCTTCTCTATGGCCTTTAACAATTTCACATGTAACATTCCCCCAAAATTATGTGTTATCCCCAACTTACAATTCCTTTCCTTGCAAAGTAACAATTTGATGGGAACAATATCATCTTGGTTGGGAAACATATCCTCTTTGAACATGATATAATTGTATAGAAACAACCTTTTGGGACTATTTCTTCCAAATTAGGCACACTAATCCAGGTGAGCGAGATAATTCTTAATAGTAACCATATCATTGGACAAATTCCATCTTCCTTTCAGAGAAAATTTTAAGAACCCCCCTAAATGTATATGTACAATAAATGGGTGAAACCCCATGATACATGAGAAATTGTGAAGGCTATTTGATCAATAATATAATATGTATATATAATTTTTTGGTGAATCTTTCACAAAATTATAAAATCTTGTAAAATATAGGAAAATCTGTCACAAATTATAAAAAAAATTGTAAAAGTTTGGGAAAATATTTCACAAAATTAGAAAATATTGTAAAACATTAGCGAATCTTTCATTGACATTTAAAAACATGTATTCAATTTATATTTTCCACACTCTTATATTAGAACACTTTGTAAAAAAATCGAAGATTGTTTGGTGACCTACTATGTCATTTCACAATCCCACTAATAGATCCCTTGTAATCGGTGCATGAATGGAACACACCAAATGCTAGTTTTTGGTGTGTCTACTAGGACCTATTACCATGACAATATTCATCCCTAACAATATGTAACAAGTAAGGATGTGTTTAAAATCACAAGTATAGCACCCCTTGAGACATGTGCCACCTTAAACCACTCATCACAATCTCCAAGATAATATTCCAATCGCAAGTATAACACCCTTTTTGAAACTATGCACCTGTGGTTAGGGAGACACAAATCCACGTGTTCCAAGCACCCTAAGAACTCCTATAATGTCCCTTTTTAGAAATTTATTAAAATGGTGAAAATTTCAATTTTTCCACTAGTTCGACCCTTGACTAATATTGGTTCAGTCTTGGTATCCAAATGGCTCCAAATGCTTCCGAATTTCCATAGAAGGTATATGGATGGTATTAGGACATGATTATGAGATTCATGGATGCTTTAGAGTCTTCAAAAGGATTCTTCAACTCTCCTTTGAATTCTGGCCAAAGTAGGGCATTTGACTAGCAATTTGGGGTTCAATTCCCTCAGGGGTAGGTGTTGAATATGGCTCTCCAAATGCTATTGGACCCTCTTGAATTCCAGCAAAGAAGTAGGGGACATCTAAGGGACATAAATATGATCTCATTTGCATCACCATTCAATTTATTAAGTCTGATACAACCCTCTCAAATCAGATACAAAAATACTAGTTTCGACCTTGGGGGAAATGATAGGAAATCTTCTCCAAATGCTATGAAAATCAACAATATGACTACCACTTCTTATGTATTGAACATGAAACTTGTATAAAACATTATTAATAGTAAATAAATAATAAATCCATTAGTGGTTCACTTGTCCATTCGAATATATTAACATATCATTGGCATACATCAACATAGTGGGTAAAATGGCACCATATGCTCATTAATGATTAGATTTACATAGTTCCACTTGGAATATCGACCTGAAGCTATTCTAAATATGAATAAAATATAATTTAAATCAAATTATAAAATAATGGGGCATTATAATCTCCCCCAAAGAGAACAACAGCTCACTAAGTGCACAATTCCTCAAAGATGATGAATATGCTAAGAAAACTTGAAATGGTTGGAGAAACAAGCTGAACTAGAAGTGACCACGAGCAGCCTTGTAGCTTGCAACTTCAACATATCAATCCATCAAAGCTCCAAATGAAATTTCTGAGACCTTTCCAATTACCAACTAGGATGGGAATCTTTCACCCTCAAAATTGGTTCTAAGGCAAGTAGAGTAGCACTCCACTAGCTCTCCTCTCAAATGCAAATTCTGAAAAATGATCAAAAGCCCTTTTCTTAATTGATCTTTTTTTTTTAGAAACATCCTTATCCATCTAAGGTTTGAATTCCATCCATTAAATCCAAGCCAATTCAAATTGGGGAGGGAGTCAAGATTTGCCACCTGTCTTCCACTTCCTAGTCTTCCACCTTCCACCAATTCAAGTAGGAATCTCTTGGGATTCTCTAAATCCCATGAGCGCTCACTTGGACGATATTTTTAGGCCTTACATGTCATATTGGTCAGATGTCAACAATCAGGTCTGAATTTTTCATAGGTGTCATAGCATCTTCATCATTGTTGTCATAGAGGTTATGGAATCTAGCCCAAGTGTCCAAGAATCTCTCATTTGACTCTTCCTCTTCCATGGGAGTTACACTTCCATCCCATTTCAACCTATAATTCATATTTCCAAGTGAATGAGCCTTCCAACTCATCCCAATAACGTTGGACTTCTTATGGAATCGAATTGACAAGAGGAGGATGCCATGTGTCATAGAAAATCTAGCTTGTGTGGGTTCCACATCCTCCATGTGTCTTCATGATCAATTTCCACTTTGATTTTCCCTTGTATTTATTTATTTAGCTCCTTTAATAAATATTTATGACATTCTAATGTCCAAACATCATTTATTATCCCCCTTATTTCAAATCCCAATGTCTCCATCCAACCTAGGGAAGTAGTAGGATTGGGGGAACTTTCCTGTTATGAATTTATTGGGACGGGGACATTACAGTCCTCCCCACCCAAGATTGCTTTCCCTCAAGAAATTTCAGATTTGGATGCTGCAAAATTTGTTCCTCTTCCCATGTGGAATCTTCACACTAGTACAAAATGAGAAATTAATGACTAAAATTCAACTATAAACGACTATGTTTTAGTCGGTGACTAATAGTATCCGATTTCCACTATCTTATCTCTAGTCGTATTTCACTAGTCATTAATTGGTTGACTTATTAGTCATTGATTTAGTCATTGATAGTCACTCATTAAGTCATTGATTTATTCATTGATTTACTCACTGATTTAGTCATTGATAGTCACTGATTTAAACACTGATTTAGTCATTGTTTGTCACAAATAATGACCAAATATACGACTAAATAAACTACTACATGATAACGTATTAGAGACTAAGATAAATACGACTAACATTGGTCACGCTATAAGATACTGGAAATTAGCTACTAATAGTCTTATATATGCGAATTTAGTCGTTTTCTTAGTCACTAATTTATGATAGGGTACGGAGGAATCAAACCACCAATCTCTTTCCTATAATTAGGCAAGTGCTCTACCATTGAGCTAGCACCCTTTAAGAAGTTGTTATTGCTTGACAATGATGATATTCAAACAAATATTGCATCATTCAAGCATACAAAATAATGATTACCAAGTTACTATAGATCCATAATGGCTTACCTTGTACTAGTCCTTCAAGTCTTTCAACTGCATTTATTAAGTGCAAATATATTTTTGCACTTAATAAAAGAAGTTGAAGAACTTGAAGAGCTAGTACAAGGTAAGCCATTATGGATCTATAGTAACTTGGTAATCATTATTTTGTAAGCTTGAATGATGCAAAATGAAAAAATCCCAAAAATTTATAGGAATGACAAGCATGCATCCATTGTTACACATGTACTGAGTCATCTAGAGTCATGCCAAAATATTTGAATTTGACTGAAAATTCATAAGTAACTTAAAGATAATGGTGGATCATGCCATGGAAAGGATAATTTCAATTTATTAAGAAGCAAAGGATGAGAAAATGGTGTCCCAAACTCATCTTCCTCCAATGTGGGCCAAGCCAACATCCCTAGATCATAGATTTATAAGATCTGGCGACAACAAAAACGACTCATAGGTCTTATAGCCTTCTTCACCTAAGAAGATATTTCTCATACAACATGTTTTCATAATATATATATATATATATATATATATATATATATATATATATATATATATATATATATATATATATCTTGGTTCTTGACAAAGGAATTTTAGTCCCAATTCCTTGCACCTACTTGTTTCTTTCCTCCATTAGATCTCTTGATATTTCAAAGCCTTTTATGGGGTGAACTAAACCATCTAAATAAGCAGTCAATTCTCCAACGAATCTTTGCATTAAAAGATAATTAATGGGGCATCGCTTATTACAAGTAGTATTTAAAACAAGATTTCCATATTCAAGCTCTTACAAGTCTCAAGTAAAACTCAATTATTTCCCAAGCAAGGAAAATACTCCCCTACATGTCGAGCCAAAATGTAGCAGAGATGCTTCTTCTATAGAGGATATACACAAGCAGTGAATCTGGCCTTCACATATTGTAAAAAAGGAAGAGCAATAAGAGGTTAACTAACAATAAAATTACAAATCAAACCAAAAGATAACAGAGCTGCAGCTTCTGTACATGAACATGACCAGTAAGTAATTCTTCATCCTAAAACTGCCCCCAAAGGACCAGAACTAAAAATAAGAACAAGATCTAATAGAAGGAACAATCTCAAGGCTGACGGGTATAGTCGGATATACTTCCAAATTATGCATACATAAGGCCACTGTAAGTGCATTTGTGTATTCTCCAAATTTTGTGTAAATTGAATAAGCTATGTCAAGGACTAACACGTCATCAGGTCCTGGAACATAACTGCAACATCAAAAGTAACTTTATTAAATAATATTTATATTGCATATGAGGTTTAGCCATAAAATATAGACATGCAAGTTAAGAATTACTCCACAATCATGGAATCTCGGATTTCCTCTATTTATAGGAATCAAGCACACAGATTTTGTTAATTTGCACAGATTGCCAATAGATTACCTTACATGGAGGGAAACTGAATAGAACACAAACACCAGTGACTATATGTAATGCCTGATTGTCCATATATCCTACACTAACAATTTGCAAACTTCTTTCCCCTTACCTTGCAAAGCTTGTCAAGTACAAACACGTACACTTATAATTTTTAGCGTCAAGATGATCAGTTAACATATCAAACTCTTCTACCTGCATGTTAAAAAAAAATATCTTTAAAATGTTATAGCAATGCTTGCTAGTATAGCTATCTATAGAACAATACAAGTCTCACATTACCTCCATTAAAAGGTCAACTGCTTTTGGTTCAATATTATGCTACACAAAAGGAAAATTAGATCACTCTACAGCACAATCCTTTGAAACACTATCAATTATGAGAACAAAAGGATGGAACACTAAAACAAAAATTGAATATAAATACCTCAAAAATAGAGAAACCTGATGTGATAAAGCATACCTATTAGTTCAATTGATAAGAAACACAACTACCAAATTTTTTTGCTTAGTTTTAACAGTTTACAATTAAGGCATAATAAGAGATAGAAACAAAAGAAAAGTAATTAATAAAATATAAATCCTTCCCAAACATTAAACCAACAGTCGGAGTTCAATATTTCAGAAAAAAAATCTCTTGGAGTCTTGGGCAAGATAGAATTACCGAGGCTTTCTTTGGAGTCTACCTATGACCATCCTCACCATTCAAATACTAATTACTATATAATTCACTTTGCAAATAGAAAATCAGTTATTTTCCTATTTAGTATGGATTAGGGCTAAATCCAAATCAACTAATTCTAACTGTATGTAAATTTCGGCCCATGTACTAGAAATCGGGGCCTAATTTTGAGGTTTTGGTGCTGTACATGACAAATTTAGCTTTAGAACCCAATCAGGAACATGTTTCATAATTTTCAGTTTAGTGAAGATATGTGACCACTTGACATCTTATGCATCTTATTTATTACTTGTATCATCATATTTATGTAACAATGTGTCTATTTGATGTTGTTGTTGCTTTATATGTTTTAAAAATTGAAAAAAAAATGAGTATTTTTGTATTTTTTGTGGCCTGTCGACATTTTCTGATATTTTCTGATACATTCCGCCGACACCGCCGAGAAGTTATATTCTAGACCCTTGCCGATACTTTCCCCAAGACGATATATGCAACATTGGTTTGGATACATTTTGAACTGCAATCGGTCCCATTCTTAGTGACTAGAAATATGATTCCTGGCTAAACTGACCATGGCAACTAGTTAATGACCAGCATATTGTCAAGTATTTGGGAATGCCCTTTGGTGTTAATGTCTCTTTAGTGACATGCTTCAGATTTGGTACCTCTGTGATCTTCTGCTTTCTAGTAGGCTCATTGCTGTTTGCAAGATACTTCATACCATCCATGTGTATTTTATTATTATAGGCTCCTTTCCAACACCCAATTTGGAAAATTAAAAAAGTTACCAAGGGGGTAACATTGATCCAAGTTTGGTGGTTAAAGGGGGTTTTCCAGTGGTTTAATGGAAAATATACATAATGTCCATACGAGATGGGGGATTGGAACTGATTGACATTAGTATTCATGGTGCTATTTTTTCTATGAAATGGGTTGTTCACAACCTTTTGGTGATGCACCTTGGAAACAACTTCTCAGATTCAAAATTTTTAATGGTAAGTACACTACAGGGTTGCACAATCCTTTTCAGTTTTGTGATATGCTTTTAAGATTTGAGATCCCCTATTCTCAAAATAATTTAGGAAGCATGAAGAAAGTAGCACCTTGTCTCTCCTGGCAGACTCTAGAGTCTGGGATAGAATATAGGTTATGATCTGGCTAGCCAAACTATTGTGTACTGGAAACTTCAAAGCACGAGACTCCCTCAAATGGAGAGACTCCTATCAAAGCATTTGGAAAAGAGGGGATTCTTTGTGTGGGATGACCTTTGGGAACATGGTATAAGAGATTGGAAATCTTGGTCCTTGCTTTCACATGAGAAGGGCCTCCTTAGATCAGTTGAGCTGCTGTGAATGAATAGCAAAGCTTCATCCCTGTAGAAGACGTGTGTAAATTGAATAACAATAACCCTAGGACCATATCGAGGGATTGTCTATGGTGTTATAATAAACCAAACTAGATGTACAAACCCCACCAACTGTATCATACACTGCTTATGAGACACTTGCTTAAGGAGATCCTCAACAAAAGATGGGGTATTGAGGATGATGAAAGAAAATTGATGGAACATTTGAACTCAATATGGGATTACAAAGTCTTTTCCATCAACATTTGAACTCGATATGGAATTATAAAGTCTCCTATAGCTTGAAGATCTTTGCTTGGTTGGTGGTTTACCAGGGTTTATCTTCAAAGGCGAGATTTTTCGAGTGTTGTTTTTCAGAGATACACTTTGCGCACATTTTGGGGTTCATAAGAGGATACAACATCTTTTTTGGAACTGCAGGTGTGCCAAAACAAGCTAGGATTTGACTTGGGCCTCTTGGAATAATATTCTTTGCGGACACTCTTTTTGGAAGGGTGCTCTGCTAGGGGATAGTGATGTCATTGGCCCAATTCATTTTTGAGGAGTTCAACATTGCATTAGAATTGTTAGCTTGTACTCCATCTCGAGGATGATATGTAATGCAGTCTTTAACAACTCACAGCTTTCTTTAGATTTTTCAAAGAGTTGTTGTATGCTGAACTAAAGGCCCACTTCATAAAGATGCCAAGGTTTTTGATATTCAAGCTCAACCTAATTGAGGAAATTTTTGTTGTTCATTATATAGATGTGAGTCATTTTTGTAATTTGTATATTTGATGTTAATATAAAAATCATTTTTTTCCGAACAAATAAATTCTCTTGTAAGGCTTCATCAATAAGGATATAGACATTGTCAAGAGGGTCAAAGTCATTCTAAGAAGTGGTATGTTGGTTCATGGCCATCTAGGAATGTGTGTGTCGCATAGGAAGGTGGCCTTGAGGTGTTGTAGGATGTCATTTGTGCTTCACATAGGAAGACCACATCCAAACAAGCATGAAACACTAAATCTACTGGATTTAAATGTCTTATGTGCTCTGGTACCAAACTAATCAGAGCACCCAGGAGTAAGCTCAAGGGACAACCAAAAAATTACAAAGAATTGCCAAGATGATGGATGTGTAAGTGAAGGCAACTATACATTTGATTACTAATTCATGGTGTAATGATGCTATGCATTGCAGATAAGGTGGATTATAACAACAAAACAGAACATAATATTGCATAAGTAAGAGAACATGCAATAAGCCAAAGAAGCTCATATTATATTCCAAATTAAAATAGAGTACAGATGTGTACAAAGTATTACGATTCATTATAAGAGTGTAAGAGCAAAGGTGCTCTATGTGCCAAGGCCTGAGAAGGATTTGAATGGAAAAGTCTCATATAAAGTAGGCTCAAGACTATTGAGCTCCCACAGAAAAATACAATATAGTACAATGAATTGGTAATTACAGATGGGAAGGGTCCATCCAATAGTTAAGATGGTTGTCTAACCGTTCATGCTCGTTCCTCGATGAAGCTACAATGGTTTATCATCCAAGTAGGGATGGTCATGTCATGTCGATAAATGTTGTCAACATTGATCTAGAACATCATTATCAATGTCAACTAACCAATGTTGAATTCGGCCAAGGCTTGAGGAAGCATATCAAAGTTGGCCATTGAAGGTCAATGTCAACCATGATCACCTTTTCCATCAATTTTATGAACACTATAAAATCACCTAGAAATTTAAGGCAAATTTCCCACTTTCCCCCTTCATGAAAAAAATTAAACAAGTAATAAAGGAAAAGTAGAAGAAAAAGTCTTGTTCATGTGATTTACTTACAAAAGAGGACCCATTTGTTTGAACAAGGGCTCAACACATACTTCTCAGAACTAAGAATGCCTTGGTGCTATTTTTTACCCAAAAATGTATTCCATTTGTTCGAAAAAGGCATTGATATAAATTTAGTCAGAATTAAGTTATTAACTGCTTTCTTGTAACATGTCATTGGAAAAACAACCTAAGTGAGAAGAAAATAATTGGAAGTTACAATGGTCTATGGCATTTTAAGTAATGAAAGGAAAATACAAACCAAGGCATACCTTGAGAAACATGAGCCTGTTGAGCCTTGTCACAGTCTGGAAAAGGATGTATAGTATCTACACCATTACTCTTCCACCCTTTTGATGTTGCACAAAGCTCTGTACCCATCCCTAAATTGTTTGAACTGACACTGAATAATACAAGCTCAGTTTTGGATTTGATTGCACTTTCTTGTTTGGAGTCACATGGCTCGCTTTCTTTTTCATATGTATACTCATTTGACACTTCAACAATACCTGAAGCTTGTATGGAGTCCCCCATTCCAATTGTAACAAAATCTTCATCACCAATTCTGCACTCTTTGTCTTGTTGAGGTGGTCCTGATGATGCTTGTGTTACTGCATTAACCATGTTTTTCTCAAAGAAAGCACACCCAGAATTCTCAGACAATTCAGGGCTTTCAGGGAAACTACACCTCTGATCCTATGTTTCCAACCTTGACATGCGCTTTGACAGCCAGTTTGATTCTTGAATTACTCTTTCTAGTGCAACTTCAACAATCAGTTCCTCATCCCTTTGACCACCCAATGACATCTCTTGCATAGGTAAACCAGTATATTTCCCTGAATATGCCTCTAAATCTCCACCTTCATGTCCATTTGTTATACCTTTAGTTTCAGTAAAAGCACTATCTAATGTCTTGGATTTCAGACTGCATCTCTCACCAAGAAAATCAACAAATAAATGAACACTATCATCAATTGTATCTTCACTAAGAACTTGAGCTCGATGCATGCTGCTATCTTCTCCTGGAGTCAAGGCAACAAACGTTTCCGACTTTACTTTACTAGTTGAGGTCTCTGAATCCACTCTTCTAATGTTTGTTTGGCTTAAAATATTGGTTTCTGATTTGAGAGAGTTTGGATTATTAGCCATTGAAATTGGAGTTTTTTCATCATGTCTTAGATCATTCTTCAACCCATTCCAAGATTCTCCAAGACAAGAATCATTACTTGGTAAATAAATGGATTTGAAATCCTCTTCCTGCAGGTCTTGCCAATTATGAGAGGACGTAACTTCTTCATCACCCATAGGATGGCTACCTCGGGAGTCATTATTGAATTTCAATATCGCTTCTCTTTGGTGAAGATCTCCAGAGATATCTCTCTTAGCAAAGGTGTCACTACCTAAAGTGATCACAGTCAATTGAGGTCATTTTCTGTCTTTGAGGATCCAAAGAGGTAATCCTGCCTTCCAAGGTGTCAGATACCTGGTAAGCATGCTCAGGATTCCTAATGTGATGATGTTGAAAATTGTCAAAATGGCTACTATCTATATCACTGGGAAAATTTTCTGCATTCCTATCCATCAACATCTTGCCATGTGTCCAGTCATTTGCATCTCTCATATTATTTTCACAAAGGTTAAGTTGTCGCAACTATCATGCCCACCAAGAAATTGATCCCCAACTACTGATAAATTGCAAGGGTCAGGAGATTCATGGTATTTTGATTGGTGGCTACCACAACCACTACAATGAGTCCCACAATTCTAACTCTTTACCTCCATCTTCTCAAAGACTGAGATATTTTCATTGCCACTAGGAAATGAGACCCGACTATTTTCACTACCCAGGTCTTGATTACCCTAATTAATAATTGTAGCAACAGGCGCCATCGATGTCTGCTCATAGCTTCCCTGACTACTTGTAGCCACTGATAAGTTACGTGACTATTTGTATGACGTAGTAAAGTAATGGATTTATTGGCATAAAAAGATGTCACAGGTGCATTTGATAGTAAAGGCCTGAACATGTTTTGTGAATTTTGACGAACAACCTGCATACACATAAATGAACAATACTGCTATTAATTGAAACATAACCAATTGAGAAGGAAACCAGCACAAATAACTTATGAAGTTATACACAATTTCTACTATGCTAAAGCATTTTTGCTTACCATCTAGCCACACAACATGTAAAAAACAGTGGTGACTAAGTATCAAAGTATGAATTATTGATACAAATTCATAATCTGATGATCTAGTTTAGCTTCTACCGTATTAAGTCAAATAAATAATCCTTTTTAGGAATAACATTAGTTATAACTGCCTTCGTAAGATGTATCTATACTTTAGGTAGAGTTGATATGACTCCATGTCCAGAGAGAAAAGAAACTATGCATTGTTTATGCATTTACTAGAGTAATCCCAAAATACACAGTGCAGGTATAACCTAAATTTAGATAGCATGTGGATTGAAAAAAATGAAATCCTTGATTCACAAATACGGTCAAATGAGAAGGAGCACAAAAATTGACAAAATCATATACGTTAACATAGCTTGCTTAAAATATTATACAGCATTATTTATTTGTGTCAATCATTTCACCCTCCCATGTTTGACACAGTAGGAGAAACAAGAGACACAGGGATAAATAGAAGAATCAATATTCAAACAAATGAATGGAAAGCACAATTTTATTGAGCCTAGGTGGAGTCACAAAGATAATGGAAATGACCCCTCTCAGGGATTGGATTTGTGGCATCTAATGTATGATTTCCTTTTCGTTGCTTCTCAGTTATGTTTTTCATTTTGATACTGTTATATTTTTGGTATGGTATATTAGACAGGGGATTTGAGGTGTACCATCATGGACACCATCAATTTTGCTGCAAAATGCTTGTACTTTTTCCTTGATCAAATCATTTTGGAGATATAGGGGTGATTTCATAGTGATTGATTATTCAAGCTCCCCCTTTGATCCAAATGATGGTTTCAGCTAACTTGCTCTTTTCATCAGGACCTCACTGGCTCTCTCTGCCTTGTTTTATAGGGGCAGTCCTCACTCAATGATTGAGGGTTCATATCATTTTACATACACTTCTACATTGTTTTGGTCATTTTCTAGAGGCCATACCCTAAGCACTCCCCATTTGTCTTCGGTTATTTGTGGAAATTAATATAATTTGTTTCTTTCTTTCTTCTTTACAATAGAGAGCATGCTTTTAAAGGTGAACAATAACCAGTGAGCACCAAATTAGAGGCTTACAAAAATAACATGTTATACATATTTATCTAAGCCACAAAAACATTTGCATACTTTTCTATCTAAGTAAATATAGGAACAGAATCTGTCAGCATTGAAAAGGGCATCACACATTGTAATATCATTAAAAACTCATGCAGCTGATACTTTCCCTGAGATATGAGATGTACAATTTGTTGCTTCCCAGAATTCGAAGACCTCTCGGACATAAGGCCACCTGAAACATTTGATGTGGATATTGATCTTACTTAACCTTTTGAAGGTGGCTGGGGTCTCTTACTCACATATGTTTATTCCATTCTGTCAGGTTTGTGAACTGACACAACATCATTGTTTGATGATGCCATGTGACATTTTCTTTGGGATATATAAGAATAACGGTCATGGTTTTCTGACGATTTGGAACTTCTAGAAAAGTTAGGGGATGCAGGTTGACGCCTAGAATCCTTTCCCATCTCCCTCCTATGCCTTGATGTCGGAGACAAGCCCCTTGTATGCGATACATTATAATATTATATAGTTGTACGTAGATTTGCAACTAGATGAGAGTAAAAATTGGGAACATTTGTCTGGCACACTTGTAGCTTGGGGGAGGAAGACCCTCCACGGGTTTCTTTTCCCTGTAGAGGTCCAGCTTTCCTTACTGATGATGAACAACCACCAGAACTTGTGGTAGATGTCTGAAATGTCGATATTGAGGACCTTGAAGGTGGTGTAGAAGACCTAGTTGTAGCACTAGATGACTTGAGTGTAGGCGTTAGAAGATAGAAGTTGACACTCCCACTGGAACTTGGAACTAAGGATGCTCTAACTCTACGGTAGTTATTGATACTGCTTGAACAAGAAACAGGGCTTGAATGTTCTGGGTTGGAGCTACTTCGAATCCTCCTTGGACTATACACTATCTGTAATAGAATAATTATGTTGGAATTAAGAAAGCAAGAAATGAGTTGCAATAGGAGTAAATAAAACAAATAGGCATGATAGAACAAATAGTTCCCAAAAAGCTAATGACTATTGGTAGTAGTCAATGTAAAAATTAATCCAACTGCAAGCATCATAGTTGGCATATGGAAATTTACCAATAAAGAACCATGATTGTCCTTTCAAAGATCAAAGATTGAAGATTTGGTATTAAGCATTGCTACTTTATCTCAATCACTAGAATTCTATGTAGACAATAGATAGAGAGACACCACATCCTCAGACCCACAAACGAAAACAATACCTTGTGTAAATGGAACAGGGAAATAAAGAACCTATTGAATATATATTTTCATCTCGTTTGGCTAGGTAAGAGTTATATAAGACTCACCCTTGATTTTATAGGAATGGATATGGACTTGCTCTACAGTGAGACACTCTCAGACATGTCAACAAGTGGAGTCTCCAGATCCAATAGAGGAAATAGTGGCATGCTTGGGGGAGTCAGAAGCCTGCAATCGCATCAACAAAAAAAACATCAAAGAGTATGCTACATGTTTGTTGATCAAGAGCCTCACAGAAAAATTAAAAAAATTATACTCCTGCTAGAAACAACAATGAACATACAACGCACAACCAAAAAATTGTAAAATATATTGGAGAATTGTATCATATATGGACATTTTTACAGAAGTTCTCCATGCTGTTCTCAACAACAATTTTATTTTCCTTGTAGTTAACAACCGTGGGCTTCTATTAGAAGGATAGAAGCCACTACTCAGAGGAAACTCTTTATTGTGCAACAATGGTATAAACTCATAATGATATATCTCATGGGTATGGGAGCCCATAGTTTGATCATCTTGTAAAATTTTCAGCTGAAGCGTCTTCCTCTACATGAAACATCAAGCAAATAAACAAACAAGATTTCTGATTTATCCATGCTAACAAATCCTATCATCAGATTTGGAACCTGTCACATTTCTTTCAAAATGAAGATTGAATGACTTAAAATGACTCTGAATAAGGAATTACAATAGAGGATCGCTTTTTGACCAACCACTGCCTAAATAGATAGGAGAAGAAAACCTATGTGATCTAACACTGTCAACCCTATGAAAAATATTTATGTCAATATCAGATACCCTGTCTCCTTTTAGGAAAAATCCTTAAGTCTTCTTGCTAGTTCAATTTCAATTGCACCAGCTCTGGGGAGGATACGACTGTCCATGCACATGGCCTGAAGCAATATATAGGTTAGCAAATCCCCAAAAACACATGAAATGTAGATGTTAACACCCAAAAAGTGTTCACTAGCTCATTCCCTTATTCACATGACCCATTTGTCCACTTTTCCACCATTTGAGCCCCTAAATCCATCAAAAGGTCACCAAAAAAGACCATACTACCCCTTTTCCCCCTCAAAATATGTATTTTTTCCTCAAAAAAACACAAAAAACCCTAAAAAAAGGTCCAAAATTCCCAAAAATATTAAAAGGGAATAAAAATATTCAAAATATTCAAAAAAGGAAAAAGAGGGAAAGAGAGACCTAAGCCATGTTGGTTAATACCATTGGTTTCCTCAAAACCATAATGGTATTCCCCATCATTAAAAACTATAAAAAGGTGATAGGGGCTCCTCACTTTCCATCCACATTTCATCTTATCCTTATGCTTCCAAATTCCCTTTGAGAGCCTTTGCCTCCCATTTCGAGTTTGAAGAATCCCATTGAGGCTTTAGAGAAGAAGAGACCATTGGATATTGGAGCTTCTCAACCTTGGATTTGCTCAAGACCTATCATCCTCACCATTTCATGTAATACAAAAACAAATTCTTTTGAATCTCTTGTCTTATTTGCTTATTGTTATCAATCTAGTTCTTTATTTCTCTTACATATGTTAATGTTAGATTAGATTAAGTTTATTGTTATTTTTTTTCATTCGAGACTGCTATTACAAGTTAATAGGTGCATCCTTGCACATGCTTGGTTGAAAAATCAAGCAACAGTTTTTGGCGACTCCACTGGTATTCGAATTTTTGAATCTTACACTTTAGCTTTAGATCTTCATTTTTTACTAGTTTTTACCATTCCAATTTGCAGATCTACCATACGAGACAACCTATTCATTGCTGCCCTAGCTTTTGGCCCTTTTTGTAGCCTTTAAGAGCATGAAATTTCACTTTTCGATTTCATTTTCGGCGACAATTTTTTCGTTTTCACATCACGCTTTTTCGCCTGACAGCCGTGGGGCTCATCGCAACCTCACGGCCTTTTTCCGCGCTGCGCATCGTGGCCTTTTTCTGTGCTGTGCATCACAGCCTTTTTCCATGCTACGCGTTGTTGCTTCGCGGCTTTTTCCCGCACTGCACATCGTGGCTTTTTTCCATGTTTCACATCGCGGCTTCGTGGATTTTTTCCACGCTGCACATTGTGGCTGTGCACCTTAAACCCGCGATGTACATCGTGACTTTTACCCATAAACCCACGATGCCGCTATTTTTCACCCTACCCAATTTTTTAAAAAAAAAATTATGCTGCGTTTTTGCACATTTAGCCTATTTTCGTCCAACATTATTTTTTCCTGCAATTTTTTCCAGCATTCTGTCTTAATTATTGCAGAAATAGTAAATCATTTCCTATTACATATGCACAATTAAAATCTTTTTAAAAATTTTCAACAAGTGAAAGAAAGGTTTTTTAGCACTTTGTTTAGATCATAGATTTCACTTCTTTGCAAATTTCGAGCCATCTTTCCGATTTGCTCAATAGCTTTGCCCAAGAAAGCACTTAGAAATCCATTTATTTCTTGCAAATTTTACGATATTTGCTTTTCTTTAAAAAATTATTTCAAAATTCCATAGTTTTTGAATTATTTTTTGTTAAAGCATTTACATTTAAGAAAAAACCTTTTATTTTTTACAAATTGAAATCGTCTTGTTTTTAATTTGTAATCAATTGCCCAAACGAGGCAAATTATTTTTCAGTTAAATAATCACACTTGCACCCAATATGCCACTTTTTTAATTAACTGAGCCTTAAAATCTGCCTAAACTCAACAAACACTTTAACCCCACTTGGGGAACACTTACAGAATCTTGTAGCTAGGTAGGATTGGGGGGATAGGTGTTCCAATAACACCCCTCAATTATTCACATCTGAGACATAGTGGTTGACATTTAGGGTACCAAAAATCCCTTATTATTTGTTGACACAGTTATACACCAATTTATCGGGAAGGCCTCTCCCTTAGGAGGGTTGAAATAGCCAGAATGGTTCCAGAATCTGAGTGGAATACCGCTATCCATTCAGTAACCGAAGGATACCTTTCGTAGTTCTCGTTGTACCACCCTTATGGGAGTACAGCAGCAATATAACCAAACTGCAGATTCACCCAAACGAACGTGTCATGAACGGGGTATCTTAGTGGCCAATTTTTAGGATTGTCTACCCGATGTCCTTCCCGGTAGGGGGATATCTAGCCTTTGATTCCACATTTTATATTTTCTGGCTTGGATTTCATCACCTTGCAGAGGATATACCTTATTGAGTCATAATACCACTATTAGTTAGGCGTTTGCATGCTTTGCTACCCCCCTTGGTCTAGTGAGCACCACTTTTTTCTAGGAGTCGCTTGATTTTTGGGTATTCTAACCACTTTTCTTGATTACTCCACTTACTATAGCACAACTGTTATAGTAAGTTCTTTTGAGGTTGTTTGTTGGCCTAATATCCATTTCTTTTTCACACTCCCCTCCTGCACACATCGTTGCACTAGGGTCTTGAGTTTTTTATCTCACCACCATCCATTGGAATTTATAAACATCTCTCACCATTGAGAACTTAAGACGATCCCGGCGTTTTCAGGGTGAACCCCCTCAATTCGGTACACTTGACTCTACACGTCATAGACGTAGAGAATTATCCCTTGAATCCACACATCATTGGCATAGAACCTAGTCATCCGATTCTGACGCACCTCATTTCACATCTGATTCTGAGGCTGAATCTGAACACCCTACCGAGACATCAGCAACCAACCCCATGTATGGATCGCAATATGACCCCCTTTTCACCAGTGCTGTTGGGGCTACATCAACAACCCCCGATACTACCGTGACAACCATGGTAGCCACAACCCCCTTAGGAATGCCTAATATGGGGGCCACACCCACTTTAGGAATACCCAACATACGACCAACACATATATTAGGTATTCCCAACATGGGCGTCACCCCTTCTCTAATCGTCACTACCCAGATCCTAGTGATTACTAGAACCATTCCTAACCCATCTACAACTCATCTTGCACTTGGGAGCGCAGGCCCCTCCCACACCACATCGGCTGGAGGACACATCCCTTTCACACCTAGCATACCCTTAGGGGGCACTGCAGCAATCCATAATGCTACCATTAGCAATTATGCCCCAATGACCGGGCCACACCCATCTACTAGTTTGCCATACATGGCTAGTCTAAACTTACCAGACCTGGCAAGGTTAACCAATGACCCTATTAGACACGACTCTGCGTGGCCCCCCATGCCCACAAAGCTTCCCTCAGATATCCCAAAATTTGAAGGAAAAGTTGCGGAAGATCCCCAAAACCATATCATGTCGTTTCACCTATGGTGTTCCTCAAACTCCATAGTAGATGATTCTGTTAGACTGAGACTTTTACAAAGAACTTTCATTGGCTCTGCAACCAAGTGGTACATTGAGCAGGAACATGGGACCCACCCCACTTTTACATCCCTCGCCTCAACGTTCCTTCAGTTCTTTCAACTACCTGTACGCTATGATGCAGGAGTGGAAATACTTTTGTCTTGTAGATAGAACACCGCCACACACATCACTGATCATATCCATGAGTGGTGTAAGCAGCGTAGCCTCTGCAAGATAAATCTTGATGACTGTATCTTTTTGGATTGGTTCCTCAAATCACTCCTTCCTTTCATAGCCAAATATGTAGCTTTTGAACGACCCTAGTCAGAAGAAGAAGCCATCTTAAAAGCCTAGCAGTTCAACCTCATAAATGCCCAGCCTGGATATCTATACACCATTTTACCGGACACCCCGCATGGCGATCCATCCCACCATGATGCGCCGGGGGCATCCCATGCTGCCGACGGTATTATCGACCAGGTTATGGTGCAAAACAAACCTTTTACCATGATGAGTACAAACAACGCCCCAGACCTTTCTAGTGATTCATCTCATTCTAGAGCTACAACATCGTATGCTCCAGTAATGCACACTCACCACACTCATGGACCCTCATGTCCACCACAGTGTTATGGGAAAGCACCATCAGCTTATGCACCACCTTCATACTATAACCATCCGGCCCACCAGACTCTGGTTTAGCCACAAGCCAAAGTGGCTTATTATCCTCAACAGGCATCACCTCTTGCTCCAACACTTCCAACAACTCAAGGTTACCTGCAACCACAACAAGCAATAGGTCCACCTCATAACCCTCCTTCTTATTACCCACCGCAAACTGCTCCAGAGCCTCCATGACCTCAAAACCCACCTACTACCCAAGGGCATGTCTATGCACAGCAAAACCAACCTCAAAACCAGAACAACCAGCATAACCAAGGAGGTCAACAAAACCGCGGAAACAACAAGCAACACAACCAAGGTGGACCACCACCTAATCCCCCAAATAATAATAACATTGTTCTCCCCAACCAAAATCCTGACTGTCCACCGAAACAGGCCAAAAATAATAACTTGAGAACAAACCATCCATGTTCCATATGTCGAGTCTACGACCATTACACACATAATTGTCCCCATTTAGATCGAGCATGTCAACTCTGGACCGACGACGCCCAACGACAAGGACATGCTGCATAGCCAGCACCTCCTCCTCAGCCACAACCCATGATATTGCAAAATCCCTTACCAAACCAAGGCACGGTAAACACTCGTCCAAATGATCCCCCTCAAGGATCCGCTGCAACACAGCAGCCAATTACCTATGCAGCAATCGATTACCAGCATGAAGAGTCCAACACTCACCATTTGCTAATGATGCAATCAAATGATGTCAATCTTCAAACTCGTTGAAATCAATATGACTCTGCCCCTAAGGCCACACCTACCGACCCATCGTCGAGTGCTCTCCCAACCGATCAACCACCTCACATACCCAATATGCCCATGGATGGGGGTCCAAAAGCACCTCGTTTCCCTTTGAGATGAATTAACAATAACTCGAACGCTCGTGTAGCTTCCAACTATAACATTGTAAAGGATTTAGCTCAGTCCCCCACTGCTATGTCCGCTCTCAAAATCCTAAAAAATTGTCCTGCACAGAGAAAATTGTTGTTATCTACCATTGGTGCTATAGACCCTAACGAATCCAACATGATGTCTTTCGATTTAGAACAAGCTGAACCTTGCCTGCCTTCATCTCTAGCTTTTCAAGTTTTCGTCTCCATTCGTAACCTCCTTGTTCATCGATGCATAATCAATGAAGGGGCCTCTACCTGTGTTATGTCGACCTTCGTATGGCAGAAACTTGGATCCCCAATGCTACAACCGTCAACTACCGCATTACGATCTTATGATGGTCGTGCAGCTCAACCTCAAGGTTTGTCAGTGAACATACCCATACAGCTTGGGGGAAAACTGGTTCTCATAGATGTAGAGGTCATTAATGCCCAACTTGATTACAATCTCCTTCTGGGATGAAACGACATGTATAAAATGAAAGCTGTCGCTTCTTCAGTTTTCTGCCTCATGATGTTCCCCCATGAAGGACGCGTAGTCAAAATCGACCAAATTACATACTATGATCCCAATGCCCCTGCAGCGCTAGAAAATGTTCTTCCCATGATCGAACAACCCATTCTTAGTGCACCAACATCATTTGTCTCATCAGTCGGACCCGATATATATTCGGATACTCCCATGACCAACACTTTTCCGTCAATCCCACCCCCTCTTCGGGTGACTAAAGTATCTGATTTGTGCACCTTATCGCACAACAAACAACAACATCCTCAACAACCTCAACCAATGCCACAAGAACCCATTGTGGCTAGTCATATCAGAACAACACCGATTCATACTATCCCATTCTTGTTCCCATTTTCAGGAGTTGTCAGCACACCAATAATGGCTACACTCAACCTTCCAGGTTTAACGTTAGGATCACTTGTATGGTACTTACCTGCCCCAACTCCCCCATCGACTCCAACCATTGTTCTACAGCCAGTACAACCCATGAATATGTCGAACCATCCACCACCTGGCATACGAAACCCCCAAAATCGCCCACCACTAGGTGTTACGAACCCCCAAAACTGACAACCTCCAACAGGGGGCACTACATCGACACCTAGTTATGTCCTCCATAAATCCCGCCACACTAGGGGCAGAGGTCCACAAACCTACAACAATGCACCCACAAATCACACCCCCCCAGTGACTCCCAAATTAGCTAAGAATCCCCCAACCCATTTACTCCCTAAGTGCTCCTTGTGCGATGATATTGGCCATGCTACCCACCTATGTCCACTACTACCGGCACTTCAAGAACACATGAATATGTTGGAGGATGACACCAATGTTCCAGTAGTCAAACTAGAACTCCCCCCTCAGCCTCATGATAAATCATTGCGCACGAACCATCCTTGTGCAATATGCAGCATCTACGACCATTATTCACATCACTGCCCCGATCTCTTAGATTACAGAGAAGCACTATACGATTTGAATAATGCCAACCTAGAGATATCCACACCACTTATCTAGGAAATATTTCCCCTAGAATCTTCCCATTCAGAAGAAATCAATACAATTTATATGATTTCAACTACCTATAAACCCGAACCAATTAATTTAATGGAACACTACTTCTGTACTCATGAAGAAATCCTAGAAACACTCACTGCACCATACTACCCTTGGGATGATATGCACCATCGATCATACTTCCTCCCAGAGGCGTCTACATCCACCGCGGAAAACCAACTATCTATTGAATCTAAGGAATTCTTACCAACCAAGGTCAATTGGTTCAAATATCCAATACCAGCTCCAGAAGCCTTTGAGGAAGGTAACATGGCTAACATTTCTCCCATTATAAAAGTCGACATCTCCACCACCCCCAAAAAACCTAAGCTTATCTCTTTGGGTGCTTCATGCACTGAGAAAGAAACCCAAGCTTATAAGAAACTCTTCCAAGAATTTCGAGATGTCTTCGCCTGGTCTTATACCGAGATGCCTGGTCTTGAACCTACCATCGTAGAACATCACATAGACACTTGGCTCAACATATCACTGGTCTGCCAAAAACAACGTCCCATTCACCCATCCAAGCTTCCAGCCGTCAAAGCAGAAATTGAGAAGCTTCGAGCAGCAGGTTTCATATACCCTATTGCATACACCACCTGGGTTTCAAACCCAGTACCAATCAATAAGAAATTCAACACCATCTGCATATGTACTGACTTCCATGACCTCAACCTAGCTTGTCCCAAAGACAACTTCCCCACACCATTTATTGACCAACTAATCGATGAGTGTGGAGGGCATGAGGTACTTTCTTTTATGCACGGTTTCTCCGGATACAACCAAATCAAAATCAGTACAGAAGATCAATACAAAACCGCTTTTACTACCCCATGGGGCACCTTCGCCTATCGTGTCATGCCTTTCGGTCTCAAGAACACGGGAGCCACTTTCCAACATGCCATGACTTATTGCTTTCATGATCTGCATAAAATCATATTAGTTTATCTAGATGACCTCACCACTCAATCTAAGAAACGATCTAACCATTTAGATGATCTTCGACAAGTTTTCTTGCATTATCAAAAATACAACATCTGCTTGAACCCACTCAAGTCTATCTTTTGCGTTCCAGCAGGTCGCCTACTGGGGTTTGTCATTTTAGAGTCTTCCCTTTTTCAGGCATTTTTCCCATGCCCCTCGTCGCCTCGATTTGCGTGCCACATCGGTCGTGGTCCTTTTTTGACAAGTCTTATATCGCCGGATTTAGTTTTCCACGCTCGTGATGATGCTTGAGATCATTTCTCACTCTCACGCCTGTTAATTTTTCATAATTTACTTCAATCTGATCTAGGATCTTAACTGGGAGAACAACATGTATAGCATATCTACAGCATATCAATCATGGACACAATAATGTAAGCACACAAGAGACACAGAGTTTACTTGGGGAAAACCATAAAGCTGAAAAACCCCAATAACTTCCTCAGAGATAGATAGAGCAATGATAAAGCCAAAGTATAAGAGATAGTCTTCTCCTAGCAGCAGCTTCTCCTCCTCCACAAGTGCGCCACTCTCCAAAGAGTGTGTGTGAGAATAGAATGATGAAATAGAGTTCCTCCCGCACTCTATTTATACTTGAATTGACTTTCCTAATAACCTTTACTAGGTCGGCCTTAACTTAACCACATAACATAATGTTGACTGGGTCGACACCCAATAGGGTGGTCTAATAACCCTTTGACCCACATAGACAACCCCCAATAGGGTGGTCTAATAACCCTTCGACCCACATTAATTATACAGGGCCAACCCCAACAAGGTGGTCTAATAACCCATCAAGTATAAGTTATGACACTTACAATATAAATGACAACACTTCCGTATAGAGGAAGAATAACATCTCTATAGGAATACAAACACTTCCATATAGAGGAATAATACCATCTCTATAGGAGTACAATATACATATATGAAATACATTCTGAAGTTACATATACATCAACACTCCCTCTTAACTAAGAAGGTATTTCTCGACATAGGTCTTCTAGCACAAGTATTCTTCTTTGGATCATCGTCACTGGATAATCATCATCGAGTCATCATCATCGCCACTGCTGTTTCTATCTCAATCAATCTTTGAATCTACTCGTCATAGGAAGTTCTACAAAGCTAGTCCTTTTTCATACTGGATGTAGGCTCGCCACCTGCAGGTCTTCATCATCACTGGCCATACTGTGGAATCCTTAGGACTTATTACGTGCGTCACAAAACCTGGCTGCAACATCCCAGGCTATTACGAGCACACAGCTCTACCTGTCGGATCTCTCAGGATCACATTACATGTGACTCATCACAAAAATTGGTTGAAGCATCCCAAGCTGTTACAAGCACACAGCTCGACCTGTTGGATCTCCTAGGAGAACATTACATGTGATCTCACCACAAAACCTAGTTGAAGCATCCCAGGTTGTTACAAGCACACAGCTCTACCTGTCGGATCTCCCAGGAGCACATTGCATGTGGTCCACCACAAAACCTGGTTGAAGCATCTGAGGCCTGTTTCATCATGTCCATATCTCCTAGGAGCAAATTACATGTGGTCATGGAAAAACCTGGCTGAAGCATCTGAGGCCTTTTTCATCCTCTCCAGATCTCCCAGGAGCAAATTACATGCCATAGGACAAAACCTCGAAAGAGCATCCCAGGATGTTACGAGTACACAACTCCAACCTGAAGGATCTCCCAGGGCGCTTTTATATGTCCTCCCAGAGCAATGTCTCGAAAGAGCATCCCAGGCTGCTACGGGTACACAACTCCGACCTATAGGATCTCCCATACATGCTCATCTGCACAGCCTGTCCACGGCCACAGAGTGTCAACTTGATACTCTCCATACATCATCCTGATGTACACATGAACGTCCTGATCATCATCACTGCATCGTCCTGATGCATGTCAACTAGAGAAGCTCGTCATCCATGATCATCCTGATCATACAATGCATCCACATGATGCATACCAAGTATCTACCTGATACATATCAACATATACAATGTATCTACCTGAGACATACATAGATACATGATCCATACAATGTATTCATCAGCATACATGATCTACCTAATCATACAAAGATACATGATCCACACAATGTATCCATCAACATCCAACATGATGCATACATACATAAATGATCCAACTGATCATATCCAACATCCAAAATGATGCATACATACATAAATGATCCAACTGCTCATATCCAACATCCAACATGATGCATACATACATAAATGATCCAACGGATCATATAGAGCAGAAACTAGAACATCATCCTGATGCTCATCATCCAGCGCTTACATTCACAGCCATGTGAAGGATCCTCCTTCCAACATGCTTGGAATGGCTACAGCAAATGTCTCCATCACTTCTTCCTCGAAGTGTCGTCGATCTGAAGAACACCAAGCCTCTCTCTGAAGTATTCGAACTTCACTCTGGCCAACGACTTGGTCAATACATTTGCAACCTGCTCATCTGTCGCAACATACTCTGCTTCGGCTGTACTCAGTGCTACGCAAGACTGCTTCCTGCTAAACCAAGAGATCACACCTAATCCCATATTGAAGCATTACCCAGATGTGCTCTTTCTATCTGCAGCACCGCCTGCCCAATATGAATCAACATAACCCTGTAGGTTGAACTTTTGATTCGCATCATACTTGATCCCATAATCAACTGTATCCTTCAGGTACCTCAGAATATGCTTTACAACAACCAGGTGAACACCCCTCGGATCCATCAGGAACTGGCTCAATGTGTTCACCACAAAGCAAATATATGGTCTCGTGTTCATCAGGTGCATCAAGGACCCAATCATCTGACGATACATAGTGATATCAATCGGCTCAAATGAAGCATCACACAGAAGCTTCAAGTTTGATGCCATAGGTGTGGCCATGGCCTTGCATTCCATCATCTCGAACCTCTTCAGGATCTCTACTGCATACTTCCCTTGTCCAAGGAAGATTCAAACTGCACTCTGCCACACCTCCATACCAAGAAAGTAGTGCATCATACCCAAGTTCTTCATCTCGAACTCAATAGTAAGCTTCCGCTGCGTGTCAGCAATCAATCTATCTTCACCTGTAATAAACAGGTTATCCATATACAAAAGTAGTATCACTGGATTTCCTTCCTCAACCTTGTAGTAAAGGTTGGGATCTGCTTTACTCTTGGTAAATCCCAAACTGGATAGAAAGTTGTCTATCCTACCATACCAAGTTCTGCACATATATGACTTTCTGTCATGTGTCTCAGAACCAAGTGGCTGCTCCACATACACTTCTTCTTCAACTACACCATTCAAGAAAGCTATCTTGAAATCCATCTAGTACATTTTCCATTTCATCACTGCAGCCAGAGCAAGTACAGATCTAATGGAAGTGTATCTGGCTACAGGAGCAAAAGTCTCTATGCTACCACCTGCAACATGCTTGATCTTGTAGATCCTCTTGGAAGTCACTACAGACTCTCCTTCAAGTCTTGGGACTACATCCCCAACATCTTCATGATCAACTGGCACTCCTTGATCATGGTATTCTTCCCAGATCTTGGGAACTTCAATATCTTCAATATTTTCAATAGACAACTTTGTTGCTGAACAAATGTTGTAGTCCTTCTTTTGTAGGTGATGATATACCATCTTTCCTACACAATAAGTCAAATTGCATGATTAGAAAAGATCTCATAGTTTTCAGAACAAATTCTTACACATAAATAAATATGTCATACAGTCATGCAATTATCTTAGACAATGCTTCAATACAACATTTATCCATATCTCGTAACTTTCTAGATGCCTTCCAATCTCTACTAGAATATTGTTAAGAGTGTGCACAACTCCCAACATGTCAGCAAAGAGGTTTCATTCTAGATAAGTAACAATGGAATTTTGTACAGTGCCTAGGCCACTTACCCATGTATATTAGTAGTATACTATTCATCAATGCAACTATTCTAATATGCATAATACACAATCTAGTTCTAGGAACATGAGTATTATTGAACAGTATTATTTAAACAATAAAATATGCAAGGAATGATAATTCAAATACTTATCTTTATTTTTTCTGTTGGGTTGATTCCCTCTCAATCTTTGCTTCTTTTCTGCAACTTCATTCTGATGTGGATTGTGAGAAGTGGTCAACTCCCTCTGAATATCTGCATCCTTGCAAAAACTACTTAAGTGTGCTCCTTCTTGATCTTTGCTTCCTTGCAGGAACAATTGGAGTGTACTCCTTCTAGATTTTTGCTTTCTTGTAGGAACAATTGGAGTGTGCTCTCTCTTGATCTTTGCTCCCTATTGATCTTTGCTCCCTTAATTACCTCTCCTTGAACTTATATACATCCTTAATCACTATGCATGCTTATTAGTATCATCATTGTGTTATCCTCTAGGTCTCATACATAATCACACATTCATTAGTATAATCTTAATACTATCAAAACACAATAATCTTAAACATGTATAGTCATGATCATTTCAAACAGAAATAATAAGCATTAGTATTCAAGGACTCTTATGGTTAGTCATATCATAAATTAAAGTAAGAAACATAATATGCCTACACCCATGATTACTCAAACCCATGAATAATCATTATCAATCATGCCATGTAGACTTACATAAGAGATCCTATCACAAGGTAGGATTCTAACTTGATATAGGAAAAACATACCTAGATTAGTATGTTACCTAGTTATGTGTAACATACTCACATGATGTCTTCTTATTCTTCTTCAATGACTTGTGCTAGTAACCTGCATATCTCATAGGTTAACCATTATAGAACCAAGTTATACATACCTCGTAAATGGATATTCTATGTGATCCATGACAATGGATGAATCTTTGTCTTCATGTCACCATGATCATATGTTCTTGAACTAGAACATGATTTGTCTTTCTTGGTGTACCTTTCATGTTAGCGGACAACATAAACCTCATACACCACCATAATGCATTAGTACAATCATAAGTGTCAACACCCTAATCAATGAATATCTTCTATCACGCATTCATAATTTTATTAAGGTGATACGACAAGTCTAAATTTAAACAAGATTGTACTAACCGTAATAATATGAAGACAAACATACCATAGACTTAATCATGAACAAATCTTCAAACATACCTGGATAAGTCATACCTATCGAGATTGCTTGTAATCTTCTTATGTAAGGCCTTAGCCTCATCTCCCTCTGAAACAGGAACTTCTTCACTTATGAAGTTGACCAATCCATTCTCTTATAGGATTAACCCAATCCACTTGATTTGTAGGAACTGGATCTTGAGCTAGATTAGGGTTTGTCAGAGAAACCCTAAAAATTCAAACTTTGAATTTCAAAATTCCAAAAGGATAGAAATATGTTCCTTGATGACCTGATCAAACTGGTATACTCAGAATTTGAAAACTGCAAAGTTTCACCCCTCAAATTTCTCTTTGAAACTTCCGAATTCACTAGACATGACCTCGAACTAGGGTTTGATAAAGCCCACCCTTCTGCCCAATCAAAAGGTTCAACCCAAAGCTCTAAGCTTCTATTTTTCTGAGGAGCTTCCAGTCGTGGTCACAGATTTCAAAAATTCCCATTTTTACAAAAGCCCTAATTTTCCACTTTTTTTATCAAAGTCCCGAACTAGGGTCTAATCAAGCCCGGCCTTCTGCCCAACCAAAAATTCTGATCTTGGTCTCTAAATTTTGATTTTGATGAGTATCATTCAGTCGTGGTATCTGATTACAAGAATTCCAACTTTCTCCGAAACCCTAAATTCCGGAAGCCATGAATGAAGGTGCTAAAACATAATTCTGTTTTGACAGAAATATGTACCTGATTGTTTCTGGTGTAACTCCGAACATTTCAATCCATGGGGTCTTAAAACGTTTCTTGTGATATCCCGATGTGTCATATTTCCAATACCATAGGTCTGACCTCAAATGGATTCTCTGAGAGAGAGTTATGACATGTGTCGCAACGTGACCTATGTATGGGATAAAACAGCAGAGCGAACTTGTACGGCATGCCACGTGTCACTGGTTCAGTTTCGGCCTCTGAAAACGTTACTTGAGAAAGTACAGTCCGTGCACTACCTGTCAATTTTTACGAAATTTCATTTGGAGATTCCTAGCCCATGTTATGACCTTTTTTTCCAAGGTCACCTGTTTATGACTCAGATCTGGAAGAGGCAGAAACCCTATATTGTACAGATCATAAAACACAAAGTACAATGAATTAGAAGTTTTCCTTTGGACACAAGGTACATGGTGATATGATATTCGACCTATAGAAGTTTTCGATCTGAAAACTTCACAAAATGGATTTATAGCGAAAGTTCTACGATGACTGGTTTTTGCTATATCAATCCTAAGCATCGTAAGTGCAACAAGTGTCATACATGCCATACCATGCCTTCTTTCAGGCTAGCTCTAATACCATGTTAATTTTTCAGAATTTACTTCAATCTGATCTAGGATCTTAACTAAGAGAACAACATGTATAGCATATCAATCATGGACACAATAATGCAAGCACACAAGAGACATAGACTTTACTTGGGGAAAACCATAAAGGTGAAAAACCCCAATAACTTCCTTATAGATAGATAGAGCAATGATAAAACCAAAGTACAAGAGATAGTCTTCTCCTAGCAGCAGCTTCTCCTCCTCCACAAGTGCACCACTCTCCAAAGAGTGTGTGTGAGAATAGAATGATGAAATAGAGTTCCTCCCGCACTCTATTTATACCTGACTTGACTTGCCTAATAACCTTTACTAGGTCGGCCTTAACTCAACCACATAACATAATGCTGACTGGGCCGACATCCAATAGGGTGGTCTAATAACACTTTGACCCACATGGTCGACCCCCAATAGGGTGGTCTAATAACCCTTCGACCCACATGACTTATACAGGGCCGACCCCAACAAGGTGGTCTAATAACCCATCAAGTATAAGTTACGACACTTACAATATAAATGGCGACACTTTCGTATAGAGGAATAATAACATATCTATAGGAATACAAACACTTCCGTATAGAGGAATAATACCATCTCTATAGGAGTACAATATACATATATGAAATACATTCCAAAGTTACATATACATCAACAACCTCGATAGTTTTTGGGCATTTCTCCAAAATGCCCCTCATCGCCTAAGTTTGCGTGCCACATCGGCCATGGTCCGTTTTTGACGATCTTTATGTCACCGGATTTATTTTTCCAAACTCATGACGATTCTCGAGATCATTCCTCGCTCTCACCAATAGATTTTTGTTTGGTATAATTTTATCCCTTTTTCGGGCCGAGCAATTCTTTTACGAAAAAGGCACTTAGGGAGTTTCTATTAATCTCTTTTCTAACTCCTAAAAAAATGAAAAGATGTCCGAGCAACCTTGCTTCCTTTCATGCTCGCTAAAAGTATCTGAAAGGGCGTCTACTTGGTATAAGTTTACCCATTTTTTGGACCTTGTACACTAATTACGAAAAATGAATACTCTAGTCACATTGGCTAGAAGAGTTCTCCATTCGCATTATTTTATCCTTTTTCGGGCCTTGGAGACTAACATACAAAAAAGAACACCAATGGAGTCTACTTATTGCTTTCAGACTCTCAAAAAATGAAAGCAACCACGAGCAATCACCATATTGGGCTCGAACAAATCTACACGACGGTACTCCTCCACCAATTCAGAGTCTTCTTATCGTTTTCAGACTCCTTAAAAATGAAAGCACTCATGAGAATGAATAGTCCCGGGCTCGCATAAATCCACAGTATAGTACCATTTCAGAGCACACTTTTATCCCTTCTTAGATCTCATTAAAACTACGAAGAAGGACCCAACGGTGCTTTTCAGTGCCACAACAGATCATGTCTTCTCATAAGGCAGCTTCCCCATTATGGTCGCCTTTGTTCAGAGTATTCTGCAGTATGTCACCCTGAGAGTCTCCCAATAGCATCCATTAGCTTGTCCCCACCACAGTTACTCCAGTATGCAATACATATCCTTGATCCCTTAAAGCTATGGTCCTCACACCTAAAATTCAGTTTCCTATGCTACCAAGTCAACCATGTCATCATGCTCTGAACAAAGGAAGTGTGAGTCCACCCACTCTATGACCCCCATTTTTTCCACATCCCCACAGTATGTCAGTCCTATTATCACAGTTTCGTTGCACACCTCGCACTCCGATAAAGGAAACATCATTGCCTTGGTAGTTGTCGGTCTCCCTCTGTCAACGCCAACCAAATCTATTCCAGAGGATAGACCCACAGGTCCTTGTGCCTTGGAATCATCACCATTAGTGATGAGTGCCTACTGATCATTTTGAAAGGAGTCCTCAGTGCCTCTCCAAATGATTGTTTCTCACATGCCCGACTTCAACACCTTGATTGCATCATTGAGACTCGTACAGGGTATCGATCCTTTCATTTTTTTGTTGAAGACCCCAGATATCACCTGACTCTACCACATTTGAGAGTCTAATTGAGGAAACCACCAATTACACATTCCTATGGATATTCGGGTTGCGCTCAGCGATAATTTACAGATGTACCGCATTTTTATACTCCCTCGAGTATAGAGTTACATATACACCTCAGAATTGACTCACAGTTATTGAGTCCCAACAGATGTTGGACACCTTCAGTTTCAGTAGTTCATCAACCCTTCTGATACCTTATTCAGAATGGTTGTTGCTTTATTCTAGTGTATCAATTATTGAGATCAATCATGTCATGATCATGAGTGCATCCCAGCATTGTGTCCCCTCTGGACCATTATGATGTACAAACATATTTTTATGTATTATTCAAGTCCCCCTTCTTGGGCCTAATTGTTATGTATATATCTTGATATGATCATGGGTATGCCCGCCTCGTCCATAATCAGAGATTATTCCTCATTCATTTTGAAGACATGTATTTTTTTAGTTTTTGCAGCTTCCAAAGGGTTGTTGTTCCAATCTCCAATCGGTCTCTTCTCTTCTCCACAACCCAGGAAAAAGATAAAAGAACTATGATGTCTATCGGCCATATGATGAGCTCCTGCCCTCACACGTCAGGGGGCAATCTGTTAACACCCAAAAAGGGCTCACTAGCTCATTCCCTTATTCGCATGACCCATCTGTTGTTGAAATATTGTAACTTCTAAGAATATTATATTTGTACTTTATTATTCCGGAGATGTTTCATTCCTCCGTGAAGATCTTATTGTATATCCAAAGATGTTTATTCCTCCGTCGGAATGTGGTAACTTGGGTTATTAGAATTCCCTAGTGGGGGTTAGCCCTGTATGTGTTATGTGGGTCAAAGGTTTCTTAGACCACCCTAGTGGCGTCGGCCTATTCAGTTGTAGTGGGGTATTTAACCCAGTGGTAAAGTTGGGGCCGACCTAGTTAATATAAAGTACAAGTCGGAGATGTGTATAAATAGAGGAGGTGTGTTCCTCATTACACACACACTTCCTTCACTTGAAATGTAGCGCACTTCTGAGAGAGACGTATGCTATGGAAGAGGAGGAGATCATGTCTTTGGTTTGCATCTTTGTATTTGCTGGTCATCTATATTGAGGAAGCTTTGCTGGATTTTCTACCCCATGAGCGTTTCCGAGGCTAAATCTGTGTCTCTTGTGTCTATGTTGTGCTTGTTGTTTCTTCAGTGATCTTGTATATGCTATTATTGTGAAATGGAATGTAATGTTGATATTTTCTATCTTAGAATATTGAATCTTAACATGGTATCAGAGCTAACCTGAAGGAAGGCAATGTATGGCACTTATGACACTTGCTTCACTTGTGACAATTTGAAGGTTAGGGTTTTGTATAGCAAAAACCAGTCATCGTGGAACTTTCGCTATAAATCCATTTTGGTGAAGGTTTAGGATCTGAAATTTTTATATGTCGTAGATAACATCCCCAAGTACCTTATGTCCAAAGTACACCCTCATATACGTTGTACTATGTGAGTTATGATCAATACAAGTTAGGGTTTCTGCCTATTCCAGATCTTAGTCATAATCAGGTGACCTTGGAAAAAAGGTCATAACTTGGGCTAGGAAGCTCCAAATGAAATTTTGTAAAAAGGGAAAGGTATTACACAAAATGTACTATCTTAGGAAACGTTTTCAGAGGCCGAAGTTGAACCAGTGACACATGGAACTCTGTACAAGTTCGCTCTCCTATTTTATCCCATAAACAGGTCACGTTGTGACACTTGGAATAAATCTCTCTCAGAAAATCCAATTGAGGTCAGACCTATCGATATGGAAAGATGACAGGTCAGGATACCACAAAAAATGTTTCCAGACCCTATGGATCGAAAAGTTTGGAGTTACAACAGAAACAATCAGGTACATATTTCTGTCAAAACATAATTATTTTTGGAGCACCTTCATTCATGGATTCCAGAATTTAGGGTTTCGGAGAAAGTTAGAATTTTTTGAATCAGAGTCCATGGCTGAATGCTACTCAGGAAAATCAAAATTTAGAGACCAAGATCAAATTTTTTGGTTGGGTAGAAGACCGGGCTTGATCAAACCCCAGTTCGGGATTTTGATCGGAAAGATGGAAAATTAGGGCTTCAGCAGAAGTTGGAATTTTTGAAGTCTGTGACCACGGCTGGAAGCTCCTCAAAAAAATAAGAGTTTAGAGCCTTGGATCGAACCTTTTGATTGGGAAGAAGGGTGGGATTCATCAAACCCTATTTCAAGATCCTGTCCAGAAGATCCAGAAGTTTCGAAGGCAATTTTGAGGGGTCAAATTTTGGAGATTTCAAAATTGAATATGCAAGTTTGATTAGCTCAGCAAGACACATCCTTCCATCCATTCAGAGGTGTGAAAGTCAAAGATTGAATTTTTAGGGTTTCTCTAACAAACCCTAATCAAGCTCCAGATCAAGTTTTACGGGGAGTTGAGGCTAAGGCCTTACATAAGAAGACTACAAGAAGTCTCGACAGGTATGACTTAAGGAGGTTCAGGTATGTCTTGAAATCTGATTCTTGATTAAGTTCATAATATGTTTATCTTCATATTATTTATTAGTACAATTTTGATTAATGTTAGAATTGTCTTATCACCCTAGTAATAGTATGAATGCATGTGAATCATAGAAGACGTTCATTGATTAGGTCTATATGATTGTACCAATGCACTGTGGTGTTGTATGAGGTTGATGTTGTCTGCTAACAAGATACAGGTACATCACGAAAGACAAATCAAGTTCCATTACCATGAAAACATGAAGACAAAGACTCCTCCATAATCTTTGATCACATACGAGGTATGTATGACTTTGTTCTATTATGCTTAAACTATGAGATATGCAGGTTCCAGCACAGGATCTCTAAATCATTGAAGAGAACAAAGAAGATATTGATTAGGTATGTTAGACATAACTAAGCAGGTATACTAATCCAGGTATGTTTTCCTATATCAAGTTAGAATCTTACCTTTTGTTAGGATCCCTTATATAAGTATACTTGGTATGATTGGTTATGCTTATTCATAAAGTTAGTAATCAAGGGTTTATGAATATTATGTCTCTTATCCTCATTAATGATTTAACTAACCAAATCAAACAAGAATATGCATGAGTAAAAGAAGACTTCCCTAAAACCTTGAATACTAATGTTTATTATCTATGATCATGACTACACACATTCAAGATTATACTATACTAATGAATGCATGTTTGTGTATGAGATCATGAGGATGACACTAGTGCAAACTTGAGCATGTACATTGGTACAGAATGAATAGAAGTTCAAAAGACATATAGAATATCAAGCGAGAGGCAACCACACAAACATAAAAGATAAGTATTTGAATTGTTATTTGAAAAAAAGTAAATGATATTACTTGTAATACTTATATGCGAATTTGTATTCCTAAAATATATCATGCTGAGTGTAAACATTCATATAGCATTGAACAATATACTACTAATATGCATATGATTGGTACGTTGGACAAACATTCCATTGTTGCTTGTCTAGAATGAAACCTCTTTGCTGACATGCTGAGAGCTATGCACACTCTCGATAGTATGTTCTGGTAGAGATGGAATGCATCTAGATAGCCATTATATGCATACAGGATATGGAAAAGTGTTGTGCCAAATTATTCGTCAAGATAGTAGCATAACTATGTAAATCATATCTTTATGCATAATAGGTTATCATGTAAACATGATTTGATGATTATGAAGTATTACTAATCATGTACTTAATTTTGATTTGTAGGAAAGATCATGAAGAATGATGAACACCGAACAAGTGTTGGATGTTCAACAAGAAGATTTACAAATCAAACATAATACAGAAGGATCGTGGCTAGAATATTCTCTTAGAAAGAGGAAGAGGATCATGACGAGATGTTTGATCCAAGTGGCTAGATAAGACCATTCTCTTAATGGTGTAATTGAAGAAGAAGTGTGAATCAGGCTCTGTATGGGTACTTTGGGATCAGCCATGATCTTGTGGTTTAGCAGGAAGCAGTTTAGTATGGCTCTCAGCACGAAAGGAATATATGGCTGCTTGCTCTGCTAGTTGTGAAGAAGTATGGCTTCAGGATTGCTTGACTTAGAGATAGACCCAACTGTGATCCTATGTGACAAACAGAGTTGTATCAAGAAGGCAGAGAATCTAGTGTTCCATGATAAGTCAAAGCACATAGAGATCTGACAAGATACGATGAAGAAAGGAACTATAAAGTTCAAATTTGTAACAAGTTACCGATGTACTAACCAAACCTCTACTTCAAGTGAACAAGTTACTGATGTACTAACCAAACCTCTACCTCAAGTAAAATTTGTGTATTTTCCGAGACAAGCTTGGTAGGACCCTCCTCGAAAGGGGGAGTGATGTGATCACCTATGATGAGATTGCTTGCATCGACAGTGAGGTCGATGATGTGGATATCTATATTCATGATGCCGATAGAGAGGTTGGTGGATGCTCCTTAGACATGGTCTAAGTTGACGAAGGGATTGCATCATCCTTGAATACATGTTCTAAAAGGATTCGTAGACATATTTCTCCAAGAAAGAAGGGGATTGCATCATCCTTGAACACATGTTCTAAAAGGAGACATAGACATATGTCTCCGAGAAAGAAGAGGGATTGCATCATCCTTGAACACATGTTCTAAAAGGATCCGTAGACATATGTCTCCGAGAAAGAAGAGGGATTGCATCATCCTTGAACACATGTTCTAAATTGATCCATAGACATATTTCTTTGAGAATGAAGTCCTTAGTGGACAGGTGGGGATTGTATCGTCCCCGGACTTTGGTCCCTTGAATTGATCCGTAGACATGTGTCTCCGAGAATGAAGTCCTTAGTGGATAGGTGGGGATTGTATCATCCCCGGAATTCGATCCCTTGAATTCATCCATAGACATGTGTCTCTGATAATGAAGTCCTTAGTGGATAGGTGGGGATTGTATCGTCCATGGACTTCAGTCCCTTGAATTGATCCATAGACATGTGTCTCCAAGAATGAAGTCCTCAGTGGACAGGTGGGGATTGTATTGTCCCCGAACTTTGGTCCCTTGAATTGATCTGTAGACATGTGTCTCCAAGAATGAAGTCCTTAGTGGACAGGTGGGGATTGTATCGTCCCCGGACTTTGGTCCCTTGAATTGATCCGTAAACGTAGACGTATGTCTTCGAGAAGTGGAAAGGATTGTATCATCCTTAGGCATGATCAGGTGTCTTAAATGATCCGTATACATAGACGTATGTCTCCGAAAAGTGGAAAGGATTGTATCATCCTGAGGCATGATGAGGTGTCTTAAATGATCCGTAGACGTATGTCTCTGAGAAGTGGTCCTTAGATTCTATCTAAGTTGACGAGAGGATTGTATCATCCCTAGGCATGATGAGGTGTCTTAAATGATCCATAGACATATGTCTCCGAGAATTGAATGATAGGACTGTATCATCCCTATACCTCAATTCAAAAGGTACGTGATAGGACTGTATCATTCGTGGACCTCGGTTCAAAAGGTACATGATTTGGATTGTATCATCCCTAGGCATGATGAGATGTCTTAAATGATCCGTAGACGTATGTCTCCGAGAAGTGGTCCTTAGACTTTGTCTAAGTTGACGAGTGGACTGCATCGTCCCTAGACATGATGAGGTGTCTTAAATAGATCATGTGTGTTGCAGGGTATGCTGCTATTGTGTATACTTGACTGATGAGGATACTTGTATTGATGTATTGATACTTGTATTGATGATAGGTATTGATGAGGATACTTGTATTGATGATGTGTATACTTGTATTGGTGTGGATACTAATCATGATGATCTAGATGACAATGCTGCTGATTGTGATGGTCCAGATGACAATGTTGATGATCATGTGATGACAATGCTACTGATCGTGATGGTCTAGATGACGATGCTAATGATCATGTGATGACGATGTTGATGATCGTGTGATGACGATGCTGATGATCGTGTGATCACAATGATGATGATCATGTGATGACGATGATGATGATCGTGTGATGACGATGCTGATGATCGTGTGATGATGATGCCGATGATCGTGAGGATCCAAATGTTGATGTTGCTATAGCTATTCGAGTGCTGCAGAAGATAAAGACTCAGTACTGAAGATTTTGATGTTCCAGTAACTTCTTGAGTTACTGATGATGTTGAGAAAGCTTCCAATGATTTATATATGTATCATGTATGATGTTGATGACTCCTTGCTTGTGCAGATGTTGTTATAATATCCTTCTCGTTAAGGGGGAGTGTTCAAATATTGTAACTTCTAAGAATATTATATTTGTACTTTATTATTCCAGAGATGTTTATTCCTCCGTCGGAATGTGGTAACTTGGGTTATTAGACTTCCCTAGTGGGGGTCGGCCCTGTATGTGTTATGTGGGTCAAAGGGTTTGTTATAGGTCAAACTTGCACCTCTCCGTCCGTGATCACCCTGAGCTGTTGATCACACAAAAGGACAACTTGGATGGAGGAGCATGTTGACCTTGGATGTTATGACAACTCATCCCATTTCCTGAGAACACTAGAAAACATACAAAAATATCATTTTGAGGTATGAGCGCTACTCTACTTAAAGAGACTAGCGCCCATACGCGACTCCAGTTCATAATAGTAGCGCCCATATCAATATATACGCTACTCCTTCTTATCAAAGTAGCGCTTGGAATTTAAAACTAAATGAGCGCTATTTATCAAACAATAGAGTAGCGCCCTATACGCTACCCCACTATGTAATAGTCGCGTATATCTTAAAAATGATTAAAAAATATATTAATCCATCGAAGAGGATTAGTTGAAGTCAGTTTCTTAACTTCCCCAACCTCCTCATCGACTTGAACTGCTTCCTTAAACCTATAAATTCCTAGAAGGCTAAAGGAGCAGGGTTAGAAGAAATTATGAATGCAAATGATTGCTAAAGAATGAGAGGATGAGTTAATGGAGAAACTTTGAGACATTGGAGAAACTGTTACAGAAGACATTCAGACCAGAGCAGAGCCAGAGCCCAGGATCTAGTTGCAGGAGCCTGCTTCATTATCAGGTATATTTGTACTGCATACTATTTTGACAAATAAAGGTTGAAGTGTTTCCTTGTTCCAATCTGAAGGTGTTATAAAATGGCATTTTGAGTTGGATTTATTTTGGTCAATACTGGATATTAAACATAATCTTTGTTTATTTTATGATTTATATGTTGCCAAAAGTGTTTGAGGAAGGTATTGTTGTTACAGGTTTGCTGAAAGAAAGTAGATTTGAGAGCTGGACACAAGGCTGGGTCAAGGCTAGGATCAGACTCCAGTAAAAGGTATGTTCTCTAAATCTGTAATCTATTTCTTTTGTAAACGCCTCTGTAATGACATAAATGCACTTACCTGTCACCCCAACCAAGTTGATAGTTTAGTTTCCTGACTATAGGGTAGAAATATCCGCCAACAGACTGGCGACTCCGCTGGGGAACTAGAGTTTTGGCTTTAGGAAACCATTGTTTTTGGATGTCTTCTCGGTTTATTTTGATTTCTTCGATGTGTTAAGAACCTTTTTAGGTGTCCTTTGTTTTGGCTTGCCTGCTTTCATCAATTTTCATACCATCCAAGGTCAGTTTCCTAGCCTTTGAAATATGAGCGCTACTATTACATATACACAGTAGCGCCCATACGCTACTGTTCTGTATATACAGTAGCGCCCGTTTTGGCATGGGCGCGAGTTGCTCTACTGCGCAGTAGAGTATATTTCCTGAAGCAGTCATTTTTTATTTTTCTTGCTTTTTAGCCCTATGGTGACTTACTGACTTTGTTGTAGGTTTCTTGGGATGATTGCATAAGGTTTTTAATTGTTGTTTCAAGTCTTAGAACTACTCCTTAAAGTTTTTTCATCTTT
Source organism: Larix kaempferi (assembly GCA_027924585.1). Lineage (NCBI taxonomy): Eukaryota > Viridiplantae > Streptophyta > Pinopsida > Pinales > Pinaceae > Larix > Larix kaempferi. The sequence continues at coordinate 276,195 of BSBM01001513.1, read as the reverse complement.
TAAACCATTTGTTGACCTTTGGATCGTTTTGAAACCTTTTTGACTTATTTGGAAGACTTAGTGGTGTTTGGTGACGAACATTTTCACTTTTCTTTTCAGACCCTGGCTGCTTTTGCCCATTTACAAACCTGTACACTCCTGTGTCTGTTGTTTGTGGTGAAGTTGTCTGCTCTCTCCTATCCCTGTCCTTTGTTTAGGGTTTGGTCTTTGGTAGAGCTTCTAGGGTGTCTTCTTTTTGTCAAGTTTCATTTTCTTCCGGGACCTTTTCGTCTTTTGATGGTCACAAGTGCTTTTTAAGAAGCTGTAGGCTATTTTCACCTCTCAGTTTTCTTCGTGTTAGTAGGGCAGCCTGCTTGTCTACTTGTACTTGGCTTTGTGGTCTTGTTAGGGTTAAGCACTTTAGGTCAGTCCTTGGGTGTCCTATCCTTGGTTTTCTCCCACTTGGTGTCCAAGTTTATAGGCTTTTTCCTGAGTAAAAAACCTGTAGATCAAGCCTTTCTCGAGTTAGGTTTCGATAGCTATAGGCCCAAGAACATTTGCCATACTTCCACTTTTTGCATAAGAAGTTTTTATTTGGCTTTCCACTTTTACATAGTTCTTTTTCGGTCATTGAAAAAGCAAAAAAAAATTGGTACTTTGAGTTAAATAGAACTTGTTTTTGCCAATGCAAAATAGCTTAGTATATTTTGTTTAATTCAAAAAGAAAACAAAAAATTAGTAGGAAAGTTTGCTTAGATTTTCATTTTTGAAAAAGAGGTAGATGAAAAAATAAAAAATAAAAGAGTTTTGTTGTAAGAAAATTTGAATATATTTGCATTGAGTTTTCTTGTTATAACCACATTCACACACTCACTATCCCTCTTGCGTAATAAAAGCCCTTAAAATTTATTAATAAAATGAACTAGAAACCTTTTCTTTTTTAGGGTACACTACACCAACTAGTTTTGGTTAGGGTCTTGGGTTTAAATCACCTTAAACCACCCAAGATCACACATTGCGCAATAATCGTAGTGAGATTATCATTTAGGCAAATCCACCACACTCAAAATTTGCCTGGGAGAATATGCAGTAGGTCAATGTGAGATCAGTTTGTGGGAATACCTCTCCTACTTTCTGATTGAGCATACGCCAGGATCGGATAGCGTATTGGGGACTCTTTCGAGTTTCGGGCTTAGCTACCCTGCCCACGCTTTCTGATTCGACCGGTGACTGTTCCCCCAGGATTTTTCGGTGTTGTGGTATCCTTAGTATCAGACTTCTAGGTTCTTACACAGGTGACAGCAGAGGGTATATCTGCTGTACCTAGGACAGACGTGGGAGGAAATCCCTTGCAGGTCTTTGGGAGGGCGGTTGGGTGATTCCAGCGCTTGCACCCTTAGTCATTGTATTGTGGACCCCGGGTAACTGTTCTTCATCCTTCGTTGATCTGTTCTGGGCCCTCATCATCCCAGACTCTTCTCCGGAAGGCACCTTTGTTTGACTGGTTTGGATACTTAGGAATTTTTAGTTGGTGTGCTGTTTGCCCCCTAGTCATAGTGGCCACTAGGTTCTAGGCTGTTTATTGGATATCTATAATCACGGAGAATCAACAACTCCGTAGATCGAGAAGGATTCGAAACCTTCCACCTGTTAGAATAGAACCTTTACAACCAGCTACAAGACAGCGGGTAAACCCCAGTATTTCTTCAGAAATTACCTCTGAAATAGAATTGCTTGAAGAAATACTTATAACAGAAAACCTTGAAACTGAGGTTCGTGAGGAACCATCACCAGGTATCACAGATCAACAACATTTTAGTACTGTTGAGGTGGAATATCTTACTTCCGCGGAGTATAGCACTCCTTTCAATCCTCCCTTAACTAACACTAGAATTCTGTTGCTGTCACCTGTTGGTTTCCAACAGCCTCTTTTCAGTGCAGATCTTTTACTTCCCGATTATCTGATGACTAATACAGGAGGTGAACCAGGGGGTCCCCAAACTTCCACTTTAGGTATGAATACCAGCACAGTTAACCCTTCCTTTACCGCTACATCTAGTCAGGCACAAACTACGTCTGTGCCTACTCCATCTTTCAGTTTTAACACTAGTACTTTAGGAATGCCTAGTTTCACAACAATGGCATCTATTCCCACGTCTACTGTTAGACCTAGCAGTATGGCCAACTGTGCAACACCTTCTACTTCACAACCTTTATATCAGATCCCCAGTACTTGGGTTTCCACACCTGTGGTAGGACCAAGTGTTTCAGCAAACATGCCAGTCATGGGTACCATGACTGCACCGTCCACATCAGCTTCGGCTGGTTTCAACAACTTTGTAGGCCCTAACTTGAATCAGGGTAGCAGGCCTGCAAATAATGTTCCTTTTTCCTTATTCTCAGGGGGAGGGGGCAACTTTTTCAACCAGCAATATGGCGGGGCTAACACCCAGCCACAATGGACGAACCAACAAAGCACTAATCCGCTCTCGTACGGGTGGGGAAATTTTAATCATTCTTTCTCACAACAACAACAACTGGCAAGGGGCAACCCCTACCAACAAATACCTGGGGGTAACCCCTACCAACAGTTAACTGGGGGTAACCCCTATCAACAGTTGGTAGGTGGAAACTCCTACCAATACATGGCCGGGGGCAACCCTAATCACCAAATGGCTGGGGGCAACCCCTACCAACAATTCATGGGACAAACAATGGGTGCTTTTCCTTATCAAGCTTCATCTTACCGGCCTCGTCTACCTTTTCTGGCAACTTTGAATTTGCCAGACCTTTCGAAATTGACAAATGATCCTGTGTGTCATAACTCAGCATGGCCATCAGTTCCCACCAAATTACCTTCGGATATTCCCAAATTCGAAGGAAAAGCTGGTGAAGATCCTGGTGACCATGTCACTACCTTTCATTTGTGGTGTTCTTCAAATTCATTGAACGAAGATTCCATTAGATTGAGATTGTTTCAAAGGACCTTAACTGGTCCCGCGGCCAAATGGTACATTGAGTTACCTGCGGCTACTTTCTCTAGTTTTGGGGATCTGGCCACCGTCTTTTTGAACCATTTCCAACTTCCTGTTCGGTATGATGCCGGAACAGAACTTTTGTCTACTTTTAGACAAAACAAAGCCACTCACCTATCTGATCACATTCAGGAGTGGCGAAGACGGAAGAGGCTCATAAAGGCCAATATCCCTCCAGAGTTCCTGCTCGAGTGGTACTTGAAATCACTCCTTCCTTATATTTCTAAGGAAGTAGCGACATCTGGAGTCTCCAATTAAGAAGAAGCCATCTTAAGGACTCAACAGTTAGACCTTGTATACGCACAATCTGGTTTACTGTACGAGATTATACCGGACGCACCGAGATCAAACACTGATCTAAGTAGACCCAAACCTGGACCACATGCTGACGGCATAGTGGGTTCGGTTAACTCTGCAGCTTTCGAAGCACTGACCAAATAGGTCCAAGCCTTAACTGTCAAACATTCGACTGCAGACATTGCTTCCGTCACAACCTCTCCTTCTACTTCTGAATCTGTTAATCAGGTTCAAAACAATCAAAAGGGCCCTCGGCAGCCCAACAACAAAAAGCAAGGGCAAGAAAGGAGAGGGGAACCAACAAAAGCCCAAAAAAGATAATGCCGAAGAGGGTAATAAAGAAGGGAAGAAGGTTAGGTTCCCTTGTAAACTTTGCAAACAAAACCACCTTACTCACCAATGCCCTCTACTAGAAGAAGCCCAGAAGCTCTTGAAAGAGAAGAAGCCTGCTGTCTTGAAAGATCCATTTCCCAAAGGGCAAGGCTCCACTTCTGGCACCTCCAAAACTGGGGGCACTTCACACGCTTCGGTTGATCAAACATTCATAAATATGGTCAACTTAGATGCACTTTTGCAAACCAGAGCTAAGAACTATACCCCGGAAACGCAGAGAAAGGATAAGGAGATTGCTGAATCCTCCACTCCACTCCACATACCTGTGGACCCAATGCCTAAGATTCCGAAAGGTGTCTTAAAGAGGGCATCGCACAATCCCAACACGTGGGCTGCTTCCAATTACAATGTAGTTGAAGATCTAGCCCAAACTCCTTGTGCCATGTCTACCTTAGAAGTCTTGCAAAGTTGTCCTTTGCAACGAAATGCACTTCTGGCAGCTATTGGGAGTATGGAGTCCTCCAACATGTCTGCGTGATTTGATATGACTGATGTCAAATACCGGTTGCCATATCACGTTGCCCTCCAGATTGAAGTTGTTCATGGTCCAATGACCATAAGACGAGCTGTAGTAGATGAGGGAGCGTCGACTTGCGTAATGTCTATTTCCTACTGGAAAGCTCTAGGTTCTCCTGAGTTAGTCCCTTCCAACACAATGCTTACTGCATTTGATGGCAGAACTTTCCGTCCACATGGAGTTTTGCCATCATTTAATGTCACTTTGGCCGGTAAGACAGTTGCTGTTGAGATTGAAGTTCTGGACGCTCCGCTCGATTACAACATGTTATTGGGCAGGAGTTGGACTTATGCCATGCAAGCTATAGCATCGGCAGTTTTTCGAGTGGTCATGTTCCCATTCGAAGGGAAGATCGTTACAGTCGATCAACTTTCTTTCACTCAAGGAAAACACCAGACTTCTACGGAAACCACGATTCCTTTGATTGATCAAACCACCCCAGTTAGCGAGAGTTTAGGAGCAGGACTTTTTGGATCACTGATTGGCACTTTTGACCTACCCGCTCCTACTTTATTTGTTGGTACTGAAGGATGTTCATCGTCTGAAACTCCGATGATTAGTTCAACAACTGATTCCGAGTTTCTCTCAGCTAATACAAACCCCTCCGTGCCTACCCCTGTTGTAGAAGTTACCCATTTGGAGTCTCATCAAACTACAACAGGACACATGTCGACTCAATTGGTGTCTGTCGAGTCAAATATAGATTGTGCCACTACTCAGACACCTAACCCAATTCATTCTCTCAACAGTTCAGAAATTACTTTACCTTCTGATGAGGAAATGTTAGAAGCTTTGAATGACCCAGAACATCCTCGTGAACATATAAATCGCGTGTCCTTCTTGTTTCCTTTTCTTCACTTATTAGAGAGAGGAGAATTTTGTTCACCACCCGATGAGAATACTGGTCTCACCCCTTCACAAGTTGCCATTGTTGAAGCAAATAGAGTACATACCTCGTTGGTGAACATTTTTACTGGAGTTAATGGAAACATTTTCTTTGAAACGGGATGTTATCTCGATGAAATAATCCCGTATGCTAACCTTTTCCGTGAGTTCCATAACACCTTTGCCCGGCCTCCTGAGGAAGATCCAGGCATTGATCCTACTTGAAGAAGTACTACGCCTAGGTTGAAGTACTTTTTCTTGTAACATAGCTGTATATTTTTGTATAGTTAGTTTTGTTATGTTCGTTAGGTGATCTGATGTGTACTTCTCGTTTCATGTACCAGATGTCAACCGCACATTTCTTAGGATTTGCTGATGGCGCCAGTCGCCACACCTGTCAGTTGGCTGCAGCAGCTTGGGTCATTTATTCACCCGCTGACCAACTTGTCTCTTCGGGGGGGGTTTGTTTGGGACCTACCACGAACAATGTGGCTGAATACAGTGCAGTTATAGAACTTCTCCGAGATGCCCTCAGTCATGGCATTTCATACCTGGAGGTAAGGCTTGACTCACAACTAATTGTATTTCAGTTAACAGGTGTCTATCGGATTAGAGATCCAGGATTGCTACGACAGTTTCTACGAGTTAGATTATTGGAAAGACATTTTCATTCTATCAGATATGAACACATTCCAAGAAATTTAAACAATTTAGCTGATTCGTTAGCAAATTATGTGTTAGACTGGCATTTGCATCATACATTGTAAACAACATTCCACACATAAAATTTAAAACACATTCACATGTAAATAACCGATACTGTATATATAACGGATACCGTATCAAAAAATATGAGTTCCGAGTCATGAGTCTCCTAAGTCAAGTCATAAAAGTACAAAAGTTGGGCATGGCAGCCTCAAAAATATATACATATAATGTTTTTCTTCTCCTATGGAGAAGGAGGAACCTCCTCATCATCTACCGCATTACGGTAGCATATCACTAGTCTAGCAACTCTCCGCAGTAATCTAAGCCATGCTGGGGGCACCCCAACAACATCTTCCTGCATGTCAACAGGTATCTGGTCCATGCGGCTGGTAGGAATCTCATGAGTCAGTCGACTCATTTTCCTCTCCAGGGTTCCTAGCATAGCTTCTGCTGCGGTGATATCAGCTGGCCTCACATAGATAGTAGGATGACCCTCGGGACGAACAGGCCCAACATCTGCATTGAACACTTGATTAGAACTCCAAAACTCATTTCATAAAAATCAAATAGTTGAAAAGTTTGAAAAAATTAAATAAATTCTCAAAAAGTAAACATACCAATATCTCCCCAGGCTCCACCTGGCGGAAGCACCAGCTCTGGGTCGTGACGAAAATCCAGTCCAGCATAGGGAAACTGCTCAAAAGCGGGAACTTGCCTCTCCCACCACCCCCAGAAGTCATCTGTATGGTAACAATAGTGACTCTCCCCACCACCCTGGCGGAGACAAATGTCACCCCAACGGCCTAGTCTGGGCTCACGGGGGTTAACCTGTGGTAATGGCATTCCCAAACTAATAGCGGGCATTCTCTCGAAGAAGAAAGTACACAAGATACTCCCGTACCCGAAATTCTTCATTGTACCAGATTTGCAACTTGTCAATTGATACTTCATGTTTGCCAACAAGCTAGTACTCCAATCATAAACATGCCCATGCAAGCACTGTACACCGACATGCATCGAGTTCCTAGAAGCCAAGTGTTGTGATGCACTACCGGATACCCGGTTGATCATGCTCACTATCACTTTCAGCGGGAGACCATCAATAGTTGAAATCAGGATTTGGCTTCCCGATTTTTCTGCTCCGGCAACACAGTAGGTGTTCACATATTCTTGCACTGATCGTGCACCCAAGCGAGATGTTCCTTTTAGATTGATTACGTCTCCTCTCCTTGAGAGACCGGTAATAAAATATATATCCTCAACGGTAAGCTCAAGAGTTTGCCCCCGGATGATGAAGGTATTAGTATCGACATCCCAATACGGAATCAATCTCCGAAACAGCTTGTTTAGTGCCCGCATGTTTACGGTTCGATAAAATTTCAACAAACCGCATCTACGGAGTGCATGGAGGGTAGCCGGGTCTTGCATAGCTAGCCTATCCATGTCTTCATGCTCCCTTTCCCTCCATTGTAAGACCATCCTGCACAAAAACCCCAAAAATTTTGAGTCTCGGCGCTTTAATTTGGCTTTGCAAGTATGTACGCTACTGTGTATACTACACAGTAGCGTGTAGGCGCTACTCTGTTTGAGCAAAGTAGCGCCCATTGCCTTCGTACGCTACTGTTATGTATATACAGTAGCGCCCGCGCATAAAACCTTATGAGCATTGCGTTTCGGGCCATTTTTCCTCAAAATTTTAAAAATAAACCATTGAAATGCAAGTTTGGTTGATTTCTACTTACTTGGTGGAAGCAGTTTGGCGTTTGGATGCTCCGTTCGATCACAAAGGAGATTTGAAATTCGTGAAAATGTGCCCAATGTTTGCCCTACAACACAAAATGCAAATTGATTTTTTAACATTGAAATTATATATATAATTGGATTTTAATTTTTACCTATAATTTTTAATTTTCCATAGTTTCAAACATTTTCAAAAACCCTCATTAATCAATTGAAACACAAAATAAGGTATAAAACTGATCCAAGTTCAATTTTCACTCAATTGTTGTCGAATTCGTCTCCTGAGCTCAAATTTCTTAACGATAAATCTTGTCAGTTAACTAAACATTTCAAATCCATATATTATTTAAGATTTTTGCGTCATCGACTGATATTTTGTTGAAAACCTAGTTTTTGGCAGGACATGAAGTTACGATCCCAGAAGCTGACCTTTAAGTCATTTTAAGCTCTTGTTTGGACTATTTAAACCTAAACAAGATTGCCGAGCAGACTTGTCCTCTTCGAGCTCGTTAAAGTATCCGAAGGCTCATCCACTCAGGTATAGAATTACCCCTTTTCCGGGCCTCAGTGGATTAACTACGGAAAAGGTATACTCTAGGTATACGTCAGTATGTGCTAGAAGAGTTCTCCTTTCATTGTTTTATACTTTTTCAGGGGAGGAGACTAACTATACGAAAAAGGACCTTCTGGAGTCTCTCTTTAGGGTTTTCAGACTCTCTAAATATGAAAATACCAAGCGAGCATTCACCTACTCGGGCTCGATGTGAAATCCACGAGAGGGTAAGTAGAGGACTGTTTAAGTTTTTCAACTCTATAAACAAGAAAACACCGCCGAGCACAGACCAATCCGGGCTCGATATAAAATCCACGGATAGGTGAAAAGAGGATTGTTTAAGTTTTTCAGACTCTATAAACAGGAAAACACCGGCGAGCATTAATCTGCTTGGGCTCGATACTAAAATCCACGAGCAGATATATGGAGTTATTGTTTAAGTTTTTCAGACTCCTTAAAATTGAAAACACCGGCGAGCAAGAACGGATCTCGGCTCGATACTAAAATCCAGAGATCAGTACATATAGAGTAATCTTCTATCTCTTCTTCGAACTCTTTAAATTATGAAGAAGGTACTGAGTCTTCCTCCCATGGGCTCATTAAACTATTTACATGGTTGGACCTATTGAGTTTTCATTCTTTCTTGGACTCATTAAATCCACAAGAAGGGTATTCTTTTATCTAAAAAGAATAAGGAACGGGAAAACACATCATATCTTCATTGTTAAAGGTAGTATCAGTCAAGTCCTATCCTTGAACACAGCACCTATTTGAGTCTTTCTTGTCGGTTGGGTTTAGTTTTCGGCCTTAGGGTGAACCTTTCCTCCGAGTTATTTACTCCCCCGGTTGGTTATTCTTCCAACCATATGGAGGGTCTGCTAATGTCTCTTACATTTCAGATTTATTTACCCCATTATGTCAGAAACTACCTGAGTCACTTTGTGTCGTGCTCAATGTTCAAGGATATACCCTGTGTCGGCCATTCTGCAGTTTACCTTGACCTCATGTGGCGGCCTTCCTAGTGTCAGTCTTGTTACATATCATTTCATATCAGCTCTTACTAGTTGAGTGTTCCTCGAGTTGGATGATGGAGGATGCCTTAAGGCCTCCCTTCCAACGGACTTCTTCCCATCGACATCAAATCATTATTCTGGGATTGAAGTTTAGAGTTTCGGTTAGTACCTTGGAGATTGCAGTCACCAGTGGCAATTTTCCTCGCTGTTGAATGATGAGAATACATCAATGTCTCTCGCTGTTGAATGATGAGAATACATCAATGTCTCTTCTTCGACAGGATTCCTAAGTGTTCGACTCCAAGTCCATCTATTCACACTTGGCGAATCGTACTTGGTACCTTGGACTCCATCATCATTATCGATGGAAGTCCTCGCGTTTGTTAACGGTATACATCAATGCCCGGTAATCAGACAATGCCCTCCATGTTCGACTGTCAACTCATCTATTCACATGGCTCGGGTTTGTACCTAGGGTCGTTATGGGATGAAGACCTTGGGATTTGGATGACATAACCCCATTTTGTTATCACCCAAGTTGCGCAAGACTGAGCCTCACTTCTATACGGCTCTCCATGAGACATAGATCCAGTGTGTTGTTATGGCTATGATCTCTTCGTTTGACATGGATCCACGCTTGTATTTCAAGTGGCCATGCTTTTATATACATCTACTTGTTATGTATCGGAGATCATGTTGTATCACCTTACACATCTATAAGATGTCAACAATGTAATTGCTCGCTGACCTTGATTTTTGTTGCAGGTTTCTTGCGACTTTTTCCTGCGGTTCTGTGCTCTCTCTCTGGTTTTGGATTATAATGTATTTCGGCCATCGCTTCCCTCTGATCTCATACATTAGGGGGCATCTGTTATAGGTCAAACTTGCACCTCTCCGTCCGTGATCACCCTGAGCTGTTGATCACACAAAAGGACAACTTGGATGGAGGAGCATGTTGACCTTGGATGTTATGACAACTCATCCCATTTCCTGAGAACACTGGAAAACATACAAAAATATCATTTTGAGGTATGAGTGCTACTCTACTTAAAGAGACTAGCGCCCATACGCGACTCCAGTTCATAATAGTAGCGCCCATATCAATATATACGCTACTCCTTCTTATCAAAGTAGCACTCGGAATTTAAAACTAAATGAGCGCTATTTATCAAACAATAGAGTAGCGCCCTATACGCTACCCCACTGTGTAATAGTCGCGTATATCTTAAAAATGATTAAAAAATATATTAATCCATCGAAGAGGATTAGTTGAAGTCAGTTTCTTAACTTCCCCAACCTCCTCATCGACTTGAACTGCTTCCTTAAACCTATAAATTCCTAGAAGGCTAAAGGAGCAGGGTTAGAAGAAATTATGAATGCAAATGATTGCTAAAGAATGAGAGGATGAGTTAATGGAGAAACTTTGAGACATTGGAGAAACTGTTACAGAAGACATTCAGACCAGAGCAGAGCCAGAGCCCAGGATCTAGTTGCAGGAGCCTGCTTCATTATCAGGTATATTTGTACTGCATACTATTTTGACAAATAAAGGTTGAAGTGTTTCCTTGTTCCAATCTGAAGGTGTTATAAAATGGCATTTTGAGTTGGATTTATTTTGGTCAATACTGGATATTAAACATAATCTTTGTTTATTTTATGATTTATATGTTGCCCAAAGTGTTTGAGGAAGGTATTGTTGTTACAGGTTTGCTGAAAGAAAGTAGATTTGAGAGCTGGACACAAGGCTGGGTCAAGGCTAGGATCAGACTCCAGTAAAAGGTATGTTCTCTAAATCTGTAATCTATTTCTTTTGTAAACGCCTCTGTAATGACATAAATGCATTTACCTGTCACCCCAACCAAGTTGATAGTTTAGTTTCCTGACTATAGGGTAGAAATATCCGCCAACAGGGTTGTTAGACCACCCTAGTGGGGTTAGCCCAGTTAGTTGTAGTACAAGTCAGAGATGTGTATAAATAGAGGAGGTGTGTTCCTCATTATACACACACTTCCTTCACTTGAAATGTAGCGCACTTGTGAGAGAGAGGTCTGCTATGGAGGAGGAGGAGATCATGTCTTTGGTTTGCATCTTTGTATATTGTTGGTCATCTATATTGAGGAATCTTTGCTGGGTTTTCTACCCCATGAGGGTTTCCTAGGATAAATCTGTGTCTCTTGTGTTTATGTTGTGCTTGTTGTTTCTTCAGTGATCCTGTATATGCTATTATTGTGAAATGGAATGTAATGCTGATATTTTCTGTCTTAGCATATTGAATCTTAACATATGTCCACTTTTCCACCATTTGAGCCCCTAAAGCCATCAAAAGGTCACCAAAAAAGACCATAATACCCCTTTTTCCCCTCAAAATATGTATTTTTTCCTCAAAAAACCCTCAAAAAGGGTCCAAAATTCCCAAAAAATATTAAAAGGGAATACAAATATTCAAAATATTCAAAAAAGGAAAAAGAGGGAAAAAGAGACCTAACCCATGTTGGTTAATACCATTGGTTTCCTCAAAACCATAATGGTATTCCCCATCACCAAAAACTATAAAAAGGTGATAGGGGCTCCTCACTTTCTATCCACATTTCATCCTATCCTTATGCTGCCAAATTCCCTTTGAGAGCCATTGCCTCCCATTTCGAGTTTGAAGAATCCCATTGAAGCTTTGGAGAAGAAGAGACCATTGGATATTGGAGCTTCTCAACCTTGGAGTTTCTCAACACTTATCATCCTCACCATTTGAGGTAATACAAAAACAAATTCTTTTGAATCTCTTGTCTTATTTGCGTATTGTTATCAATCTAGTTCTTTATTTCTCTTACATATGTTAATGTTGGATTAGATTAAGTTTATTGTTATTTTATTTTCATTTGAGACTGCTATTACAAGTTAATAGGTGCATCCTTGCACATGCTTGGTTGAAAAACCAAGCAATAGTAGATAGAGAGAAAATTTAGGATTGAATCAATATTTAGTAGAATAGACCACTCCTTGTGGAAAAATCATTACACATTTCATAGGAAACTCCAAGAAAAATACCTTGTATTTGTTTACCCCATCATCAACCACTCTCTCAAGGTCATTCAATATACCATATGTACTTCCACAGAGTGCCACTGTTGACACCAAGTTTCCACCTTTATTTTTCACAATAGTTACCTACAACATGCTAGGAATGATGTCAAACTAGCTCTTAAATTAACAATTCATTATTGTAATACCCAAAACATGGGACACTTAATATGATCAAATTGTAAAAATCTATAACAAATTTTCTACCAAGAAAGTGAACATGGCCTTACTCTAACACCACCAATTTCTTCCAGTGAAACAGAGTCGGCAAATCCTAGCTCATATGAATCAATAGTGATGATCATTTTTCATTGCAAAAGAATTTACCTTTTTCCTTTAAGTCCTCCTTGCTTGGTTTTTTTTAATGCTAGGAAGTTGATTGAGAGCCAAAGTCATTCCATATGACGAGCAAACCCTCCAATTGAGTCAAATGCAACTTAAAGGACTAAAAGGAAGTCTAATATTTTGATCTTGAAGTTTCTTATTCTCAAAATGGTGCCTAGTCCTGCAAAGAATGTTGCAATGCAAAAATGGTTTTAACTATAATTTAATTAATCCATTTTTGTGGATTTGGTTCTGCTATATTTTCTTCACTTCAAAACGCTAAGAAATTACTTGACAGTGAACATGCTCGTAATGATTGCGCATTGGAAGCTTTGGTGGCACTTGGAATAATAGATTTGCAACTCTCATGAAGTATTGATAGAGATTGTATAGCTAGGTTCTGATAGCATTGAAGGTATGAGAAAACTCATACCAAGAGGATTCTACGCCTTTTTTTTTTCAATAAGTCATCACAATTGAACTCTCTGCCTTCATATTTATGTTCTTGATATTGTAAACACAAGTTTGGAATATTTGGGCACTCTGCAATCCTGTTTTAAGCAACAACGACAAAAAGGTTTTCAATTATTTTGAATTGTGGTAGTATTTGGGCTCAAGATGTTGACATTCTTCCATAGATTGTTGGCGATGGTAAGAATGAAGATATTGTAGTCTATGCTAAAAAATTAGGGAATCTTTTTCGGCTTCCAAAGGGTGCTCCAATACCTATTACATTGAAGTGCCCAAGTTTGAAGCTTTATATAGTGACTCCTATCAAGAACGTTGAATAATTTGAATGGTTATTATATCACATAGGAATTTTGAACTACCATTTTTAGAACATAATAAGGAAGTATGTTCTCGATATTGCAATTTCCAGATGAAAAGGTTAAACTTCATTTGCAAAATTGATGCTTACTGAGAAGACATTCCTCAGTGCATTTTGGAAATTTATGAGTTGGTTTAGATTGTAGTGATAATCAGATATGACATCTATTTATGACTTGGAGGATTCTAAGTTACTTTGATAGGAATAATCTCAAGTCGTTAACAACTTCAGATAGGGTAGCTGATGATATTAAAGAACATTTGGCAGAACATGTGGCAACCAAAATTGATCACTAACATAACTCTATTTTCCAGGAAAGATGGAACAACTAGCTCTTTAGGTGTCGATCCTTCCCAACATGTCATCCACAGTCTATTTTAGAAAATAGTTGCAATATACAAGGCATCATTCTAGCAATCGATGAAGATAAAGGTAGGAGTTAAAAACTATAGTTCCTCTAAGAGGGTGGGATAGAGGACTGAGTTTCTTTGTAAATGAGCCCGAGGGGCCACATTGTAAATTTATAGTTTGAGGGCACTTTCAATGGATTCACATCTCATTGATGTAGAGGCTTAGAGCCTTGTTTTTCTTCCATTTTTATGTATTAAGCTTCTTTATATACACCCCTATTTTTTCTCAATCTATTGTAATTTACAGGTTTGATTTTATATCTTGAGGATTAATCAACTTCAGTTGTGGTACTTCTATTTTCTATAATCTCTAATTTTATATGAAGTGTTCATGTGAAAACAGAGAATTCAGATTGAAGGAATTTGTGTAATGACAACCCTTTTTCTGTAGCCTTAATATATATTTGGTCATATGTTTTGCATATTACATATATAGGTTCCATTATCACTGGATTCATTATTTAATGCCTAGTTATTTTCACTTTTTATTTGATGGATTCATTTTTTTATGCCCAACAAATCACTTTTCTTCACGTAGGGGGTATAGTGACTTCCTTACTCACTGTTTAAGTTCATGATTTTGTTCTTCTCATTTTATTCCACCTTCCATCATCAGTTATTGTGCTTTGCTATTTGAGACTCCAGTTCCCAATGGAAAGACATTTAGTCTAGAGATCTACTATCATTATTTCTAGTCAGTGGCCATTACCGTCAACCTTTCAACCAATTACCTTGTTAACTTGCTCTTGTTATTTAAATCTGGAATTTCATTTTGCTAAGTGTATTAAACTATTGTTGATCACTCTTAGCAGCCATATTTCTTTAAGTTTACTGAGGGTTACCCCCTCTAGCCCCAAGAGCTATCTTGAAGTCTAAAGTGGGTCTTAGATTCCTAGGCATAGTTTAATTGTGGCCAGAAACATCTCAAGGACTAACGCTTTGGATGATGGCCATAGGTTTCCGGGATGCAAGATATCCCATGAATCCTTTGGAAGCTTTTTCAAATCATAATAAATTGAAATTTGAAACCCAATCCCTATTGTGCATCCATATTACATGAGTCATAATTCCTAGTTGACATATTTATATAAAATCATATTGTGACAGACATGTATGGGGAAACAATGAAATAGTTGCGAACCTGAACTAACAAAGAATTTGTGAAAATGTGGGGTTATCCTACATCACATTCAAACTCAAAATGCTAATATGTAAATTACAAAATGACTTTGTTGATATCACTGGAAGTAGTCTGGAACTTCACAGTGGATTCCTCCCTATTGCAGGGGTGACAAACAGACCCATCTATTGCTTTCTAAGATGAGGTATTGCATTTGTGCTCACTCTCAGTATGTATCCTTGACATCTAAGCTCTTTCCAGCCAACATGGTCAGACTCAAAAAAAATTTAGTATTCAGGCCTGGATTGAAGTAGAGTATACCTTGGGGCCAAATATTTTTTGTTTACAAAGCAAGCAGGGCTAGTGCCATTTGTATCAGGAGGAAGCTATTTGGATTTTGCAGGAGGTAACATCATGCAGACACCCAAATCTATCATATTTTGCATAAAAGTTGTTCCAATAAGAGACCCAACCTTCACAAATAGTATGGAACATGTTAGCAGAAAGAATTGAGACCCAGAACACACATAAGAAAGACAAGTCTTTGATGAAATAGGAAGTGAATCACTAGCAATCATTGGTATGACAAGTTGTCAACATCAGATGAATTTATTCCACATAGCTAAGATGCAAACAGATGAATGGATTCATGGAACATTTTGAATTCCTGGAATGACACTTCCAATCAACTAATGTCCTCTACTTGAGAAATCAGTGGTGCAGTTTAACATTGAGAAAAGGTGAACCAATCATAGAATGCCTTAACTAAGTAGATCAAAGGGCTGGTCTTGAAAGGCAGGCCTTGTTTCATGCAACACAGATTATAGTTGAAAAAGAAGGCATGCAAATAATTGCATTAAGTAGAGTAGGGTAGCCCAGTGGTGATGGAGGAAAGGAGTATAAAATAATTGTTACTCCACATAAGAACAAGATTACATTGGGAGTTGCATGGCACGTAGACTTAGGCACTGCCAGTCATATGGAAAATAAAAGATGGTGGTTTTCCACATTAGATGACAGTAAAATTCAGGTGGTAGATTTTACTTCAGGAGATGACATTACACATGGTCAAAGATCAAGGAAAAGCACATATAAGTATGCCAGACGGGAAAATTAAGCAGATACATTTTGTGTTGTATGTGGCAAGATTGGAAAATAATTTACTTTTTGTGAGTCAAATCACAAAAAAACACTTCAAAGAGGAGTTTGTTCAAAGACAAGTGCCTCAAAAAGAACAAAAAAAACATTACAAGGTAGTGCCTCTACATGTTGGAGAAGGTAATTTGTACAAGTCAACTGCACTAGGAGGTTCAAACTTCAAACCTTAATGGTTGAAAACATTGCCAAAATTCACCTTTGGCATCTGAACTTATGGCATACATCTTAAGGACTTCTATGAAACAAACAATACATCTTTGTTGGTAGAAAAATAAATTACTTAGGAAAATGTTCCATTGTGTAAACCTACAACTAGTTCTAGCATAGATGCATTTAAGATAGTCAATATACATCTACCCTTCTTGTTCTTGAAATTCAAGGGAAGGAGAATAATCCATTAAAAGCCATTAAATACATCTATCTTCATGTTAATATTATGTTCTCAAACATGGAGACAACTTTCACCCCTGTAACAAACCACGTCACATCAAGATTGAAACCCTTGTAACATTCAAAAGACTGATAAATAGTCCTCCAATAAGGTTGGTTGTGATATGGTTAGTGCTATGGTCCACCACTCCAAGATGAGAAATGAACCATGATAAATGCACAATTCTGCGCATGTTTGCAACAAAGGTGCATGCATCTCCAAATATCTACATCTGGAACTATCAAATGCAACTGTCATCATAAATTACTAGTAAATTAATGTGGCATATGAATCATATCTCTATAATATAGTTGCTAACAGAGCTTTAGTGTACTACACCACAGTTGTAAATACATAATGGGACTAATAACTTGTAGTTTGGATCGGCTTTGTCTATTTTTTGACAGTCAACATCAGCAATTTAGTAGTATCTACAATGTTGTTGGCCTAGCATTTATGTTGATAACTTCATATATAATATGTATGATATTATATAATAATATACTTTTCATTTCAACTTGATGGAAAAGCCAAGGATTCTAATGTGCAAAGTGCATCAAATTTTGTTGAGCAAAAACTGCCCAACATAGAGAAGAATGATGAGTTTCTTGGTGAAGACATATTATCATCCAAGAAGTGTTCTCCAAAGTCATCTTTTGATTCTATTCATGGGGCATGTTTTCAGGTTCCTTACATGAATAGAAAAAATGATCTTGATTTATCAATTGAACATTAAACTATTGCAACATGAAAATCTTATCTCCAAAGAGAGAATATTGTGCCCCATGTTTTCGTTCTTTCCCTTCTATAGACACAATATAAACACACTTTCATATCGAAATAAAGAAGAGTAAATTAATGGCCATATTAATTTGTAGTACTAGTATGATTCATTTAGGATTGAATGGACTTAGTTTATGAAGGAAGAGGAGCTTAGAGTCGATGGGAACTAAGGAAATCAATTATGCAACCTATGGGATCCATAAACTACAACCCATAGGTTTTGCTAATAGAATATCCCAGAATATATATGGTTTTTTCCTCGATTTATCCCAAAATATATGTTACATTTTTTTTTTAAATAAAGATAGAGAAACTTGAACTAGGCTAAAAAATCCTAAAAATAGAGTAAAGATGGCAATTTTCCATTTGTGCAAATCATGTGAACAACATTTGAAATTCATCATCTTGGCTACAGTTGCTCACAATAAGAATTCACAATGTCTTGCCTCTTTGTTAACTAAAGCTACATGTCAAAGTTTTGAAGGTTCATTTTCTTAGCATTGAACATGTTGAATGTTTGTTATTTGTATTTCCTGGCATGGCCTTCCTCATTTTCTAATGTCTCTACACACTACAACAACTTTTTCCTAATGAAGAATCTTAGTTTGAGGGTTTCAAACGCATTGACAACATGTCTCAAATCGCAGAGAAAGCTCTGGGCCAGAATTACAATGTTGATACCTGCAAATTCTCATCTCAAGAAAACCTGTTATTAGTTACCACTGTAGTCTCATGCTTTTAAGCTCCTTGTATTAGCATCCCTACTGCAACTAAAATATTGGTGAGATAGTATTAATGAAACTCCTATAAATGATCATATGTGATTGCTCTATGAAAATACTTTTGCATAGAATGAATGGAACTACAAACTTGAGTTGTCCAGTGCAGGTTTCTTTTTCTTAAAGAAATTCTAATATAAGGTCTTTCTGACATTCACAACTCCTTCGATGATCCATTGAACTTGTTGAAGGTTTATTATGTGTATTTCCTAGCATGGCCTTCCTCATTTGCTAGCATCTCTTCACACTACAACAAATTTGTCTTGATGAAGAACCTTAGTTTGAGGGTTTGAAACATGTTGACAACATGTCTCAAATCACAAAGAAAACTCCAGGCCGCAATTACAACGTTGATATCTATGAACTCTCATCCTAGGCAAACCTGTCATTAGTTACCAGTATAGTGTCATGTTTTAAGCTCCTTTTATTTGCATCCCTACTACAACTAAAACATTGGTGAGTTGGTATTAAGAAGTCTCCTATAAATGATTATAGATGATTTCTCTATGAAAATACTTTTGCAAAGAACGAATGGAACTACAAACTTGAGTTGTCCAATGTAGGCTCATTTTTCTTAAAGAAATCCTAATACAAGGTTTTGTTGACTTTCCCATCTCTTTTGATGATCCATTGAACTTGTTGAATGTTTTTTATTTTATTTCCTGACATGTTTTTTATGTGTATTTCCTGGCATGGACTTCCTCATTTGCTAACGTCTCTACACACTACAAGTCAATATAGGTTGCAAGCTTTCAAACCATAAGTCAATTAGCCAACAACTAGACTATAGTGAGGACCTTTGAAAACACTATTAAAACTTGAAGCATATACCAGAAATACATTATAAAACTTGTATCATGTAGTCAAAAGCATATTTGTGTGCTCTAAATGTAAAGATGATAACGATAACAAATATAATTTCCATGATTCTGACTTATAAACAATTATGATATCATACAACATACCTCAATTTCCCTTTAACACTTTTTCTTCGAAACCTTTATACCTTTTTCACTTTCATCCTCATCATCACTTCCATGCAACTCTGGCTTAGATGCTTTCCACTAGCACACAACATATGTCAATGTGACAACATTTAACTGCAATGCAAGCTATCAAAAACAATTATAAAATAAGATCACAATCGAGGCATAATATACACATTTTCAGAATTTTCCTAAGTGAGAAAAAAATAAGAAGAGAAACATTTTGAATACCTTGTAAACTACAGAAGAAACCTTATTGGATCATTACAAGTAGTGGCAGCTCATTAAGTAATGAACTGAATGAGTCGTTATTGCTTACACAAGGGCAAGGTTGAGCAAGCAATCGAGCTACAACTTATGTAGAACTTCCACCATTTCCAGTGTCTGCCATGATGTCAAACCACATCTCTTCACTAGCAGTTAGATGATCAAAGAGAAAACCCTCTTTCGAAGCACTGTCTTGTGCCTTGGTCATTGCTTCCTGATAACATAAAAAAGCATAAAATTTTGAAGAAAGCAATGCTCACAAAATTTCTAAAATGGAAATTAATAGATTCACAAATTTATTAACATTTAAAACAGAACAAACCCAACAATCAAATAGTGTTGAAGAAAATGAGATTTCCATGTAGTGATTGGACTTTCATGCATCAATTGCATACCAAAGCATCCAAGAAATAAAGCTACAGATACCAACAGATCACACGCTATCTTGAAAAAATCTCCTGGTGTCCTGGAAGAACAGGTTCTAGTCACTTGCATGCTCTCTCAAAAAAACAATCACCAATATAATGGGATAGAGCATGTACCTTGAATACCAAGCAACCATATCTAAAAAATATGAAATCATGGATGTCTTATGGAGATCAGAATATGTTGTTGACTGAGGATGTGTCAAGGCCCATATCGACATTGTCGAATTCTTAGTTACCTATATATATAACTCTGCAGTGCAATTCGAAAGAAAAATAATAAAGTACAAAGAAATGAAGGAAAATTGAAATATGACATCTAAGAAAGTTCAACACAACAAATCAAATATTATTAGTAATTACCAAGGGGACAAACTGGCCGGTTCCATAAAGAACCAATTGGTTCAAGAAAATAAGATCATTTCAGTGATAGAACCACCCATTTCTGATTGTGACCACCATTTAGATTGATCGACCACAATAACTGGTTGGAGTCACCAATTTTAGCAGAACCGGTCCAGTTCCAAAACCACTGAGACTCATGACCAACTGACAAGATTACTTCTTAGTTCGTCAATTCTCAAGCTGCAGCCCTATGTTTATTGTTGTTGTCTCTTTGGACTTTGGACTCTATGATGGTCTTGTGTTGTTGTAGGTGTTTTGGCTTAAGCCAAACCACATTTGTTTTTTTAATAGCTATTGATTTTTCTTATGGAAGTTGCATTTGCAGTCCACCTTCTTTGGTATTAAAGTGTTATATTGAAAACATTATGAACACATCCCTTACTTCCCATTTGGCCTAGAATTTTCTCTACTCTATCCGACCTCCAAACCTTACATAGGCGATGCAACAAGCTTTTATAGCTACCAGAATTGGGCTTGCATCCTTTAGCCTCCATATCATCAAGAAGCTTCTATGCTCTCTGAAGTATACCCTCCTTGGAAAGCCCATTAATAAAAAAATTAAAGATCACCACGTCAGGACTACATCTCATCAAAAAACTTCATTGATCTATCCATTCAGATAGCATCTATCAATATTGTATAAATATAAATATCTGGGAGGAAACCCTTAACGATATATTATATGTCACAACATCAGGAGGGCATCCCCTTGAATCCATATCATCTAGTAATTTCATTGCCATACCCATCTCACCCCTCTTGCAATGCCCACTGATTAATACATTATATGTTATAACATCAGGATTACATCCTAACAAAAGCATTTTTTCAAGAACCCAAATGGCTTCGCCCATCTTACCTCCTTTGTAGAAACCACTGATGAGGCTTGTGAAGTAGTTACATTGTAAATCTTCCCTTTGGATATTGTCTTCAAAATGTTTGAAAGCTTTTGATATTCTACTTGCTCTGCAGAGCTTCTGGAATAATCTGTCAATATCTGAATGTCCCACATTTGGTACTGAGTATGTTTGAGTCCACGCTTTTTTACTGGACATCCATTTCACAGTCTCATTGAATTTTGTGTCCCTCATGTGACCACAGTTTCTGCTTTCGTGGTTGATGTTTGAGTATGTGGGGAATGAGAAAAACCCAGCATAAAGGGATATGTAGCTGCTACAACTTCTAGAGTCCGAAGAACTGTGATGACATAAGAATGGTAGAAAGTAAGGGAGGACCCCAACTGTCTTCTTCCATTTTAATGGTTGTGCTGGAGTAGGGTTTAAGTCCAGGACCCCAACTGTGTGTTACCATTTTAATTTTCCTATATGTCGTGTATGCTTGATTAATGGGAACAATTCTATCACATCCGTTTCCGTTTTGATATGAGTTGCGTTGATATACATAAAGAAAGTCAATTTCTCCTCTCTGCGGCACCCATTTGGGAAAAACAAAATCAAACCCCAATTGTACCCAACTGTTGTGGAAAATCTCTCACCACTCTCCTTGTCAGATTCTCCATGCAAGTGATGGGTGTTTCCTCCTCTCCTTGGCACCCATTTGGGAAAAAAATTTCGTGAAACAAAAATTGTGTGATGGAAAACCCTCACCAACCACCAAAACTCCATTTGCAAAAAAAAAATGAATGGAACTTAATTGTGGGCGGAAAAACCATCAATGCGTCCTCCCCCCAAGATGTTTATTTCCATGCATATTTGTGGAAACCTTAGGCATCCAATATACTAATGTATTCGAGGGAATACCTATGGAAGGAAAATGATACAAATCTGAAGATAAATTATGAGTCTTTATTGCAAAACTCCTCTAGTTTCTTTTCCCTCCTTCCCCTAATTTTTGTCCCTCAATTCCTTTTCCCTCCATATGAATTTAATTTTTTTAAATTTATTAATGATTAAATTAAAAAAAAATCATGATTAAATTAGTCATTTAACTCCATCAAGTGAAGGCTGGCGGGGGGAGGATACCATGGCAAGCGGCGTTTTTGACAACATCTTCCATGTCGGAAGGGGTGTGCTAGATCATCCTCGCTTCCTCACGAGAATCGCTCGCTTCAACTTCACATTGTGTAGTATGGAAGAAGATGAAGAACACCCTCTCTTTTGAACCTTTCCTCCTACGCAGATAAAATCCTCTATGCTTTCCTTCTCCCTCATCATTAAAAATATTTGCTTAATACGAACTCGAAACTTAATCAACACTCCATATTTGAGCTCGCTTTGAAATATTTACATCAATTTTATCTAGAACTTGGAGTTTGTTGAATATTGATATTATCAATAAATTACCTCATTATTTAAGTGGGAAAGCTCAAAGTCGAACCTTGTATTGTCCACTTAAATCCATTCTTCAGTCGAAACCTAGAATATAGTCGACAATCTTAAGCATTCGTTTCTCATTTCATGAATTTTCGAGCTCTTATCAGCATAATTTCATAGGATGAGAAACGATTCTCACCTACCTCGGCTTACAAGCATATATGCACGACTATTGTTGACAAAAGCTCGAATTTGAAAGAACTTAATTCCCTCGGTTTGAGCCTAAAGAATCCAAATTATGCTCAAGTTAGCTCATTTTTGCATCGATGGTAACCAAAAAACTAACAACCTTCTCAAATTAGCTTATGATCATGGGTAAGAGATGGATTAATTGATTGATGGACTGATTAGATATCCCCATTGCACATCTAGCATTTCAGCACATCTATGGTATACTTGTGTCAGACACCAGCATGGGAATATCTAACCTCAGTCGCCCCATACATTTAGGGACAGGTGATATTTAAGAAGAGTCTATATGAAAAGGTTATACGCTTGCATAAGGAATAGATTAATATATTATCCGCCGTGGATGGAAGAAAGGAGAATATCATATATAATTACATTAGTAAAAAATCAGTAGTTAGATACCAGCCATCACACTCACCACTGGCCATCATGGGATAGATTCATTGATGGAAAGAAAGAAAATCCATACATCCACTCACCGTTATATATTTCTCATTATTTGTGGTAAATCCAGTGATTTATCTAGTTTCAAACCCTATTGAAAGCCTTTTTATTACCCTATATAAAGCCTTATTTTATCCATTGAATGTATATATGTGTTTTGAAATCATCTAATTTTCTAATAGTTTTTAAATCATGAGACTTATATATATATATATAGTTTAAGTCGGTTCTATATCAATCTCTTGAGGAAGCCCGTAGGTCACACTCAAGTATTGATCTTCTCGAGCTAGGGTATTATTGAGGCCAAAGAAACAGGAGAGAGGGTTTTCTTGAGTTCGAAAGATAAGCATATAACCTTACATAAAGTTATTCTCTAGTTGGTTGTAAGGTTGACGAGAGCTAAATTTAGTAAAATATTGTACAAATTCATTATCAAAATTGTAATTTGTTATTGTCAGTGTGACACAATTAAAAATGGCTAAGACAAACAACTAATTCACATTAATCGTTGTTAGTAAGTCATATTTATATTCTCGTGACTAAATTAGTCATTTATCTTAGTCGTTTTTTGTTGGCTTATATAAAATTGCTCAATTTTAGTCATTTATCCCTTGAAAAAGCAATGGTGACTAACGTTTTTATTCGCCTAGTCACTTATCTCTCATTTTGTACTAGTGTCACTTGGTATATCCTTCCATTGTACCAATTACTCTTTGATAGTTCTGCTCCTCAATCTTCTTTCCCTTGTCTTCAAAATTCTTTCTGGAACAAGCATGAGCTGACCTTCATCATCCAAAGGAGGAAGTGTTTCTGAAATGACAACTTTCTGACCAATATCCTTATTGAGACATGAAACATGAAATACATTGTGGATTTTACTTCCTTCTGGAAGTTCTAGCTCATATGCTACCTCCCCAACCTTCCGAACTACCTTTCATGGGCCATAGTATCTTGGTTTTAGCTTCTCTGCTCCCTTCTTTTTCAAATTTATTCATTTATATGGATGCAACCTCAAATATACCAAATCATTTATTTGAAAGTTCCTTTCTTCCCTATGTTGATATGCATATTGTTTTTATTTATTTTGGGCAACCTGTAAGTTGTCTTTCAAAAGATTTAACATTCCTTAGCTCTCTTCCACCCAATCTTTAGCTTTTGAGGTTCTACTATCACCAAAAATATGCTCAACAAGGGTGAGTTCTTCATAACCATATAATGATTTGAAAGGAGACATTCCTATTGTCAGATGAAAAGTGGTGTTGTAGCAAAACTCACCCAAGTGTAGCCATTTTTCCCATGATTTTTGCTGCTCTCCCACACAGTTCCTTAGGTACCCTTCCAACCATTGATTCACTCTCTCTGTTTGGACATCAATTTTTGGATGATAGCTTTTTCTTGGATTCAATTGAGTGCCCACCAATCTAAAAAATTCTTGCCAAAAAGCACCCATGAATCTGCTATCTCTATCACTTACAATGTTCTTAGGGAGCCCATGCAATCTAAAGATTTCTTTAAAAAAACCATCAACCACTTGTGAAACACTAAAAGATGATGTAACAACAAATAAATGAACAAATTTGGTCATCCTATCCACTACCAAATATATGCAATCATTTCCCAAATATTTGGGCAAACTTGTGATGAAGTCCATTGAGATACTCTCCCATTTTTGTTCTGGAATGGGCAATGTATGCAATAAACCAGCTAGGCATGTGAGTTCAGATTTGTTTTGCTAACATACCTTACATTAATTCACATATTTTAGAACATCTTCCTTCATCCCTTTCCAAAAATACATTTTCCTTAATTGCCTATAATTTTTTAAGATCCCCGGATGGCCAGCTAGGGGGGAATCATGTGCTTCTTGCAAAATCTTGTACTTGATTTTTGAATTTGGAACCATATAATTTCTGCCCTTCTAATGTTAAAATTCAATATGCTAAGATAGAAAATAGCAGCATTTCATTCCATTTCACAATAATGGCATATATGTTGAATATTGTAACTTCTAAGAATATTATATTTGTATATTATTTATTCCCGAGATGTTCCATACCTCCGATGTGATTATACTATGAATCCAGAGATGTTTATTCCTCCGAATTGGTTGTGGTAACTAGGGTTATTAGACCCACCATGTGGGGGTCGGCCCAGGCAATTATAATAGGGTATTTAACCTAATGGTTAAATACGAGCCTACATGTACTTGTGTAAAATACATGTCAGTGTAGTGTATAAATAGAGGAGGTATGTTCCTCATTTGATACACACACACACTTAAGAGAGGCGCACTTATGGAGGAGAGGTCTGCTATGGTGGAGGAGGAGATCATGTCTTTGGTTTGCATCTTTGTATATTGCTGGTCATCTATATTGAGGAAGCTTTACTGGGTTTTCTACCCCATGAGGGTTTCCTAGGATAAATCTGTGTCTCTTGTGTTTATGCTATGCTTGTTGTTTCTTCAGTGATCCTGTATATGCTACTATTTTCTGTCTTATCATATTGAATTTTAACATGGGATCAGAGCCAACCTGAAGGAAGGTAATGTATGGCACTTACGACACTTGCTTCTCTTGCGACAATTTGAAGGTTAGGGTTTTATATAGCAAAATCCATTCATCATGGATCTGAAAAGTTTCAGGATCTGAAAAGTTTACAGGTCGTAGATAACATCCCTAGGTACCTTGTCTCCAAAGGGAACCCTCAAATTCGTTGCACTTTATGAGTTATGATCAGTACAAGTTAGGGTTTCTGCCTCTTCCAGATCTCAGTCAAAATCAGGTGACCTTGGAAAAAAGGTCATAACTTGGGATATGAAGCTCCAAATGAAATTTCGTAAAAAGTGACAGGTAGTACATAGATGGTACTATCTTAGGAAACATTTTCAGAGGCCGAAGTTGAACCAGTGACACGTGGCATGCCGTACAAGTTCGCTCTCCTATTTTATCCCATAAACAGGTCACATTGTGACACTTGGAATAACTCTCTCTCAGAGAGTCCAATTGAGGTCAGACCTATCAGGATGGAAAGATAACAGGGCGAGCTATCTTAGAAAAAGTTTTTACAGGCCGAAGTTCAAACAGTGACACATGGCACGCCATACAAGTTCGCTCTCCTGTTTTATCCCATAAACAGGTCACGTTGCGACACTTGGCATAACTCTCTCTCAGAAAATCCAATTGAGGTCAGACCTATCAGGATGGAAAGATGACAGGTCAAGCTACTGCAGAAAAGGTTTTCAGACCCTGTGGAGCAGAAATTTCAGAGTTATAGCAGAAACAATCAGGTGCATATTTCTGTCAAAACAAAATTATTTTTGGAGCACCTTTATTCATGGCTTCCGAAATTTAGGGTTTCAGAGAAAGTTAGAATTTTTGGAATCGGAGTCCACGGTTGGAAGCTCCTCAGAAAAATAAGAGTTTAGAGCCTTGGATCAAACCTTTTGATTGGACAGAAGGGTGGGCTTCAGCAAACCCTAGTTCGTGTTCCTGTCCAGAAGATCCAGAAGTTTCAAAGGCAATTTTGAGGGGTCAAATTTTGGAGATTTCAAAAATTGAAGAATGCTAGGTTGATCAGCTCAACAAGTCACATTCTTCCATCCATTCAGAAGCGTCAAAGTCAAAGATTGAATTTTTAGGGTTTCTCTAGCAAACCCTAATCAAGCTCTAGATCAAGTTTCAGGGGGAGTTGAGGCTAAGGCCTTACATAAGAAGACTACAAAAAGTCTCGACAGGTATGACTTTAGGAGGTTCAGGTATGCCTTGAAATCTTATTCTTGATTAAGTTCATAATGTGTTTGTCTTCATGTTATTTATTAGTACAATCTTGATTAATGTTATTAATTGTCTTAACACCCTAGTAACAATATGAATGCATGTGAATGATCTAAGACATTCATTGATTAGGGCTATATGATTGTACTTATGCATTATGGTGTTGTGTGAGGTTGATGTTGTCTGCTAACAAGACACAGGTACATCACAAAAGACAAATCAAGTTCCATGACCATGACAACATGAAGACAAAGACTCATGAGGTATGTATGACTTTGTTATATCATGTTTAACCTATGAGACATGCAAGTTCTAGCTCAGGATCTCTAAATCATTGAAGAGATTGTTTAGGTATGTTGTACATAACTAAGCAGGTATACTAATCCAGGTATGTTTTCCTATGTCATGTTAGAATCTTACCTTGTGTAAGTATACTTGGTATGATTGGTTAGTAATCAAGGGTTTATGCATATTATGTCTCTTATCTTGGTTGATGATTTAACTAACTAGATCAAACAAGAATATGCATGAGTAAAAGAAGACTTCCTTGAAACCCTGAATACTAACGATCATGACTGTACATATTCAAGATTATTTAGAATTAGAATGTTTTGATAATATTGAGAATATACTAATGAATGTATGTTTGTGTATGAGATCATGAGAATGACACTAGTGTACGCTTGAGCATGCACAGTGGTACAAAATGAATAGAAGTTCAGAAGACATACAGAAGATCAAGAGGGAGGCAACCACACAAACATAAAAGATAAGTATTTGGGTTGTTATTAGAAATAGTAAATGATATTGCTTGTATGCATATTTGCATTCCTAGAATATATCATGCTGAGTATAAACATTCATAAAGCATTAAACAGTATACTACTAATATGCATATGATTGGTAAATTGGACAAACATTCCATTGTTGCTTGTCTAGAATGAAACCTCTTTGCTGACATGCTGAGAGCTGTGCACACACTCGATAGTATGTTTTGGTAGAGATGGAAGGCATCTAGATAGCCACTGTATGCATACAGGATATGGGAAAGTGTTGTGCCAAAGTATTGGTCAAAATAGTTGCATAACTATGTAAATGATATCTGTATGCATAATAGGTTATCATGTCAATATGATTTGATGATTATGAAGTATTACTAATCATGTACTTAATTTTGATTTGTAGGAAAGATCATGATGAATGATGAACTCTGAACAAGCGATGGATGTTCAACAAAAGATTTACAAATCAAACACACTATAGAAAGCTTGTGGTTAAGAGATTCTCTTAGAAAGAGGAAGAGAATCATGATGAGATGTTTTGCTCCAAGGGACTAGATAAGACCATTCTCTTAATAATGTAATCAGATTCTGTATGGGTTCCCAGGATCGGTAGTCAATTGATGAGCTTAATGATCATCATGAGTGATGTGGATCTCAACCTTTGCTACAAGGTTGAATATGGGTTCTATACACATATGACATGGATGCAAGAAGGAACTCACCATAGAGTTCAAATGATTTTGAGGATCATTTTAGTAGACCCATTTGACGAGATATGGCACAGATAGATATGCAGAAGATCACTCAATGCTGAGTGTGAATAATGGACAATTGATAGCTTCATGACAAAGCTTGGGCTTTACCAGAAGTAAAGGTGTTCCTAACCTTTACCTTAAGGTTGTGGATGATGAACCTATCATACCATTATTGTATGACGATGTTCTATTTCTGACAAGGAATGAGAAACAGGTCATGAAAATGGCTGCAGAAATGAAAATGAAAGATCTCGGATTAATGCACTACTTCTTAGGTCTAGAAGTATGGCAAGATCCAAAAGGAATCTTTTAAATCAAGGTAAGTATGTTGTGAAGTTTCTAAAAAGATTTGATATGTTGGAGTATAAAGCCATGGCCACTCCCATGGACTCCAACTTGAAGTTGTTAGTTAATGACTCATCTTATTTAGTGGACCTAACCCTACATAGACAAATCATTGGGTCATTGATGTATTTAACAAATACTAGGCCAGATATATGCTTTGTTGTAAATACCCTAAGTCAGTATCTAGTAGAACCTAGAAAGGTGCACTTAATAGCTACAAAGCATGTAGTGAGGTACCTAAAAGGTACATTAGATTTTTGGTCTATATTATCTTGGAGGTCATGAACTCCGTTTACATGGTTACTCAGATTCTGATTGGGCAGGAAGTGCCTTAGACAGAAAGAGTACATCAGGTGGATGTTATAGTCTTGAATCTGCCATGATCTCATGGTTCAACAAGGAACAATCTAGTGTGGCTCTCAGTACTGCTGAAGCAAAATATATATATAGTTGTCTGCTCTGCCAGCTGTGAAGCAGTATGGCTTCAGAAGCTTTTATATGGAGTGTTTGACTTAGAAATGAATTCCACTATGATTACGTGTGACATTCAAAACTGCATCAAGATAGAAAATCTTGTATTCCAAGATAAGTCAAAAACACATAGAGATCCGATACTTCTATATACGAGATATGGTGCAGAGAGGAGCTATCAAGCTCGAGTATATAAGCACTGAGGATCAGATTGTTGATATCTTGACTAAACCTCTGTCTCGAGTAAAGTTTGAATACTTACGAGACAAGCTTGGTATAGTCCAGAAGGACCCTCCTCGAAAGGGGGAGTAGCATAGTATCTGATAACAAGTCTGTCTCATCAATGATGAGGTTACCTTTTTACTGCACCTAGTTACTTAGAATTATTTAGATTTAGGAATCTTATATGTTTTCTTTTGATGATAGATGTATACATGCTTTTGATGATAGATGTATACATGCTTTTGATGTTAGATATACATGCTTTTGATGATAGATGTATACATGTTTTTGATGTTAGAGAATACATGCTTTTGATGATAGATGTATTAGTGAGAATACATGCTTTTGATGATAGATGTATTAGTGATATACATGTTTTGATGATGAGGTTACATGATGCCTTGATGTATTGATATGTGTTTGTACTTGTATGGATGAAGATACTTGTACCTATAGTGATGTGGGGATTGGATCATCCCTGGACTTCAGTCCTAAAGAGAGTCGTAGACGTATGTCTTCGTGAATGAAGTCCTTGGTGGACTTGAGGGGATTGGATCATCCCTGGACTTCAGTCCTAAAGAGAGCCGTAGACGTATGTCTTCGAGAATGAAGTCCTTGGTGGACTTGAGGGGATTGGATCATCCCTGGACTTCAGTCCTAAAGAGAGCCGTAGACATATGTCTTCGAGAATGAAGTCCTTGGTGGACTTGAGGGGATTGGATCATCCCTGGACTTCAGTCCTAAAGAGAGCTGTAGACGTATGTCTTCGAGAATGAATTCCTTGGTGGACTTGAGGGAATTGGATCATCCCTGGACTTCAGTCCTAAAGAGAGTCGTAGACATGATGTCTCCAAGAACAAAATCCTGAATGAACAGGTAAGGGGATTGGATCGTCCTCATACTATTAGTCCTTTGAATTGAGCCATAGACATGATGTCTCCGAGAACTAAATCCTGAATGAACAGGTAAGGGGATTGTATCGTCCTCGGACTATGGTCCTTTGAATTGAGCCGTAGACATGAGGTCTCCGAGAATTGAATGATAGGACTGGGTCATCCCTGAACTTTGGTTCAAAAGGTACATGATAGGACTGGATCGTCCCTGGACTTCGGTTCAAACGGTACATGATAGGACTGGATCGTCCCTGGACTTCAGTTCAAAAGGTACATGATAGGACTAGATCGTCCCTGGACTTCAGTTCAAAAGGTACATGATAGGACTGGATCGTCCCTGGACCTCGGTTCAAAATGTACGTGACAAATCCTAGAATTGTTCTAGGTTACATCCAACATGAAACAGGGCTGGCTCTGTAGATGTGATACATCCAGCATGAAACAGGGCTGGCTCTGTAGATGTGATACATCCAGCATGAAACAGGGCTGGCTCTGTAGATGTGATACCTCCAGCATGAAACAGGGCTGGCTCTGTAGATGTGATACATCCAGCATGAAACAGGGCTGGCTCTGCAGATGTGATACATCCAACATGAAACAGGGCTGGCTCTGTAGATGTGATACATCCAGCATGAAATAGGGCTGGCTCTGTAGACGTGACACATCCAGTATGAAAGAGGACTGGCTCTGTGGCGGTAAATCCTAGATCTGATCTAGGTCACATCCAGTATGAAAAAGGACTGGCACTGTGGTTGGGATTAGATCATCCCTAGACATGAGACTTGTCTTAAAGAGATAAGGATTGATCATCCTGGAACATGATCTGGATTGTATCATCCATGGACCTATGTCCTAAAGAGAGAAGGATTGATCATCCTGTAATATGATCGTGTGATGACGATGCTGATGATCGTGTGATGATGATGTTGATGATCGTGTGATGACGATGCTGATGTCGATGCTGATGATTATGTGATGACGATGCTGATCATGTGATGGCAATGCTGATGATCATGTGATGACGATGCTGATGATCGTGTGATGACGATGTTGATGACGATGTTGTTGATCGTATGATGACGATGCTGATATTCGTATGATGACGATGCTGATGATCGTGTGATGACGATGTTGATGATCGTGTGATGACGATGTTGATGATCGTGTGATGACGATGCTGACGATCGTGAGGATTCAGATATTGATGTTGTTGTAGCTGTTTGAGTAATGCAGAAGATAAAGACTCAGTACTGAAGATTTTGATGTTCCAGTATTGAAGATGTGCCAGTAACGGGTTGATTTACTGATGATGTTGAGAAAGCTTCCAATGATTTATAGATGTATCATGTATGATGTATGACTCATTGCTCCTGCGGATGTTGTTATAATATCCTTCTCGTTAAGGGGGAGTGTTGAATATTGTAACTTCTAAGAATATTATATTTGTATATTATTTATTCCGGAGATGTTCCATACCTCCGATGTGATTATACTATGAATCCGGAGATGTTTATTCCTCCGAATTGGTTGTGGTAACTAGGGTTATTAGACCCACCATGTGGGGGTCGGCCCAGTCAGTTATAATAGGGTATTTAACCTAATGGTTAAATACGAGCCTACATGTACTTGTGTAAAATACATGTCAGTGTAGTGTATAAATAGAGGAGGTATGTTCCTCATTTGATACACACACACACTTAAGAAAGGCGCACTTATGGAGGAGAGGTCTACTATGGTGGAGGAGGAGATCATGTCTTTAGTTTGCATCTTTGTATATTGCTGGTCATCTATATTGAGGAAGCTTTACTGGGCTTTCTACCGCATGAGGGTTTCCTAGGATAAATTTGTGTCTCTTGTGTTTATGCTATGCTTGTTGTTTCTTCAGTGATCCTGTATATGCTATTATTGTGAAATGGAATGTAATGCTGCTATTTTCTGTCTTAGCATATTGAATTTTAACAATATACAGGATCACTGAAGAAACAACAAGCATAGCATAAACACAAGAGACACAGATTTATCCTGGGAAACCCTCATGGGGTAGAAAACCTAGTAAAGCTTCCTCAATATAGATGACCAGCAATATACAAAGATGCAAACCAAAGACATGATCTCCTCCTCCACCATAGCAGACCTCTCCTCCACAAGTGCGCCTCTCTTAATTGAGTGAGTGTGTCAAATGAGGAACATACCTCCTCTATTTATACACTACACTGACATGTATTTTACACAAGTACATGTAGGCTCATATTTAACCATTAGGTTAAATACCCTATTATAACTAACTGGGCTGACCCCCACATGGTGGGTCTAATAACCCTAGTTACCACAACCAATTTGGAGGAATAAACATCTCCGGATTCATAGTATAATCACATCGAAGGTATGGAACATCTCCGGAATAAATAATATACAAATATAATATTCTTAGAAGTTACAATATTCAACACTCCCCCTTAACGAGAAGGATATTATAACAACATCCGCAGGAGCAACGAGTCATACATCATACCTGATACATCTATATATCATCGGAAGCTTTCTTCAGTTCATCATCATCAGTAACTCAACTAGTTACTGGAACATCAACATCACTCGATCATCAGCATCGTCATCACACGATCATCAACATTGTCATCATACGATCATCAGCATCGTCATCACACGATCATCAACATTGTCATCATACGATCATCAGCATCATCATCACACGATCATCAACATCGTCATCACATGATCAACATCGTCATCACACGATCATCAGCATCAACATCACACGATCAGCATCATCATCACATGATCATCAGCATCGTCATCATACGATCATCAGCATCGTCATCATACAATCATCAGTATCATCATCACACGATCATCAGCATCGCCATCACACGATCAACATCATCATCACACCATCATCAGCATCGACATCACACGATCAGCATCGTCATCACACGATCATTAGCATGGTCATCATACGATCATCAGCATCGTCATCATACGATCATCAGCATCGTCATCATATGATCATCAGCATCGTCATCACACGATCATATTACAGGATGATCAATTCTGCTCTCTTTAGGACATAAGTACATGGATTCTACAATCAAGATCAAGTTCCAGGATGATCAATCCTTATCTCTTTAAGACAAGTCTCATGTCTAGGGACGATATAATCCCAACCATAGTGTCAGTCCTTTTTCATACTGGATGTCACCTAGATCAGATCTAGGATTTACCGCCACAGAGCCAGTCCTCTTTCATACTAGATGTGTCACGTCTACAGAGCCAGCCCTGTTTCATGCTGGATGTATCACATCTACAGAGCTATCCCTGTTTCATGCTGGATGTATCACATCTACAGAGCCAACCCTGTTTCATGCTGGATGTATCACATCTACAGAGCCAGCCCTGTTTCATGCTGGATGTATCACATCTACAGAGCCAGCCCTGTTTCATGCTGGATGTATCACATATACAGAGCCAGCCCTGTTTCATGCTGGATGTATCACATCTACAGAGCCAGCCCTGTTTCACGCTGGATGTAACCTAGAACAATTCTAGGATTTGTCACGTACATTTTGAACCGAGGTCCAGAGACGATCTAGTCCTATCATGTACCTTTTGAACCGAAGTCCAGGGAAGATCCACTCCTATCATGTACCTTTTGAACCGAAGTCCAGGGACGATCTAGTCCTATCATGTACCTTTTGAACCGAAGTCCAGGGACGATCCATTCCTATCATGTACCTTTTTATCCGAAGTCCAGGGACAATCCAGTCCTATCATTCAATTCTCAGAGACCTCATGTCTACGGCTCAATTCAAAGGACCATAGTCCAAGGACGATCCAATCCCCTTACCTGTTCATTCAGGATTTAGTTCTCGGAGACATCATGTCTACGGCTCAATTCAAAGGACTAAAGTCCGAGGACGATCCAATCCCCTTACCTGTTCATTCAGGATTTTGTTCTCGTAGACATCATGTCTACGACTTAATTCAAAGGACTAAAGTCCCAGGACGATCCAATCCCCTTACCTGTTCATTCAGGATTTTGTTCTCGGAGACATACGTCTACGGCTCTCTTTGGAACTGAAGTCCAGGGATGATCCAATCCCCTCAAGTCCACCAAGGACTTCATTCTCGAAGACATACGTCTACGGCTCTCTTTAGGACTGAAATCCAGGGATGATCCAATCCCCTCAAGTCCACCAAAGACTTCATTCTCGAAGACATATGTCTACGGCTCTCTTTAGCACTGAAGTCCAGGGATGATCCAATCCCCTCAAGTCCACCAAGGACTTCATTCTCGAAGACATACGTCTACGACTCTCTTTAGGACTAAAGTCCAGGGATGATCCAATCGCCTCGAGTCCACCAAGGACTTCATTCTCGAAGACATACGTCTACGGCTCTCTTTAGGACTGAAGTCCAGGGATGATCCAATCCCCTCAAGTCCACCAAGGACTTAATTCTCGAAGACATGCGTCTACGGCTCTCTTTAGGACTGAATTCTAGGGATGTTCCAATCCCCACATCACTATGGGTACAAGTATCTTCATCCAAACAAGTACAAACACGTATCAATACATCAAGGCATCATGTAACCTTATTATCAAAACATGTATAACAAAACATGTATCCTCATTATCAAAACATGTATAACAAAACATGTATCCTCATCATCAAAACATGTATAACATCTATCATCAAAATCATGTATACATCTATCATCAAAAACATGTATATCTAACATCAAAAGCATGTATATCTAACATCAAAAGCATGTATACATCTATCATCAAAAGCATGTATACATCTATCATCAAAAGAAAAAATATAAGATTCCTAAATCTAAATAATTCTAAGTAACTAGGTGCAGTAAAAAGGTAACCTCATCATTGATGAGACAGACTTGTTATCAGATACTATGCTACTCCCCCTTTCGAGGAGGGTCCTTCTGGACTATACCAAGCTTGTCTCGGAAGTATTCAAACTTTACTCGAGACAGAGGTTTAGTCAAGATATCAGCAATCCGATCCTCAGTGCTTATATACTCGAGCTTGATAGCTCCTCTCTGCACCATATCTCGTATATCGAAGTATCGGATCTGTATGTGTTTTTGACTTATCGTGGAATACAAGATTTTCTATCTTGATGCAGTTTTGAATGTCACACATAATCATAGTGGAATTCATTTCTAAGTCAAACACTCCATATAAAATCTTTTGAAGCCATACTGCTTCATAGCTGGTAGAGCAGACAACTATATATATATATTCTGCTTCAGCAGTACTGAGAGCCACACTAGATTGTTACTTGCTGAACCATGAGATCATGGTAGATTCAAGACTATAACATCCACCTGATGTACTCTTTCTGTCTAAGGCACTTCCTGCCCAATCAGAATCTGAGTAACCATGTAAACGGAGTTCATGACCTCCGAGATAATATAGACCAAAAATCTAATGTACCTTTTAGGTACCTCACTACATGCTTTGTAGCTATTAAGTGCACCTTTCTAGGTTCTACTAGATACTGACTTAGGGTATTTACAATAAAGCATATATCTGGCCTAGTATTTGTTAAATACATCAATGACCCAATGATTTGTCTATGTAGGGTTAGGTCCACTAAATACGATGAGTCATTAACTAACAACTTCAAGTTGGAGTCCATGGGAGTGGCCATGGCTTTATACTCCCACATATCAAATCTTTTTAGAAACTTCACAGCATACTTACCTTGATTTAAAAGATTCCTTTTGGATCTTTCCATACTTCTAGACCTAATAAGTAGTGCATTAATCCGAGATCTTTCATTTTCATTTCTGCAGCCATTTTCATGACCTGTTTCTCATTCCTTGTCAGAAAGAGATCATCGTCATACAATAATGGTATGATAGGTTCATCATCCACAACCTTAAGGTAAAGGTTAGGAACAACTTTACTTCTGGTAAAGCCCAAGCTTTGTCATGAAGCTGTCAATTGTCCATTATTCACACTCAGCATTGAGTGATCTTCTACATATCTATCCGTTCCATCTCTCGTCAGATGGGTCTACTAAAATGAGCCTCAAAATCATTCGAACTCTATGGTGAGTTCCTTCTTGCATACATGTCATATTGGTATAGAACCCATATTCAACCTTGTAGCAAAGGTTGAGATCCACATCACTCATGATGATCATTAAGCTCATCAATTGACTACTGATCCTGGGAACCCATACAGAACCTGATTACATTATTAAGAGAATGGTCTTATCTAGTCCCTTGGAGCAAAACATCTCATCATGATTCTCTTCCTCTTTCTAAGAGAATCTCTTAACCACAAGCTTTCTATAGTGTGTTTGATTTGTAAATATTTTGTTGAACATCCATCACTTGTTCAGAGTTCGTCATTCATCATGATCTTTCCTACAAATCAAAATTAAGTACATTATTAGTAATACTTCATAATCATCAAATCATATTGACATGATAACCTATTATGCATACAGATATCATTTACATAGTTATGCAACTATTTTGACCAATACTTTGGCACAACACTTTCCCATCTCCTGTATGCATACAGTGGCTATCTAGATGCCTTCCATCTCTACCAGAACATACTATCGAGAGTGTGCACAGCTCTCAGCATGTCAGCAAAGAGGTTTCATTCTAGACAAGCAACAATGGAATGTTTGTCGAATTTACCAATCATATGCATATTAGTAGTATACTATTTAATGCTTTATGAATGTTTATACTCAGCATGATATATTCTAGGAATACAAATATGCATACAAGCAATATCATTTACTATTTCTAATAACAACCCAAATACTTATCTTTTATGTTTGTGTGGTTGCCTCCCTCTTGATCTTCTGTATGTCTTCTGAACTTCTATTCATTCTGTACCACTGTGCATGCTCAAGTGTACACTAGTGTCATCCTCATGATCTCATACACAAACATACATTCATTAGTATATTCTCAATATTATCAAAACATTCTAATTCTAAATAATCTTGAATATGTACAGTCATGACCATTAGTATTCAGGGTTTCAAGGAAGTCTTCTTTTACTCATGCATATTCTTGTTTGATCTAGTTAGTTAAATCATCAACCAAGATAAGAGACATAATATGCATAAACCCTTGATTACTAACCAATCATACCAAGTATACTTACACAAGGTAAGATTCTAACATGACACAGGAAAACATACGTGGATTAGTATACCTGCTTAGTTATGTACAACATACCTAAACAATCTCTTCAATGATTTAGAGATCCTGAGCTAGAACCTGCATGTCTCGTAGGTTAAACATGATATAACAAATTCATACATACAATCATATAGCCCTAATCAATGAATGTCTTCGATCATTCACATGCATTCATATTGTTACTAGGGTGATAAGACAATTAATAACATTAATCAAGATTGTACTAATAAATAACATGAAGACTAACACATTATGAACTTAATCAAGAATCAGATTTCAAGGCATACCTGAACCTCCTTAAGTCATACATGTCGAGACTTTTTGTAGTCTTCTTATGTAAGGCCTTAGCCTCAACTCCCCTTGAAACTTGATCTAGAGCTTGATTAGGGTTAGCTAGAGAAACCCTAAAAATTCAATCTTTGACTTTCACACTTCTGAATGGATGGAAGAATGTGTCTTGTTGAGCTGATCAACCTAGCATTATTCAATTTTGAAATCTCCAAAATTTGACCCCTCAAAATTTCCTTCGAAACTTCTGGATCTTCTGGACAGGAACCCGAACTAGGGTTTGATGAAGCCCACCCTGTTGTCCAATCAAAAGGTTTGATCCAAGGCTCTAAACTCTTATTTTTCTGAGGAGCTTCCAGCTGTGGACTCTGATTCCAAAAATTCTAACTTTCTTCGAAACCCTAAATTCTGGAAGCCATGAATAAAGGTGCTCCAAAAATAATTCTGTTTTGAAAGAAATATGCACCTGATTGTTTCTTCTATAACTCTGAAATTTCTACTCCACAGGGTCTAAAAACATTTTCTGCAATAGCCTGACCTGTCTTATTTCCATCTTGACAGGTCTGACCTCAATTGGATTTTCTGAGAGAGAGTTATGCCAAGTGTCGCAACGTGACCTGTTTATGGGATAAAACAGGAGAGCGAACTTGTACAGAGTGCCACGTGTCACTGGTTCACCTTCGGCCTCTTAAATGTTTTTTTGAGATAGTACAGTCTGTGTACTACCTATCTCTTTTTACGAAATTTCATTTGGAGCTTCCTAACCCAAGTTATGACCTTTTTTCCAAGGTCACCTGATTTTGACTGATATCTGGAAGAGGCAGAAACCCTAACTTGTACTGATCATAACTCATAAAGTAAAAGAATCTGAGGGTTCCCTTTGGATACAAGGTACCTGGGGATGTTATCTACAACCTGTAAACTTTTCAGATCCTGAAACTTCGCATAAATGGATTTATAGCGAAAGTTCCACGATGACTGGTTTTTGCTATATAAAACCCTAACCTTCAAATTGTCGCAAGAGAAGCAAGTGTCGTAAGTGCCATACATTGCCTTCCTTCAGGTTAGCTCTGATACCATGTTAAAATTCAATATGATAAGACAGAAAATAGCAGCATTACATTCCATTTCACAATAATGGCATATATAGGATCACTGAAGAAACAACAAGCATAGCATAAACAAAGAGACACAGATTTATCCTGGGAAACCCTCATGGGGTAGAAAACCCAGTAAAGCTTCCTCAATATAGATGACCAGCAATATACTAAGATGCAAACCAAAGACATGATCTCCTCCTCCACCATAGCAGACCTCTCCTCCACAAGTGCGCCTCTCTTAAGTGAGTGAGTGTGTCAAATGAGGAACATACCTCCTCTATTTATATACTACACTGACATGTATTTTACACAAGTACATGTAGGCTCGTAATTAACCATTAGGTTAAATACCCTATTATAACTTACTGGGCCGACCCCCACATGGTGGGTCTAATAACCCTAGTTACCACAACCAATTCGGAGGAATAAACATCTCCGGATTCATAGTATAATCACATCAGAGGTATGGAACATCTCCGGAATAAATAATATACAAATATAATATTCTTAGAAGTTACAATATTCAACATATAATATATCAACCCATTCAAAATCCTGTAGTTATCATCCCCTTTGACCCCATCTAACACATCACAAGCAAAACTATCTTTGACATATTCAACCATTAGCATGTTTTTTAAATCTTTTGAAATGTCCATGAGAGAAAACAAGGTCTTCTAGATAATGCATCTGCTACAATTTTTTCTTCCCTTTTACATATTCAATATCAAAATCAAAATCTTGGATCTTTCTTACCCACTTTTGTTTCCTTTCATTAAGATCCTTTTGGGTGAGGAAGTGATTTAGACTATTGTGATCAGTTTTCACCACAAACTTATTTCCCACCAATTATTGTCTAAACTTGGCCAAGACATGCATTATGGCCAACATTTCTTTGTCATATTTGGAGTAAATATTATCATATGGCTGCAACTTTCTTCTCTCAAAGGCTATAGGGTGTTGATTTTTCTTTAGGACAACTCCTATCCCTTCACTTGAAGCATCACATTCCAAAACAAAAGGTTTAGAAAAATTAGGTAATGCAAGTACGGGAAAACTACTCATTACCTCTTTAATTTTTTGGAATTCCTTTTTAGCCTCTTAATCACACTTGAAAGCATCTTTCTTTCTCAAATCAGTGACTGGAGAAGTCAATTTGCGGAACCCTTTCACACACTTCCTATAATAGGTGCATATTCCAATAAAGCTTGTTAATTCTGTGATGTTTTTGGGTGTTGGCCATTCAAGGATAGCCCTTATTTTTTCCATGTGCACATTCACTCCTTCTTGTCCAATAATGTTCCCTAAGATACAAGAGTTACTTCATCCCAAATTCATATTTAGAAAACTTAGCAAACAAGGACTGTTCATGCAAAATTTTCAGCACAACCTCTAAATGATGCAAATGCTCTTTCCAAGTTTTGTTGTAAATGAGAATGTCATCAAAGAAAACCAAAATAAGCTTTCTAAGATGCTTGAAAAATATCCTATCCATGCATGCTTGGAATTTGGCTGGAGCATTAGTTAATCCAAAAGGCATAACAAGAAACTCAAAGTGGCCATAGTGACATCTAAAACCCGTCTTTGGAACATCTTCTTCCTTCATTTGAATTTGATGGTAACCTGATCTAAGATCAATTTTGAAGAAATATTTTTCCCCAAATAGCTCATCCATGAGCTCATCAATTCTAGGGATATGATACCTATTCTTGATTGTCTTCTTGTTGAAAGCTCTAAAGTCTATGCACATCCTTAAGGTTCCATCTTTTTTCTTCATCAACACTACTAAAGAGGCATAAGGCATAGAGCTTGGTCTAATGAGTCCCAACTATAGGAGTTCTTGGATGGCCTTTTCAATTTCATCTCTGATTTTTTTTGGATTTCTATAGGGTAGTATTTGGATGGGTGAAGTACCCTCCTCCAAAACAATGTTGTGCTCAACACCCCTATC
Source organism: Larix kaempferi (assembly GCA_027924585.1). Lineage (NCBI taxonomy): Eukaryota > Viridiplantae > Streptophyta > Pinopsida > Pinales > Pinaceae > Larix > Larix kaempferi. Next base: position 235,325 of record BSBM01001513.1, on the reverse strand, counting down.
AGGTGATCTACCATGTGGAAGGTCTCCAAAAAAAATTTCATACTTTTGTAGTAGTTCCTCTATCTCCTTTGGGTGTTCAACAACCTTTATGTTTGGCTTGGGAGAGGTGATGAAACATTCAACAGCCCATTCTATGTCTCCATTCCTCAATATGGATCTCATACTGTGGGAGCTCACTACTTGATTCGGATAGGTGTGTTCCCCTCTCATAACCCTTAGTATTCCTTCCGAATCTTGGAATTTCATTTCAAGAATTTGATAGTTCACTGTATGCTCCCATATAGAGTACAGCCATTGCACTACCAATACCACATTATTATCAGCAACATCAACCACATAAAAATTATTAGAAAAAGTGTAATTACCCTATGGTGATTTGTAGCTTCGGAACCCATGTTTTGCACTCCATAGTGTTGTGACCTGGAATGATGATTGCGAAGCAATCGAATGGATCAGTACATATCTTAATTCTCTATACCATGTCTGCATTGATGAATTTTTGTGTCGATCTTCCATCTACCAATACCGAGGCCCTTTGTCCTAGTACCAGTCCCTTGCATCGAATAGTGTGATAACAAAGTGTTAAAATTCAATATGCTAAGACATAAAATAGCAGCATTACATTCCATTTCACAATAATAGCATATACAGGATCACTGAAGAAACAACAAGCATAGCATAAACACAAGAGACACAGATTTATCCTGGGAAACCCTCATGGGGTAGAAAACCCAGCAAAGCTTCCTCAATATAAATGACCAGCAATATACAAAGATGCAAACCAAAGACATGATCTCCTCCTCCACCATAGCACATGTCTCCACCACAAGTGCGCCTTTCTCAAGTGAGTGTGTGTATCAAATGAGGAACATACCTCCTCTATTTATACACTACACTGACATGTATTTTACACAAGTACATGTAGGCTCGTATTTAACCATTAGGTTAAATACCCTATTATAACTGACTGGGCTGACCCCCACATGGTGGGTCTAATAACCCTAGTTACCACAACAAATTCGGAGGAATAAACATCTCCGGATTCATAGTATAATCACATCGGAGGTATAGAACATCTCCGAAATAAATAATGTATAATATTCTTAGAAGTTACAATATTCAACACTCCCCCTTAACGAGAAGGATATTATAACAACATCCGTAGGAGCAACGAGTCATACATCATACATGATACATCTATAAATCATTGGAAGCTTTCTCAACATCATCAGTAACTCAACCAGTTACTGGAACATCTTCAATACTTGAACATCAACATCTTCAGTACTGAGTCTTTATCTTCTGCAGTATTCAAACAGCTACAACAACATCAATATCTGAATCCTCACGATCGTCAGCATCGTCATCACACGATCATCAACATCGTCATCACACGATCATCAGCATCGTCATCACACGATCATCAGCATCGTCATCATACGAATATCAGCATTGTCATCATACGATCAACAACATCGTCATCAGCATCGTCATCACACGATCATTAGCATCGTCATCACACGATCATCAACATTGTCATCAGCATCGTCATCACACGATCATCAGCATCGCCATCACATGATCAGCATCATCATCACACGATCATCAGCATCGACATCACACGATCAACATCGTCATCACACGATCATCAGCATCAATCATCAGCATCATCATCACATGATAAGCATCGTCATCACACGATCATCAGCATCAATCATCAGCATCATCATCACACGATCATATTACAGGATGATCAATCCTGCTCTCTTTAGGACATAGGTCCATGGATGATACAATCCAGATCAAGTTCCAGGATGATCAATCCTTATCTCTTTAAGACAAGTCTCATGTCTAGGGACGATCTAATCCCAACCACAGTGCTAGTCCTTTTTCATATTGGATGTGACCTAGATTAGATCTAGGATTTACCGCCACAGAGCTAGTCCTCTTTCATACTGGATGTGTCACGTCTATAGAGCCAACCCTGTTTCATGCTGGATGTATCACATCTACAAAGCCAGCCCTATTTCATGCTGGATGTATCACATCTACAGAGCCAGCCCTGTTTCATGCTGGATGTATCACATCTACAGAGCCAGCCCTGTTTCATGCTGGATGTATCACATCTACAGAGCCATCCCTGTTTCATGCTGGATGTATCACATTTACAGAGCCAGCCTTGTTTCATGTTGGATGTATCACATCTACAGAGCCATCCCTGTTTCATGCTGGATGTATCACATCTACAAAGCCAACCCTGTTTCATGCTGGATGTAACCTAGAACAATTTTTAGGATTTGTCACGTACATTTTGAACCGAGGTCCAGGGACGATCCAGTCCTATCATCTACCTTTTGAACTGAAGTCCAGGGATGATCCCGTACTATCATGTGCCTTTTGAACCGAAGTCCAGGGACGATCCAGTCCTATCATGTACCTTTTGAACCGAAGTCCAGGGACGATCCAGTCCTATCATGTACGTTTTGAACTGAAGTCCAGGGACGATCGAGTCCTATCATGTACCTTTTGAACCAAAGTCCAGGGACGATCCAGTCCAATCATGTACCTTTTGAACCGAAGTCCAGGGATGATCCAGTCCTATCATTCAATTCTCGGAGACCTCATGTCTACGGCTCAATTCAAATGACCATAGTCCGAGGATGATCCAATTCCCTTACCTGTTCATTCAGGATTTAGTTCTCGGAGACATCATGTCTACGGCTCAATTCAAAGGACTATAGTCTGAGGACGATCCAATCCCCTTACCTGTTCATTCAGGATTTAGTTCTCGGAGACATTATGTCTACGGCTCTCTTTAGGACTGAAGTCCAGGGATGATCCAATCCCCTCAAGTCAACCAAGGACTTCATTCTCGGAGACATACGTCTACGGCTCTCTTTAGGACTGAAGGCCAGGGATGATCCAATCCCCTCAAGTCCACCAAGGACTTCATTCTCGAAGACATACGTCTACGGCTCTCTTTAGGACTGAAGTCCAGGGATGATCCAATCCCCTCAAGTCCACCAAGGACTTCATTCTCGAAGACATACGTCTACGGCTCTCTTTAGGACTGAAGTCCAGGGATGATCCAATCCCCTCAAGTCCACCAAGGACTTCATTCTCGAAGACATACGTCTACGGCTCTCTTTACGACTGAAGTCCAGGGATGATCCAATCCCCTCAAGTATACCAAGGACTTCATTCTCGAAGACATACGTCTACGGCTCTCTTTAGGACTGAAGTCCAGGGATGATCCAATCCCCTCAAGTCCACCAAGGACTTCATTCTCGAAGACATACGTCTACGGCTCTCTTTAGGACTGAAGTCCAGGGATGATCCAATCCCCACATCACTATGGGTACAAGTATCTTCATCCATACAAGTACAAACACGTATCAATACATCAAGGCATCATGTAACCTCATCATCAAAACATGTATATCAAAACATGTATATCATCATCAAAACATGTATATCATCATCAAAACATGGATATCCCTAATACATCTATCATCAAAAGCATGTATTCTCACTAATACATCTATCATCAAAAGCATGTATTCTCACTAATACGTCTATCATCAAAAGTAAAAAATATAAGAGTCCTAAATCTAAATAATTCTAGGTAACTAAGTGTAGTGAATAGGTAACCTCATCATTGATGAGGCATACTTGTTATCAGGTACTATGCTACTCCCCCTTTTGAGGAGAGTTCTTTTGAACTATACCAAGCTTGTCTCGAAAGTATTCAAACTTCACTCGAGACAGAGGTTTAGTCAAGATATCAGCAATCTGTTCCTCAGTGCTTATATATTCGAGCTCGATAACTCCTCTTTGCACCATATCTCGTATATAGAAGTAACGAATCTCTATGTGTTTTGACTTATCGTGGAACACAGGATTTTCAGTCATCTTTATGTAGATTTGATTGTCACACATAATCACAGTGGGATCCATTTCTAAGTCAAACACTCCATATAAAAGCTTATGAAGCCATACTGCTTCACAGCTGGCAGAGCAGACAGCCATATATTCTGCTTCAGCAGTACTGAGAGCCACACTAGATTGTTTCTTGCTGAACCATGAGATCATGGCAGATTCAGGACTATAACATCCACCTGATGTACTTTTTATGTCTGAGACACTTCCTTCCCAATCAGAATCTGAGTAACCATGTAAACGGATTTCATGACCTCCAAGATAATATAGACCAAAAATCTAAAGTACCTTTTAGGTACCTCACTACATGCTTTGTAGCTATTAAGTGAACCTTTCTAGGTTCTACTAGATACTGACTTAGGGTATTTACAACAAAGCATATATCTAGCCTAGTATTTTTTAAATACATCAATGACCCAATGATTTGTCTATATAGGGTTAGGTCCACTAAATACGATGAGTCATTAACTAATAGCTTCAAGTTGGAGTCCATGGGATTGGCCATGGATTTATACTCCAACTTATCAAATCTTTTTAGAAACTTCACAGCATACTTACCTTGATTTAAAAGATTCCTTTTGGATCTTGCCATACTTCTAGGCCTAAGAAGTAGTGCATTAATCCGAGATCTTTCATTTTCATTTCTGCAGCCATTTTCATGACCTCTTTCTCATTCCTTGTCAGAAAGAGATCATCATCATACAATAATGGTATGATAGATTCATCATCCACAACTTAGGGTAAAGGTTAGGAACAGCTTTACTTCTGGTAAAGCCCAAGCTTTGTCATGGAGCTATCAACTGTCCATTATTCACACTCTGCATTGAGTGATCTTCTGCATATCTATCTGTGCCATCTCTCGTCAGATGGGTCTACTAATATGAGCCTCAAAATCATTCGAACTTTTTGGTGAGTTCTTTCTTGCATCCATGTCATATGTGTATAGAAGCCATATTCAACCTTGTAGCAAAGGTTGAGATCCACATCACTCATGATGATCATTAAGCTCATCAATTGACTACCGATCCTGGGTACCCATACAGAACCTAATTCTCACTTCTTCTTTAATTACATCATTAAGAGAATGGTCTTATCTAGTCCCTTGGAGCAAAACATCTCATCATGATTCTCTTCCTCTTTCTAAGAGAATCTCTTAACCACAAGCTTTCTATAGTGTGTTTGATTTGTAAATATTTTGTTGAACATCCATCGCTTGTTCAGAGTTCATCATTCATCATGATCTTTCCTACAAATCAAAACTTTTATGTTTGTGTGGTTGCCTCCCGCTTGATCTTCTGTATGTATTCTGAACTTCTATTCATTCTGTACCACTGTGCATGCTCAAGTGTACACTAGTGTCATCCTCATGATCTCATACACAAACATACATTCATTAGTATATTCTCAATATTATCAAAACATTCTAATTCTAAATAATATTGAATATGTACAGTCATGATCATTAGTATTCAGGGTTTCAAGGAAGTCTTCTTTTACTCATGCATATTCTTGTTTGATCTAGTTAGTTAAATCATCAACCAAAATAAGAGACATAATATGCATAAACCCTTGATTACTAACCAATCATACCAAGTATACTTACATAAGGGATCCTAACACAAGGTAAGATTCTAACATGACATAGGAAAACATACCTGGATTAGTATACCTGCTTAGTTATGTACAACATGCCTAAACAATCTCTTCAATGATTTAGAGATCCTGAGCTAGAACCTGCATGTCTCATAGGTTAAACATAATATAACAAAGTCATACATAGCTCGTGAGTCTTTGTCTTCATGTTGTCATGGCCATGGAACTTGATTTGTCTTTTGTGATGTACCTGAACCTTGTTAGCAAACAACATCAACCTCACACAACACCATAATGCATTAGTACAATCATATAGCCCTAATCAATGAATGTCTTCGATTATTCACATGCATTCATACTACTAGAGTGATAAGACAATTCTAACATTGATCAAGATTGTACTAAATAATATGAAGACAAACACATTATGAACTTAATAAAGAATTAGATTTCAAGACATACCTGAACCTTCTTAAGTCATACCTGTCGAGACTTCTTGTAGTCTTATTACGTAAGGCCTTAGCCTCAACTCCCCCTGAAACTTGATCTAGAGCTTGATTAGGGTTTGCTAGAGAAACCCTAAAAATTCAATCTTTGACTTTCACACTTCTGAATGGATGGAAGAATGTGTCTTGCTGAGCTAATCAAACTAGCATTCTTCAATTTTGAAATCTCCAAAATTTGAGCCCTCAAAATTGCCTTCGAAACTTCTGGATCTTCTGGACAGGAACCCGAACTAGGGTTTGATGAAGCCCACCCTTCTGTCCAACCAAAAAAATCGATCTTGGTCTCTAAATTTCGATTTTCCTGAGTAGCATTCAGCCGTGGACTCCGATTCCAAAAATTCTAACTTTCTCCGAAACCCTAAATTCCAGAAGCCATGAATAAAGGTGCTCCAAAAAATAATTCTGTTTTGACAGAAATATACACCTGATTGTTTCTGCTATAACTCTGAAATTTTTGCTCCATAGGGTCTGAAAACTGTTTCCGCAGTAGCCTGACCTGTCATCTTTCCATCCTGATAGGTCTGACCTCAATTGGATTTTCTGAGAGAGAGTTATGCCAAGTGTCGCAACGTGACCTGTTTATGAGATAAAACAGGAGAGCGAACTTGTACAGCGTGCCACGTGTCACTGTTTGAAATTCGGCCTCTAAATTTTTTTCCTGAGATAGCTCACCCTGTTATCTTTCCATCATGATAGGTATGACTTCAATTGGACTCTTTGAGAGAGAGTTATGACAAGTGTCGCAACATGACCTGTTTATGGGATAAAACAGCAGAGCGAACTTGTACGGCATTCCACGTGTCACTGGTTCACCATCGGCCTATGAAAACGTTTCTTGAGATAGTAGAGTCTGTGTACTACCTGTCAATTTTTACGAAATTTCATTTGGAGCTTCCTAGCCCAAGTTATGACCTTTTTTCCAAGGTCACCTGATTTTGACTGAGATCTGGAAGAGGCAGAAACCCTAACTTGTATTGATCATAACTCATAAAGTACAACGAATCTGAGGGTTCCCTTTGGACACAAGGTACCTGGGGATGTCATCTTCGACCTGTAAACTGTTCAGATCCTGACCCTTTGCAGAAATGGATTTATAGCGAAAGTTTCACAATGACTAGGTTTTTCTATGTAAAACCCTAACCTTCAAATTGTCGTAAGTAAAGCAAGTGTCGTAAGTGCCATACCTTGTCTTCCTTCAGGTTAGCTCTGATACCATGTTAAAATTCAATATGATAAGACATAAAATAGCAGCATTACATTCCATTTCACAATAATAGCATATACAGGATCACTGAAGAAACAACAAGCATAGCATAAACACAAGAGACACAGATTTATCCTGGGAAACCCTCATGGGGTAGAAAACCCAGCAGACGTCACCTCCACAAGTGCGCCTTTCTCAAGTGAGTGTGTGTATCAAATGAGGAACATACCTCCTCTATTTTTACACTACACTGACATGTATTTTACACAAGTACATGTAGGCTCGTATTTAACCATTAGGTTAAATACCCTATTATAACTGACTGGGCCAACCCGCACATGGTGGGTCTAATAACCCTAGTTACCACTACCAATTCGGAGGAATAAACATCTCCGGATTCATAGTATAATCACATCAGAGGTATGGAACATCTCTGGAATAAATAATATATAATATTCTTAGAAGTTACAATATTCAACACAAAGCACTATTAAAAGTACTGCCATCCTTGCTTTATCAGGTGAAGGATGATTTTCTTCTTGCTTCCCTTCTTCTGCTGTATCATAGCCCTCTTCTTGATCTAAAATATGTCCTTTATCCTCCATACCCCCTTCATACTCATCATTATCAGAAAATAATTAAATGTATTGTGCTTTTCCATTAGTACATTTATGCCCTGGTGCCCATGGTTGAAAGCATGTGTAACACAATTTTTTTCTTCTAAGTTCTTCCCTGTTTAGTCCTTCTTTATTATTGTTTTCAAATGCACATCTTTTCCAAGGATTCTTTTCAAATGCATCTCTTTGACGAGGCTTCTTTTCAAATCTGAATTTGGAAGGAAAGTTAGGCTTGGGAGGAAACCTTGTCCTGGGTAGCACATTTTGTAGATCTCTTGTCAAGTTCATAGCATCCTTCAATGAATTTGGGTTGTGGGAATTAACTAAACCTTTTAAGGGTTCATCCAAACCTTCAGTAAAGAGTAATACTAACCTCACCATAGATATATCATCCACCTTAACTGATAATTTTTGGAATTCCAACATATACTCAACAGGGGTTCCAGCTTGCTTCAATTGGGCTAGTTCTTTGAAAGGCAATTATGGGTCTTTTTGCTCAATTCTTTCTAATAAACTGTCAAAAAATTCTCCATATGTTTTAACCTAATCATGTCCCATGTTTTTCAGACCATGAAACAACCAATCATTCGCTTCCCCTTCAAGATGCAAAATGGTCATTTTTAAAGCATCCTCTTCTAGCATTGGATTCAACTGAAAATACACATCTAGTTTTTGTACCCAAGTACTTGCAGAACTTTGAGATGAGCCATCAAAGGGTGGAAGTAGAATTTTACTTATGGAATAATTCAATTCTCTATTGTGAAAGGCATTCCTAGTACCTTCCCTCATTTTGAGCTTGTTTGAGACACTAAACTATTGATCAAATGCTAGGGTACTTCTGCAATCTTCACTCAATTTTTTCCATTCGATTAGAATCTCTTGCATATCATATGGAGTATTAATATTTTCTTTGGAATCAACAAATTTAGGTGTGGTAGGCCTTGATGCACTCTGAAATTCATTGGGTCTATTATGAGGTCCTATCTTTGAGAAGATACTTTCACCCATTGCCTTATTTTCCTCGAAATGTGAACTATTGTTGCCTCCTATTTCCCCTTTGCTTCCAAGTTGGCTAGCCAACAATTCGAATCCTTTAATTGTATGTTTGGTCATCTATTCAAAGAGTCGTTTCATGATTTTCCTAAAACCCTCACTATCATATGACGTTCCCTGCTCCTTAGCCATAGTTTCCTCAAAATGCACTTATTTTCCTACTTCCTCCTCTTCAACAAAAGTACTTATGGTTTCAATGTCTAAGGGTGGTCCCTGACTTCTTGTCCTCGTAAATACAAAACCAAATCAGGTTCCAAGATCATGCTCTAATACCAATTGTAATATTTTTTTTTAGAAATTTATTAAAATGGTGAAAATTTCAATTTTTCCACTAGTTCGACCCTTGACTAGTATTGGTTTCGTAGTCTCCAAATGGCTCCAAATTCTCCCAAATTTTCACAGAGGGTATATGGATGGTATTAGGACATGATTATGAGTTTTAGGGATGATTTAGAGTCTTAAAAAGGATTCTTCAACTCTCCTTTGAAATACGAAGTAGGGGATTTGACTACCAATTTGGGGTTCAATTCCCTCAGGGGTAGGTGCTGAATATGGATCTCCAAATTATATTGGACGCTCTAAAATTTCAGAACAGAAGTATGGGAAATCTAGGGTATATCAATATGATGTCATGTGCATCACCATTAATTTTATTAATTCTGATACAACACTTTCAAATCAGATACAAAAGGACTAGTTTCGACCTTGGGGGAAATGATAAGCAATCTTCTCCAAATGCTATGAAACTGAACGATATGACTCCCAAATCTTATGCACTGAACATGAAACTTGTATAACACATACAGTCCATACATCATAAATTCATCAATGGTTCACTTTTCCATTCGAATATATTAACATATCATTGGCATACATCAACATACTGGGGAAAATGGCACCATTTGCTCATTAATGATCAGATTTACATAGTTCCACTTGGAATATTGAACTAAAGATATTCAGAATATGAATAATAGATCATTTAAATCATATGATAAAATAATGGTTCATTATAAGCTCCCCAAAATAGAACAGCAGCTCACCAAATGCGCAATTCCTCAAGGATCATGAATATGTTGAGAAATTTTAAAATGGTTGGAGAAAAAAGATGAACTATAAGTGACCACGAGCTTCCCTGTAGCTTGCAACTACAACATATGAATCCATTAAAGCTCCAAATGAAAGTTCTGAATGGCCTTTCCAATTACCAACTAGGATGGGAATCTTTCACCCTCGAAATTGGTGCTAAGGCAAGTAGAGTAGCACTCCACTAGCTCTCCTCTCAAATGAAAATTATGAAAATGATCAAAATCCCTTATATTACTTGATCTATTTATTTTATAAACATCCTTATCCTTCTAAGGATCAAATTCAATCCATTAACTCCAAGCCAATTCGAATTAGGGAGGGAGTCAAGATTGGCCACTTGTCTTCCACCTTCCACCAATTCGAGTAAGAATCTCTTGGGCTTCTCTAACTCCCATGAGCGCTCACTTGGAGGCTATTTTTAGGAATGACATGTCATCTTGGTTAGATGTCAGCAATCAGGTCTTAATTTGTCATAGGTGTCATAGCATCTTCATCATTGTTGTCATAGAGGTTAGGGAATCTAGCCCAAGTGTCCAAGAACCTGTCATTTGACTCTTCCTCTTCCATGGGAGTTACACTTCCATCCCAATTCGAGCTATGATGCATATTTCCAAGTGTATTATCCTTCCAAATCATCCCAAGAATGTTGGACTTCTTATGGAGTCGAATTGACAAGAGGAGGATGCCATGTGGCATAGAAAATCTAGCTTGTGTGGGTTCCACATCCTCCATGTGTCTTCATGATCAATTGCCACTTTGATTTTCCCTTGTATTTATTTATTTAGCTCCTTTATTAAATATTTATGACATTATAATGTCCAAACATCATTTATTATCCCCCTTATTTGAAATCTGAATGTCTCCATCGAACCTAGGGAACTAGTAGGATTGGTGGAACTTTCCTATTATGAATTTATTGGTATGGGGACAATACAACTCCAAACAAAAAGCCCTAATTATTGAACTTAGGTGGTTCTATCTCCAAGTGTTTATCAAGTAGATGGTTTCATAACCATTTATGTCGAGCACACATATTCAAGCAACGATTCAAGTAGGGAATCCCAAATTTTCCAAGATAATTTTCTTTCAAGCAAACTCCATTTTCACTCTCGAGTATAACGCCCTTCCTAAAACTATACACCCTAGGTTAGGGAGGCACAAATACACATGTTCCAAGCACCCTAACCACACCAAACATAAATCCCTCAGTATTGGACTTAGGTGGTGCTATTTTCGAGTCCAAGGGTTAAGAAATTAGATGGTTACATAACCATTTCTGTTGAGTGCACTTCTCTAGGATACAACCCAATTAAGGTGTCCAACATGTTCCACGGTGGGAATGCACATGCCCAAATGCACCAACTCATCCACCCCACCTATTTTCATGCAACACATGCACCCTTCTATCAATGCATCTCCAATGTACCATACTTTTCCATGTGTCAAAAGTAGATGGAAAAACACTACAAGATAAAAACACCCATCATTGAGACTCTCTTCCATGTCACTGAGCACTAAGCACTGAAATACCTCTTACCCATAAAAATGGTGTTGACGTTTTATAACTAAAGGTGGCCTATTGATAACCAATGAAGTTGCATACCATGGTTTTTGTGGATATGTCGATGACGATTGTTTTGTTGAAGATTCATGTATTGGTGTAGTAACCATGCTTGCTCAGGACTATAAGAAGATAGCCAACCGTGGAAGTAGTGTATGACTCAGCAAAGGATATCCTAATGAAATGGCCAACTGTGTCATTTTCAGTGTAGGGTGAGTCAACTGTGTTGCTTGCAGCATTGTATGGAAATTGGAAAGCAAAAGAGAGCCAACTATGTTGCCTGCAATGTATGGCAAGAGAGAGAGCCATCCAAAGAGTATGTTGTTGTTGTCTATTACATGTCTGTTGTTGAGTAATTTCCCGAGGTCGAAGAGTCTGTCAGTACTGTTGAACAAATATTTTGAACAACTACCTAGTTATATCGTTGGCTATACTACTATGAAGCTAGTATGACCAAACTCTTTATATGCCCATAACTCAATGTCATTTCTACATTGTTGTTAGAATCTTAAGTGTTTAAGATTCACACACACACACACACACACACATATATATATATCCTACTGGTGTGAAACCTACTATTTTTATTTGTTGTTTCTAATACCGAATTGGTTTCACATTATGTTTCTCGTTTCTCATTTCTAGTAACATAGCAGTACTATTCATTCCAACAGGTTTGGGAAATTTATCAGCTACATCTAGTAGTCATACAGATAAGGAAAACACAAGGTGTATTACATAATCATCATCGTCTACAAAGAACAAATGGTCATTAGTTAGAACATGATTCTCCTCATATTGAAGTACAGACCTAACATCTAACATTGTTATTTCAACATTTTTAGTGTCTTCAAGGTCATTTATAAGATCCACCTCAATCCTTCTGCAAAGTATTTCCAACTCACTTCAAGTGCAAAGAGTTTTACTCAATGTCATTATGGCTTAGGGACATCATCTCATGTAGCTTATGGAACCTTTTCATATTCCAAACAATATTATTCCAATTGCAGATATGCATGGTTTTCCTCGGGTCCTGTATTAAGTTCTTTTCTAAGGAAATGGACACAACCTATACTCCCAAGCTTTCCAAGCACAATCTAGGTTATTGACAAGATTTCTTGCACAATGTGCTCGGATAATTTCAGTAGGAAAATAGAGTGGGAATTCTTACAATGTGGTGTAGGAAAATTCCAATTCCCTGCTATATTTATCACTTAGGTCTGTAATATGCAAATTAGAATATAAAACGGAGAACCACTTTGCGGATATATCTTCTCATTAACTAAAATTACATTAACAGGCATACCTTTCCACTTAGTACTTCAACATAATAGGTTCACATTCCCAATGCATCTCAATAACTGATGTATTCTATCTAATTACAGTTTAAAAATGCATACATGTTGTCTCTTATAATGAATTGAAAAAATTCATTTACTCACCCAGTGCTGACATATTAACATGTTTCAGACATTAACACCAAAGGATAAACTTCCACTGTCTCCAAAGAATCTTTAAGCTCCAACACAGTGCCAAATGGAAAAAATCCAAGCTCCAACAATTTCAAATTCAAATTACTCTTCCAGCTTTGAAACTCAACTCTAGCGTACAGTCCAACGTTGAACAACCTTCAACATACCTTCAAAAAGGACCTATGTCCACACAGTTCAGTCCACTTCAATATAGTTCATAGGAGCGTTCTACTTCTCAGGCATTCCTGTTTATGTTCAAGGTGTTTTCCCCTCCAATACACATCTATTGTGACACATATTTCATTAAATTTGGAAGTATTCTATTACAAGGACTTCATCCGCATTGAGTTTTTTTGTAAATATTTAAATATATATTCTATTAAATCTAGAAAAATTAACTCAAGAGAACCATTTCATTAATTTTGGAAGAATTAATCCAGTAAACTATTTCCTCAATTAATATTTTTTACTTAGTTCAAGTAAAATGTTAGTATTCAAGCATTTAAAAGGAAATATTACATCTCAAGTAGAACTAAATGGGTAGGACATAAATCATGTTGAATCTATGAATATCAATCATTTTCTAAATGTTAATATCTTTGAGACATGGAGATATATTATATAGGAATAATCCAATGAAGTTGCACACATAATTGCATACTATAATACTGGAAGACATTCTCTCTCTATATTCAAGGTGACTAAAGTAGTAGAAATATTTATATTATCAAATTATGCTATATAGAAAAATAAGTTATCACAGACAAAAGGTAATTTAAACATGTGGACTTCATCAACAATGAGTTATTTGTAAATCGCCATATTAAGTTGAGATAACATAACATAAAAATACTTTTAGTAGTGTCTTGAAAGCAACCAGTTACCATGAACATGTCAAACATGGGACTACTAAGTACAACGGTATCAATACACAATAGGTGTGAAAGAGGCTATTATAATAAATCAAATAGAGATAGTCGTATTAGTAATATTTTTTTACAACCAACCAAGATATTATAGTTGGAGATAATAGAACAAAGTCTCAACGTTTGAATTTAATGCCTAAATAATCCAAGATCCGGCTCTTTCCCACAAACTCAGAGTGTGGTGTTGACGATCAAACTAGGATGTTGTGAGGATCTCATAAGTGGAGGGAGGGTTCCTCATTTTCATTGTCTAAGTTGAATCTACTCCATTAGAAGATTAATAATATGTTTTGTGTTAAATTTCCCACCTCTTAGTGCCTTAAATAGGAAGCACCAAGGAGGAAGTAATCATTCAATAATGTTGTTTGGTGGTGGTACATGTGATCCAAGAAAGAGAGATATGAGCCTATCTCTTAAATCTATCATGTATATTAATTCTAGGCATCGTTAATTTGGGTATTTAAAGAATGTTAGGTACCATCAATCTGTCTCCACTCAAAGCCAAGTTCACTAACTAAGAGTGCTTAAATGAAGATTCAAGTCAATCCATTATGAAGGGAAATGTCACCAATTGACATAAACAAGTGGCCTCTAAGAACCAACTAACCCAGACAAGTATTCAATGGACACAACTAGGTCTTGAAAGAGAGGTACATAAGGAAGCATGCCACGACTATTAATCTCTCATTGTCAACATTGTTGATTTTGCAAAACCAATAACTCGATGTAATAATGGAAACCAACTGTAGAAAAAATCACGTTTGAGCATTTAACTTTCACCAAGAGGAGAAAATGATAAGAACTTTGAATGTATTGGATAAGAGACAGATGTTGAAACACATTTTTCATGGATTTTAGTCGAACTTTGTATGTTCCCATGTTCTTTGATTATTAATGATTTAAATTAACTACAAAAAAACTATCAATTAAGATATTGATTTTCAATATTAAGTGTATTGAAAGTCAATCATCCATGAAACATGATTCTCTAATGTATCATGATTAATCCACATAGCTATTTCCTCAATTAGAATTTTTTTATTACTTCTTGTAAAGCTTTAGTATTCTACCATTCAAAAGAAATTATTGTCTCAATTATAACTAGATGTGTAGGGCATAAAAAATAATGCATGTATGAATATCCCTAATTTGTTAAATGTTAAGAATTGTGAGACATTGAGATATATTATATAGAAATAATCCAATGAAAGTGCAAACATAGTAATTTCATGTCATGTTGAAATAGGTCTATCGGATATATTTGAGGCAACCAAACAGTTTGAAGTCATTCATCTATGACCCATGTCTCAAATTTAGCATGAATAATTGACTTAACACTCATTATCAAAAAATTCTAATAATTGTCTTAGAAAAGATGCATCATACTAGTTTATATGTAGTTTTATTTCAAAATTTATTTATCACATTTATACACTCATATTCATAAATATAATTAATTAAATGTCGATAAAATAACTTCATGTCATGTTGGCATATACGGGATGATTTCAATTTATTTAAAAATACAATTACATAAAAAGTTATCATTGGACAATGAAATCAAATGCCTTATAGTTCAAAAAATTCAAAAACATAATCCATCTATGGCACATCTCTAATGTCTCTTAAATTATTTTTAAGAAATGCAACTTTATTTAGAGAAGAATTTTATTTCAAAATTCCATCTGACATTTATAGATTCATATTAATGCATATTATATGCAATTAAAAGTCATTAATTGACTATGCCTTGTTAGTTTAAAATATGATATGATTATGATTACAAATATTAATTGATTTAAGTATACAAATTTATGAAAAGTTTTGTAGTGAAAAATCAAATTTCTTAAATAGTTTAAAAAGTTCAATTGAATCACCTATGACCAATTTCGTTTTAATTTAGCTTGGATAATCCACTTAGCATTTATTATCAAGTAAATTATTCTAATTTTTCGGTAAAAATTGCATCATTATATCAAAATTTAAATTTCACTTTTATACATGAATATTAATGCATATAAGTAAATAAAAATCAACAAATAACTTTGTGCATGGCTTAAATGAGATTATTATAATTAAAAATAATTTATGTAGCCATACAATTTTTTTTAAATATACAATAGACATAAAACTGTGCAATGCAACAAATTCAATGCAAACACAATTTTAAGCAATAATAAAAATGTATATTAATATAACTATCAATTCTCATATATTTCAAAAAAATATAAATTCATACAAATTGAATCACCAAAACATATGTCCAAGTTGTACTGAAAAATTGGAATGCTGTGATCAAATTTCTGGAAAAATAAACTTCATCTACTACAATGAAGTTGATGTTCTATTAAACATTATAATGTATTCATGTTTCCCTGTAATACGATGAAGTGTCTTAAGAAAGGGGAATAAAACTTTCATAAGTCAAGTATCTTGCTATTGTTCTGTATAGGCCTTTATCAAGATATGGTTTGACTGATATCCGACAAATTGAGAAGTAGGATTTAATGTATCTATTAGAAATACATTTGATTCTCCATATTTATCTCTATACTAGGACCACACATCTCTCAACCTTTTCTCATAATATTATATTGTACTCCATGCTTTGAATTTTCTTTGCAAACAACAACATGACCTATCCCATGTGAATTCAAAGCCCCTTATATCAATATATAATTTTTCAACTATGTGTCAAATGTACTTGTCAATGACATTTAATGTCCATATTGCAACATCATAATTTTGTAAGCAGTATTTTAATAATTATGACTGAAAAGGCTATAAAAAATAGGACCTGTTACCAAATTGCCAATCTGGTTTTCTTTGAATCTGACAATTCGATTAATCTCTAGTGTATGATGAGGAGAAAACTCCTTCCATTTCAAATATCAACAACATCTTTCAATTGATATTGATTCCAATCTGCACTACAACCACATGTATGACATTAACATAGCTCCACTTCATTACTTAACGACATCAAGACATAATATTTAAAAACATATTAACAAAGCATGTAACTCCTATCAATTACCATTATTTTCCATTTGTATGCAAAGGGAATTCTACAAGGAGTTAAATGGCAATTACAAAATATAATTACAATAGTCTCATTCTAGTGAACAAATTAATGATATGTTAACATATACATTAATATAAAACTTGTATTCTATTTTTATGGAGGAAGTCTTACTTGCAGACATTGATAAACCATTGAAATCAATGTTTTTATTATTTATAATAATTAGTGAATTGCAATCGAAAAATATAATTA
Source organism: Larix kaempferi (assembly GCA_027924585.1). Lineage (NCBI taxonomy): Eukaryota > Viridiplantae > Streptophyta > Pinopsida > Pinales > Pinaceae > Larix > Larix kaempferi. The sequence goes on along the minus strand of BSBM01001513.1, from coordinate 218,088 downwards.
CAATGACACAATTCAAACAATCAAACTAATTAGCTTTCATATGGTACTTTTCCACTTAACACAACCACATTGTCATCAAATACATTGCACCATGAAGAAAATCTAACTCGGGTTAGATTTTCTTCTAACAATATTGAATAGTGAATGAGATATAACATGTGTTAGCCTTGATATCTTAGCTTTCCATCTACCACAAACACATTGTCATCAACAACATTGCACCATCAAGGAAATCTGACTTAAGTTAGATTTCCTTCTAACAACATTGCACGGTGAAAGAAAGCTAATGCTTGCTAGCCTTCATAGGATAGCTTTCCATCCAACACAACCACATTTTCATCATGAAGGAAATCTAACTCATGTCATCATAACTAACGCATGCTAGCTTTCATATAGTAAATTTCCTTCTAGCACCATGAATGGAAAATATAATTAGAAAGGCCCAATTCAAATAATAAAATTAATTATATGTTAATTTCCACAGACAACCTAATGCTATGCTAAAATAAGAAAATTTTATAAGAACACATTTAACCATCCTTCAAAGCAATAATTTTGAAGAGATATAATGATCAATTAAACCAAAATTGCAAAAATTAGTTGCAACGGTCGAGTTCAACCAAACATAACATTTATCTATAATGGCTACATTCAACCTAATATAATAAATAGCTACTCAAATTAGTAACCTTTCTTGACACAATATCTCTATAAAAAAAACAAAATAAAAATATTTTAATTTCGAATAATGACAAAGTAAATCACCAATCTTTATATTCGCATTATGAAATATAATTCATCTTAAATTGAAAAATACTACAAATATAATAATGTCGAACAATTTAGTTTGGAATTTTTTTTTTCCAAATACTTGGTGCACCTATAAAACTATAATTCATTGTTAACCATGCATAAAATAAATTAACACACTATAAAGGGTGCTTTCCTACTTTATAGGAACATCATGATTTTTTAAAATAAAAATTTCCAAATACCAGTGTGGACAAGTGCGTACCCACTTGGTACGATGTCTTGCAGTAAATATTGCACATGGTAAATGTTGCTTAACAGATTTAGAATGGACCATGAATGGATTGTTAGTAATGGAATGCATCAATTTTATATAATAAAATATCATGTATCTTATATTGGTAGTGCAGTATTTTGTATATTTTTAATTTATAGTTCTTTACACGCAGACCATGACTCTGGATAAAAAATTACTAAAGTGCGTCATTACTAAAGTGCACTACACATATGGTGCATGCACCAACACTAGTGGTGCGCTAATCATAATCCCACGCATTGTTCGAAATTTTTTGAAGTTTTACACAAAGCAATGCAATGGTAGAACTTTAGCACACGACCCTAATGCATAGGCAAAAAAATGAATTGACGGTGCTACAGAATGTCCAATATACTGCACTACAAACATATGGGGCTTTTAATATATAAGTTCCATGAATTATAATATTAACGCATTGTCAATGGTGTGATTCAATCCCACTTTTTAAGCACTTCATGTGGTGCGCCTTGTGTATGTATATAGCACACCGAATTAGGTGCACCATGCAGTTAAAAAAAATCAAATGAAAGGTAAATTTAAAATTTTAACCCATTGAAAATGTAATGAAGAGTTAATAAAGAGTTTGCCTAGTCTTTTATGTGCGGGGAGGCATGTTTGGCATGTGTATTGGAGGGGAAAACACCTCTCTCTTATGGTCACAATAGTGGCCTATCACATCCTAGATGGGAAGTGCATTAGCTACTCCCTCTTATATTATGCACTAGATTCCCCCTTTTATGTTATGTATATTTTTTAGTGAAGAGATCTAGATGTATTAGGTGATCTACCTCTTTTCTATTATGTATATTTTTTTAGTGAAGAGATCGAGATGTATTAGGTGATCTACCATTTCTTGTTATATATTTTTTTTCTTTGGGACATTCCAGTGCTATGTTTGATGGAAGGATAGTCTTCCCATTTGCTTCAGATTTTATTTATTTATTCTTTGACAGGTTTTTGGCCACTTGTCCCTCATTCAACTGTATCCCTCCTAGGTCAGGGACCAATGTGCATATGTGTGTTATACCCTTATTTTACACCCTCGGTGTCTATAGGAGACTCACCATACTTGTTATTCCTAGACACTTCCTTTCTCTCCCTTGACTCTGAGCATTATTGTCAGTTTGAGGACTATCAACCTCTATTCACTGTTAAGGGATTGATAATCTTCCACTCAGTCTCTTCTTGAATTACAGGAAGAGAGAAACCATATCCCACCTTGCAGTATTGACATGGAGTCATGGACTTAGAACCGTCATATTTGGTTAGTTTTTTAGGAAGATGATTTTGATGATTTGGATCCACATGTCATGGGCTTGGGAACTAATAATGCCAACTCGAGTGTGACAAACTCTAGGAGTCTACATTCATCCAATTTCCTCCTTTTTCCATTTATATAATGAATTTAATTTAAGGGATGAAGGAAATATTGAAGAGCGTATTGTTATGATGTTAGATTTCAGAGTGAAAGGTATGTGCATGATGTAGCTTCTATCTTGATTATATTAATGCTTGAGACATTTGATTTTCATGGTTTTTATGGTTTGATTATGTGTAGGAAATATGTCATGTCCCATCCCTAGTGGCCTTGGTCACTACTTGGATCCTTCCATCCCTAGGGGGTCTAAGTCAATTAATTAAATGAAGATTTAATTAATGGGGTAATTTTGAGGCATAATATAATAGTATTTAATTAATTACCAAATAATTAATTAAATTTCTGAGTTGGAATTATTTTTGTTATTAATTCATCAATATTACTAATAAATGTTTCAAGTCTATGATGAATTGGCTAGGAGGTCGAATTTGGATCAAGTGGGCCAATCTTGCCTTAGTGGCAAATTCTCAGAAAATCAAGGAATCGAGTGGAGGAAAGGAGGCAAGGAAAATAAAATGGAAAATGTCAAAAGAAAACAAAAACAAGCAAAAGCAGAAAAGGAGGAAAGAAATAAAGTGGCAACATTCATAAAAGATCACAAAGGCGCACTTGCTAAAATCAGTGAAGGAAGACAAAGGCAGGAATTTTTTTCTAAGCAAGAAGTTGCCATTCCTCTCAAGGAATGTGCCCTCCCTCATCCACACACATGTTTGGCTTATGAAACAAGTCACTTCATCTATTTAATGATGTTTCCAACTCCATTTGAGAACTTTTGATCATTTGATTTTTTGTCTGAGAGCTATGAGCCTCTCTTTGTTGAGTGATGTGCCTCAACATTTTTCTTGGGAGATGTGCCCCAAGGCCCCATAGTTTCCAGTAAGTAGTATTCAGGTCCAGAAGATTTTATTGCAGCCAATAACATCCATATCAGTCCATCATTGAAGATCTATAGTCATCTTGAAGAAGAGATCACTACTACAGTGGATTTACAGCTAGTTTTGGAGGAGAATTACCAAAAGAAGGAGATAGAAATTAGTGAATGTGCCTAGGAACTTTAGAGATATCAGTGAGCCATTATTTACAGAGATCATAAGTTTCCCATGTCCAGAGATCAACTTCATATCTGATCTCCACCTTCTTCTCCCACTTCTACATCTTTCTCAGCTAGATTTGGAGGAGTTTTCCCTGGAGGAGATAGATAGTTTGGTAAATGCGCCCGAGTGAAGATCAGGAGCTCATTGTGAAGAAAATATTATACATATGACCTGTAGATGATATGACAACAAATTCAGAATAGAGACACATTAAAATTCCTACTTCTTCCCTTCATTCTCCATCAAATGTAATGAATTTTTAGCCCGTGAGGCACTATAAGTTTGGAAGTCAGTTAAATCAATAAAACAAGAGTTCTGATATCTGATTTTCGACTTGCATCTGTTCATTATGTTATATCAAAGCATTTAAATACTTCGTAATAGATTTTATGAATTATGGAAGCAGTTTAATGAATAAAATTGCAAGACTAGCTCGTTGGGTGTTATTTCTAGACTAGTTTTACAGTTATGACTACTAATTCAATTCTGAGCATCAGTTTGACTCCCTATCAGTTGTATAAGGTTAAAAAATCAGTATACATTCCATATCAGTCCCTTTATTAATAATTTGGATGTATTTAACTTTATTTGGAAAACCCCGGAATTTAACTAGCTCAATAATCCCCATTGTGCACTTGATTCCCAAATCACTCCAAACCTTTCCAAATTCATTTGAATACTTTCCAGTGCATCCTATAATTTCACTTGACTATTATATATCTGCCATAAAATCAGAGAATCCCTCACCCAATCTTGTTGGCATATGCTAGAAGCTCAAGAAGCCTCGAAGTAGGCAATGGAATCACTATGTTGCTGAAAAGTGAACGGCTCTAGTACATCGTGCCAAGGAATTCTACTCGTACCATATTTATCTGCTGTTGCACACTCATCCATTTAAATTCCAGAATGTAATCTCATCCCTACCATCCTCATTCATTGTTTCAGTCCTCGTCACTTACATCCTACTCAGTTTAAGAAATTGCCTAAACATTGACTAGTAAAATTTTGATAAAGCCTGAGTTTGGAGATAATATTTTGTCCAAATCTTGGTTGGAATATTACAGTGGTATGATATCATGGTCCTCTAAACATGCTCTCAATTTTGGGTTATGAGTCTTAAGAGAATACCAATCCCCAAAGGAAAGAACCCTGAAGAACCATTTGTGGAAGAAGAAGAAGTAGAATCTACTGGAGGGAAAATACTAGGGGGGAAGAACATGTATGACAATGATGATAAGGAAGATTTTATAATTTTTGTGCAGAGTATGTTAGAAGGGCTGCATGACATATCTCATAATATTATTCAATCTAGGCAAGAAACTAGAGAATTTTGGCTAAGCAGTTAGGACAGAAAGAGGTATAAGGGAGTTGCAGTGGCTCTCAGAATGATGATAGGAAGATCCCTAGTGGATTTATATTTTCTAAGACTAGTCCTCATAATAGGCCTAATGAATTCAAATATGAATCCAAAGATCAGCTCCAACAAACCATGCCAAAATTCCTTGATGAACATAGGGAAGAATAACCTGAGATTCCCATTGAGTCAGTTAATGCATGGGAAGATCGGTATGTAGAATACCAGACTCTGAGTGAAAAGTGCAGAAGGGCTTTGCCTTTAAAGGATTTATGTGAAGCACAAAACATAAATCAGCCAAGAGGAGGGAATAGGTAGCCAACATATAACTATGAGATGAGAAATGCAATTGCTAAGATTTAGCTACCTTTCTTTGATGGGTCAACAAAATGCATTGCTAGCTCCTAGGTGCAGAAGATAGACACCTATTTCCAGCTGAATCCAATGGCTGAAAGGGATTCCATCAGAATGGTAACTCTGCATTTGCAAGATGAAGCTAATGACTGGTGGTTCCATGGCATGAGGAATTTGGTCCATGACCAAGTGACTTCATATTCATAATTTAATAGGATATTAATGGAGAGGTTCGATAGAAGGGACCCTGAAATTGCCTTCAGGGAACTGGCACATGTTAAGCAGACCGGAACTATCGAAGCTTATATCTCTAAGTTCCAAAATTTGGCTGTAATGGTTCCTGATAAATCTGAAGTCTGCTTAATTCTTCTGTTCATAGAAGTTCATAGAAGGATTAGCAGAACCATTAAAAGGGATGGTTAAATCCTACCGACCAACTATCCTACAAGAAGCAATGAGCAGAATAAGGGATATGCAAGATGCAATCCCAAGAACTAGATATCCACCAAAGTTTAATGCACATGCTAAATTTCATAACCAAAATCCATCATGCAGAAATGTGGCATCCCCAAACAAGAAAGAATACTGCCAAGAACCTTCGGTTCTGGGGCACAAATGTGCCAAGGGGAAGGCTCATTACATAGAATTTTTTTTTTGAAAGTGATGAGGAAGAAATGAGTGCAGAAGTAAAAGCAGAAGAACAAGTAGAGGAGGGGTATGATACAACAAAATAAGAAGAACCCCCACAACCAAAAAGAAAGATTGTAGTTTTGAGTGGAGTTCCCCGCTACCACACTATGAGATTTAAGGGAGTTGTAGAAGGGCATAAGGTATCAGTTTTGGTCGATGGGGATGCCACACATAATTTCATTGATGCAGCCATGGTAGAGAGAAGGAAACTCAAATCTGAAAAATTTAGAGGTTTCACAGTCATTATTCCAGGAAAAAACAACACGATGTAGTGTGACCGGTGGATTCCCAAACTGCAGGTATTTGTTGGAGACCATACTATAATTGATCATTTTTATATTGTTGATGTTCCTGATACTAATGTTGTTTTGGGAGTACAATGGTTGTTTTCCATTGGTGAGTATGTGGTAAATTACCAGATCCCTTATATGTGCTTTAAAAATAATGAAGGAAAACAAGTGGTTTTGAGAGGTGTCAACACCTACCCAAAATAAGTAATTTATGCACACAGTATGAGATCAGTTTTGAGGCATGGTGACATAGAGTGGGATGCTAATTTTTTTATCACCACCAAAGGGACCACCATTGATGTATCACAACATCCATAAGATATAGAAATATTGCTCCACAAACACAAAAAGGTGTTTGAAGATCTGCCACATGGAAGGCCTCCTGATAGGGGTACTGAGCATTGGATAAAGATAGAACCTGGTACTATTCCTATAAAAATCCACCCCTAAAAACACCCCAAAAGATTGAAGGATGAGATAGAGAAAACCATCAAAGAGCTTCTTGAGATGGGGTTCATAAGACAAGGCTCAAGTCCCTTTGCTTCATTGGTGGTTTTGGTCAAAAAGAAATATGGAACAATGCGCATGTGCATTGATTATAGGGCTTTGAATAAGAAAACCATCAAGAACATATATCCTATTCCAAGGATTGATGAGCTGATGGATGAGCTACATGGAGATAAATATTTTTCCAAGATTGATCTTCGTTTTGGTTACCACCAAATAAGAATGAAAAATGAAGATATTCAAAAAACTGCTTTTCGGTGCCATTTTGGGCATTTTGAATTTATGGTCATGCCTTTTGGCTTTACAAATGCACCAGCAACTTTTCAGTCTTGCATGAACAGAATATTCAGCAAATAGCTCCATAAGTATGTAGTTGTATTTTTTGATGACATTCTAATTTATAGTAGGACATGGGAAGAGCATTTGCAACATTTGGACAATGTTCTAACACTTCTTGCAGAATAGTATTTTTATGCGAAACTGTCAAAATGTGAGATTGGTTTGAAAGAGCTCCTCTATCTTGGACACATCATTGGGAAAGAAGGAGTCAAGGTACACATGGAGAAGATCAAATCCATCCTTGAATGGCCAAGCCCAAAGAACATAACATCCCTAAGAGGATTCATTGGCTTGTGCAAATACTACAGAAAATTTGTAAAAGGATTTTCTAAGCTCACCTCTCCCTTGAAAGACCTCACAAAGAAGGGTGATTTTTGATGGTCTGATGAGGCTGAAAAGCTTTTAATAGAATGAAGGAAGTTATGAGTAGCTTCCCAGTACTTGCACTTCTAGATTTCAGCCAACCTTTTATATTGGAGTGTGATTCCTCAGGTGAAGACATTCGAGCAGTATTAATGCAAAACATGCATCCTATTGCTTATGAGAGCAGAATATTGCAGCCCCATGAAAAGATATATTCTATCTATGATAAAGAGATGTTAGCCATCATGCATGCCTTGGATAAATTCAGACAATATCTGAGGGCAGGCAAGTTCATAGTCAAGACTGATCACAACAGCTTGAAGCATTTCTTGACCCAAAAAGAGCTGAATGACAGACAACAAAAATGGGTAAGCAAAATTCAGTCTTATGATTTCGACATAGAATATAAGAAGGGTAAGTTGAATGTAGTTGTAGATTCCCTCTATAGAAAACCTGCTTTTTCTTTGATGCAAATTCCTACTGATTGGAAAGATCAACTAGCTAGAGAATATTCAAAAAATCAGTTTGCTTGTGAAGTTTTGGATAGGATGATTCAGGATGACTCTTACCAAGCTATCAATGATGTTATTCATTACAAGAACTAGATTTTTCTAACTCCTGAATCCAAGTTAAAAGAACAGATTTTGGTGGCTTCCCACAATGCACTAGTAGTAGGCCATCCTGGATTTTTGAAAACTTATCGGAAGGTAAGAGAGAGGTTCACTGGAAGGGCCTCAAAGATCATGTTTAAAGGCATGTGAGGGAGTGTACTGCATGTTAGAAAAATAAGGTTGAACACACTCACCTTGCTGGTCTCCTTCAAACATTTCCAATTCCAGAAAAAAATGGGAAAGTGTGTCCATGGACTTCATCACCTGACTGCCAAAATCTCAGGGTAAGGACAACATTTTTGTAGTAGTTGATAGGTTGACTAAATTCTCTCACTTTTTTGCTATCACATCAACTATTACAGCCAGTCAAGTAGCTGCACTTTTCTTTAAAGAAATATTCCAATTGCATGGTCTCCCCAGGATCATAATCAGTGACAAAGACAATAAGTTCACTAGTGCTTTCTGGAAATCTATGTTTAAGCTGGTTGGAACTAGTCTAAATCTCAGTACAAGCTATCATTCTCAGAATGATGGCCATACTGAGAGGGTAAATCAGTGGCTGGAAGGGTATCTCCAAAACTATGTTACCGGGCAGTAGAAGGCATGGGTCAATTGGCTATGCCTGGGAGAATTCTTCTATAATACCACATTTCATATGTCCATTGGAATGGCCCCATTCAAAGCTCTGTATGGATATCAACACCCCACTTTTTCAGATATGATTTTTGGGAATTTCAAAGCACAAAAGGCAAAGGATTGGCTGCAAGAGAGCCAAGACATACTCAAGGCACTTAAGGAAAATTTGTAGGTTGCACAAAACCAACAGAAACCATATGCAGATAAGAAGAGAACAGACCGAACCTTCCAAGAAGGTGACTTAGTTTATTTGAGGTTGCAACCCTATAGGAAATCCACTTTGAAATCGAAGGGGGCTAAGAAACTACTACCGAGTTTCTATGGGCCATACAAGATCACAAGGAAGGTGGGTGAAGTTGCTTATGAACTAGACCTACCATTTGGAAGCAAGATACACAATGTTTTCCATGTGTCATGCTTGAAGAAAACAGTTGGCCAACATGTGACTGTTTCAGAAATATCGTCTCCCCTTGATGTTGAAGGACACCTGGTCTTAGAACTAGAAGAATTTTTTTTAGGTAAGAGAGAGGAAGTTGAGGAACATAATTATTAAAGAATATCTAGTGCAGTGGAAGGGGTTGCCCAGTGAAGATGCCACCTAGGACGATGAAAAGATTTTGGAGCATCCTAGTTTGAAACTTCTTGACGACAAGAAGTCTTGGGAAGGGAGGACTATCATGTCCCCTCACTAGTGGCCTTGGATCCTCCCATCCCTAAGGGTTCTAAGTCAATTAATTGAATGAAGATTTAATTAATGGGGTAATTTTGAGGCATAATATTATAGTAGTTAATTAATTACCAAATAACTAATTAAATTTATGAGTTGGCTAGGAGGTCGAATTTGGATCAAGTGGGCTAATCTTGCCTTAATGGCAAATTCTCAGAAAATAAAAGAATCCAATGGAGGAAAGGAGGCAAGGAAAATAAAATGGAAACTGTCAAAAGAAAACAAAAACATGAAAAAGGAGGAAAGGAGGAAAGAAAGTAAGTGGCAACATTCAGAAAAGAAGTCAAAAAGAAAGTGGCAACATTCAAAAAAGATCACAAAAGCACACTTGCTAAAATCAGTGAAGGAAGGAAAATGCAGGAAAGTTTTTCTAAGCAAGAAGTTGCCATTCCTCTCAAGTAATGCGCCCTCCCTCATCCACACGTGTGGTTGTCTTGTACAACATGTCACTTAAGATATTTAATGATGTTTCCAACTCCATTTGAGAACTTTTGATCATTTGAATTTTTGTCTGAGAGCTCTGAGCCTCTCTTGGTTGAGTGATGTGCCTCAACATTTTTCTTTGGAGATGTGCCCCAAGGCTCCATAGTTTCTAGTAAGCAGTATTCAGGTCTAGAAGATGTTATTTTAGCCAATAAAATCGATATCAGTCCATCATTGAAGATATACAGTCATATTGAAGAGGAGATCACTACTATAGTGGATTTGCAGCTAGTTTTGGAGGAGAATCACCAGAAGAAGGAGATAGAAATCAATGAATGCACCCAGGAACTTCACAGAGATTAGTGCACCATTATTTGAAGAGATCGTAAGCTTCCTAGGTCCAGATATCAATTTCAGATCTTATCTCCACCTTCTTCTCTCACTTCTACATCTTTCTCAACTAGATTTGGAGGAGTTTTCCCTGGAGGAGATAGATAGTTTGGTAAATGCGTCCCAATAAAGATCAAAATATCAGAATCTTAGTGTGCAGAAAATATCAGACATTTGACCTATAGATGGTTTGATAACAACTTCAGAATAGAGCCACTGTAAACATCCTACTTCTTCCCTTCATTCTCCATCAAATGTAATGAATTTTTAGCCTGTGAGGCACTGTAAGTTTGGAAGTGTTGGTTATGGAGCCAGATCTTCTAGTTTCATAGATGATATTGTATCAGCCATGTTTGTACCCCAATTGTTTATGATATGTAGGTGGACTGTACAGTCACCCCCTCGGGGGGGCATCGCCCCCCCACGGGGTTCCAGGGGGGATCATCCCCCTTGGATGGGGGGTCCAGGGGCCAGCGGTCCCCCGGCAAGGGTTCGGGGGTAGTGCCCCCGAGAAATGGGGGTTCAGGGGCAACGCCCTCGAAGAAAATTTTTGGCACTATTTTGCAGGCCCATGGTTTTGAGTATCCTGTGGTATTTTCCCATTGTATTTCCCTTATAAAATAAAGACATTGTAATACAGCTAGGCAGATGATGTATTAGTTTTTATGCATTGTAAAGATCTCTAAGATCAGGAGAGAGACTATGAAACAGAGAAGAGGAAGCGCAGCTGTTGTGCTGCAAGTTGTATCCCTTCACCTTGCTGGACGGTAATAATAAGAAGGACTGGCAAATTCAGTGTGGATGTAGCCCAAGTTGGGTGAACCACGATATATCTGTGTCTCTCTTGTAATGTGTATGTGTGATTATATTTGCATTTCTGTTTATTGTTATTGCTCTGCGATCCTGTTTTCTAACAATTGGTATCAGAGCCAAAGGTCTATTTGGCAGTTAAACCCGCAGGAAGCTAGGGTTTCTGGTTCGAGTGGGAGCAATGGCAGAAGAAGGAAAGTTTAAGGTCGAGAAGTTTAATGCCCAAAACTTCGGGTTATGGAAGATGGAAATGGAGGACTATCTGTACCAGAAGGATCTATTCCTACCATTGGGAGGAAAAGAAAAGCAGCCAATGGCTATGAAGGACGAAGAATGGGAGGTTCTTGACAGAAAGGCTCTGGGAACAATACGGTTGAGCCTGGCTTCATCGGTGGCTTTCAATATCTCAAAAGAAACGACAACAGAGGGTTTGATGAGCACATTGGGTAAGCTGTATGAAAAACCATCGGTCTACAACAAGGTATTTCTAATGAAGCATTTATTTAATATGAAGATGTCTGACGGTGGATCTGTCACTGATCATTTAAATGAGTTTAATACGGTTACAAATCAGCTAAGTTCTGTAAGTGTAAACTTTGATGATGAGGTTAGGGCTCTTCTAATCTTGTGTTCATTGCCAGAAAGCTGGAATAGCTTGGTCATGGCTGTAGGTAACTCTGTCTCTGGTTCAAACACCTTGAAATTTGATGATGTTATTGGTGTTATTCTTAGCGAGGAAATGCGAAGAAAAAGCACAGGTGAGACATCAGGTAATGCATTGACCATGGAGAGCAGGGGAAGACAAAAGGAGAGAGGAAAGAGCCAAGGTAATCATGGAAAGTCTAAAACGGGTAGATCCAAGTCCAGACTGGGAAAGATAGAGTGCTGGAACTATGGAAAGAAAGGACATCTGAAGAAAGACTGCAAATCTCTAAAGAAGAAAGGAGATGCACATAAGGAAACTACCCAGGAAGCAAATGTAGCAGGTGATGTGTTACAATATGCTTTGATTATTGCATTAGATAATACTAGTGATTATTGGGTAGTAGATTCAGGAGCTTCATGTCATGCTACATCCCATAGGAAATACTTTCATGAGTATGTTCCTGGTGACTTTGGACATGTTTTATTGGGTGATGATGAGCCATGTAAAATTGTTGGAATGGGTAAGGTATGGATAAAAGTTAAGAATGGAACTGATTGGTTGTTGAAAGAAGTTAGGCATATTCCTGCTATGAAAAGAAATCTGATCTCAACAGGGCAGTTGGGAGATGGCGGCTGTCTATCTACGTTCGGAGAAAAGTGGTGGAAGATCACTAAAGGATCAATGGTGATAGCAAAAGGATACAGAGTAGGTATGTTGTATTTATGTACTCATAATACTGACCATTTTATCTCTTTAGCTTCCACAGGAACAGATACAACATTGTGGAATCATAGGCTTGGCCACATGAGTGAGAAGGGGATGCAAATTCTCCACTCAAGGAAGTTGCTGCCGGATTTGAAGCAGGTAAGTTTGGAATTCTGTGAAAACTGTGTTTATGGAAAACAGAAGAGAATCAGATTTCTCAGGGTTGGGAAACAGAAGAAGAATGAAAAATTAGAGCTTGTGCATACAGATGTATGGGGACCGGCTCAGGTACAATATCTTGGTGGCTCTCATTATTATGTTACATTTATTGATGATGCAACTAGAAAAACTTGGGTTTATTGCATTAGACAGAAATATGATGTGTTTGCTACTTTTAAGAAGTGGAAAGATTTGGTTGAGAATGAGACAGGAAAAAGATTGAAGTGTCTCAGATCTGATAATGGAGGTGAGTACTGCGGCAAGGAGTTTGATAGTTACTGTTCATACCATGGGATTCGTAGAGAGAAGACAGTCCCAAGAACACCACAGGAAAATGGTGTGTCAGAAAGGATGAACAGAATGATCATGGAGTGTGCAAGGTGTATGAGACTGCATGCAGGGTTGCCCTTACAGTTTTGGGCGGATGCTGTAAATACTATTGTTTATTTAATAAACAGAGGACCTTCAAGTGCTTTGGATGGTGGCATTCCAGAGGAAGCATGGACAGATAAAAAGGTAAACTACTCATTTCTGAGAACATTTGGTTGTGAAGCATTTGTCCATATTGATAAAGAAAATAGAACAAAGCTTGAAGCTAAATCGAAGAAATGTACCCTTATTGGATATGGGGTTGATGAATTTGGTTATCGTTTATGGGATTATGAAAATAACAAAATCATCAGGAGTAGAGATGTGATATTCAATGAAAAGGTCATGTATAAAGATCAGTTGCAGGGAAAGAAACAGGAAAAGGAAAACACAGAGTACATAGTGCTTGATGAAATTAAAGAAAATGAAGTTCCGAAGGTGCCAGAAAATCAAGAGCAGCAGCAAGTACCTGAAACTCCTGCAACTGTAAGAAGATCTACTAGGTTAAGTAGACTCCCTGAACGATACTCTCCTTAAATGTATTGTTTATTGATGACTGATTCTGGTGAACCAAAATGTTATGAAGAAGCAATGCAGGTGGAAACTAGAAAGAAGTGGGAGGAAGGCATGAATGAGGAGATGGACTCATTGGTAGGAAACCAGACTTGGGATTTGGTTCAGTTGCCTGTTGGTAAAAGAGCATTGCAAAACAAATGGATTTACAGGTTGAAGGAAGAAGAAGGAGGTAAGAAGCGGTACAAGGCTAGACTTGTTGTAAAGGGGTTTGCACAGAAGAAAGGTATAGATTTTGATGAAATATTTTCTCCTGTTGTTAATATGACTTCAATTAGGACTATCTTAAGTCTAGTGGCGGTAGAATATTTGCATCTTGAACAGTTAGATTTAAAAATAGCCTTCGTCCATGGGGATTTGGAGGAAGAAATATATATGCAGCAGCCACAAGGGTATGAGGTTAAAGGTAAGGAGGATCTGGTATGCAGGTTGAAAAAGAGCTTGTATGGCTTGAAGCAAGCTCCAAGGCAGTGGTATCTAAAGTTTGACAGGTTTATGACAGAACAAGGTTATAGTAGATGTCATTCTGACCACTGTGTTTTTTTCAAGAAGCTAGACAATGGAAGATATATTATCTTGTTATTGTATGTGGATGACATGCTTGTTGTAGGGTTTGACATGTAGGATATAAATGTACTCAAAAGGAAGCTAGCTAATTCATTTGCGATGAAGGATTTGGGTGCTGCAAAGCAAATCCTTGGTATGAGAATAACGAGAGACAGGAAAAATCACAAATTAACATTGTCTCAAAGTGAGTACATACAAAAGGTGTTGGAGAGGTTCAGAATGCAAAATGCAAAACCTGTAAGTACACCTTTGGCTAGCCATTTCAGTCTAAGTAAGGAAATGTGTCCCAAGACACAAGAAGAGATAGATTACATGTCCAAGATTCCCTATCAATCAGCAGTTGGCAGCTTGATGTATGCCATGGTGTGCACAAGACCAGATATTGCACATGCAATGGGAGTTGTGAGTAGATATATGAACAATCTAGGTAAAGAACATTGGAAGGCAGTACAACGGATTCTCAGGTATTTGATAGGTACTACCACTGAGGCATTATGTTTTGGAGGTTCAGACACTGTTCTATAGGGATATGTTGATGCAGATGATAAGGATAGCAGGAGGAGCACCACAGGGTATGTGTTTACTGTAGGTGGAACAGCAGTAAGCTGGATTTTGAAACTACAGAAGGTTGTTGCACTTTCAACAATAGAAGCAAAGTATGTTGCCATTACAGAGGCTAGTAAAGAGATGATTTGGTTGCAGAGGTTTATGGAGGAAGTGGATAAGAAGCAGAAGGATAGCAGATTGTATAGTGACAGCCAGAGTGCCATTCACCTTGCAAATACCTCAGCATCCCATTCCAGGACTAAACATATACAGCTCAAGTACCATTTCATACGCTCTATTCTGGAAGATGAACTGTTAAAGCTGGAAAAGATACATACTAGCTAGAATCCTGTAGACATGTTCACAAAGGTAGTGACCAGAGAGAAACTGAGTTCGTGCTCGGTTTCAGTTGGCCTTGGAGCATGAAGGTGAAGAGGAGAAATTTGCCAAGTCCAAGTCTAGCAAGTGCAGTAGTGGTGGAGTTGCTGTGATCAGTCTCCAAGTGGGAGATTGTTGGTTGTGGAGCCAGATCTTCTAGTTTCATAGATGATATTGTATCAGCCGTGTTTGTACCCCAGTTTTATATGATATGTAGGTGGACTGTACATTCACCCCAATGGGGGGGTGTGGGGGGGCATCGCCCCCCCACGGGGTTCCAGAGGGGGATCATCACCCTTGGCTAGGGGGTCCGGGGGTTCGGGGGCAGCACCCCCGAGAAATGGGGGTTCGAAGGCAACGCCCCCGAAGAAAAATTTTGGCGTTATTTTCGCCAGCTGTTTTGTGGGCCCATGGTTTTGGGTATCCCGTGGTATTTTCCCATTGTATTTCCCTTATAAAATAAATACATTGTAATACGGCTAGGCAGATGATGTATTAGGTTTTATGCATTGTAAAGATCTCTGAGATCAGGAGAGAGACTGTGAAACAGAGAAGAGGAAGTGCAGCGGTTGTGCTGCAGGTTGTATCCCTTCACCTTGCTGGACGGTAATAATAATAAGGACTAAAAAATTCAGTGTGGATGTAGCCCAAGTTGGTGTTAAGTTTAAACCAAATAACCAAGCAAGATCACTGAAAGAAGCATAATCACAAGACACACAATATATCCTGGGAAACCCTCATGGGGTAGAAAACCCAGTAAAGCTTTCCTCAATAAGATGAACAACCAAAATACAAGATGTGCTCCTCCTTCCTTTGTCTCCTTAGCTGATCTCCCAAACAAGTGCGCACTCTTCCACAAGTGAGTGAGTGATCTAATGAGGAGTTCACCTCCTCTATTTATACTTGACTCTCAACTGACTAAAAGACCTGTTGGGGCCGACCTCACCTGGAGAAGTCTAATAACCCCTAAAATATAACTACAGGGCCGACCCACACATGGTGGGTCTAATAACCCTAGTTAATATCAAACCCTGGAGGAATAAACATCTCCAAATACATAGTAGGATTACCTCGGAGGAATGAAACATCTCCGGAATAAATAATGTACAATTATAATATTCTTAGAAGTTACAATATTCAACAGTTGGGTGAACCATGATATATCTATGTCTCTCTTGTAATGTGTATGTGTAATTATATTTGCATTTTTGTTTATTGTTATCGCTCTGCGATCCTGTTTTCTAACAGGAAGGAAGTTAAATTGATAAAAGAAGAATTATGATATATTATTTTCGAATTGAATATGTTAATTATGTTATATCCAAGCATTTAAATAATTCAGAATAGATATTATGAATTATGGAAGCAGTTTAATGAATACAATTGCAAGACTAGCTCATTGGGTGTTATTTCTAGACTAGTTTTACAGTTATGACTGCTAATTCAATTATGAGCATGAGTTTGACTCCCTATTAGTTTTAGGAGGTTAATAAATCAGTATACATTCCATATCAGTCCCTGTATTAATAATTTGGATGTATTTAAATTCGTTTGGAAAAGCCTGGAATTTAACTAGCTCAACAATCCCCATTGTGCACTTGATTCCCAAATCACTCCAAACCTTTCCAAATTCATTTGAATAATTTCCAGTGCATCCTATAAGCTCACTTTACTGTTATATATCTTCCATAAACTCTGATAATCCCTCACTCAGTCTTGTTGGCATATGCTAGAAGCCTAGGAAGCCTCGAAGTAGGCAATATAATTACTCTGTTGTTGAAAAGTGAATGGTTCTAGTACATTGTGCCAAGGACTTCTGCTCAGACCATATTTATTTGTTTCCTCACACCCATCCATATAAATTCCAGAAATTAATCGCATCCCTACCATCCTCACTCATTGTTTCGATCCCCATCACTTACATCCTGCTCAGTTTAAGAAATTGCCTAAAACTAACTAGTAAAATTTTGATAAAGTGTGAGTTTGGAGATAATATTTTGGCCAAATATTGGCTAGAATATTACAAAATAGGTGCAAATGAGCTAGAGAAAAGTACACCAAATCTACACTAGGAAGGGATCTACATCAATGGACATCACTAGTGACAAAGTGAGTTACCTTCCTACCTTTTATTTCTACCTAATATTTTGTCAAGATTAGATCTAGAGTAGAAAGCATAGTGGTCTACCCCCCATCTATCCTGGATCAAGCGATAGATATCCAAGAGAGGTATTATCTGTCCACAAAAGGGAAATTTCTACCAACAATGTGAATGTAGGGTAAGATGTTTCCTAAGAGGGACCAGTTGGAGTTCCCATGTAGGATTACACCAGAGGTACTAGAGATGCTCTCCAGTGAGGATTATCATACCATGGATCTTGTGCATGAGTACCCATATGCAAGGATGGAATAGAAAGGATGTCAAAACATTCGATTTACCCATGATGACCCACCAAATGGTAGAGGTAATATTAGCATTATGTAATTTTATTAGCTTATTTAATGCACATGTGAATTATTGTAACATTTTATTTAAATCTTTTAACTATTGTTGTCTACTATTTTTTATAAATTGTCACATGTGATGGTGAGGTTTCTCCCCAATATTGAGAGATGTCGTAGGCTTATGATATCCATCAGTTATAGATAATAGTCATGGGTCAATCCATGAATGAGGTTCACAATTTTTTGCAAGCGGAGTGCCAAAAATTTGTGCCACAAACCATCGATCGAGGTATTTTAAATCTCTCGATCGAGGTATTGAAACCTTGATAGAGGGTTTCAAAATACCTCAATTGAGGGATTTAAAATACCTCGATCGAAGGTTTTAAAATACCTTGATCGAGGGTTTGTGGCACAAATTTTGAAGAGACCTCGATCGAAGACTATGTAAAACCCTCGATCAAGGTATTTTAAAAGCCTCGATCGAGGGCCTAAAAACCAGGCCGAGAGCCCTTTTCACTACCGAAAGAAACTTATGTTTGCATTTCAGAGGATTAAACTATGTCATTAAATGCACATAAATGGGCGTACTTGATACCATTGGATTCGTCAATGAATCCTCTATCCATGTACATATAATTTATGAATTTTTATATTCGTATGCCATTTGTTTTTAAATTTATGCTAAAGTTTACCCTTAAAAACCTTGTCGACAACTACGAATGAGCTCAAAGATAAATCAACAACATTCAAAATACACATCCAATAAAATTGAAAAAATATACAAGAACTACATCAGTGCGTCCTCTTCAAAAAGGTATTTTTAGTTTTTCAAATTATGTAAACAATCAAAATATTTGGTGCACACACGCAAATGTGTGCAAAATGGGACTGAAATATTCACTGGTGAGTTAAAAAAAAATAAAATATAATGTTTCGAGAAAAATATGTATGCACTAGTGCATTCTGTCTAGATCATGTTCACATATATTTAATTTTTTTAATTATTAATTTAACATTAAATTATGTTGCACACACACAAGCCACTTGTTAATTGCCCTTCAAATTTTTAAGGACACACATTTTATTAAATAAAAATTTCACATGATAAATGACATTGGTATATATTTTTTAAAATATCATTGGAAATCCAACATAATTCTCTACATTTCGTTTTTTAACCACATGCCAAAATTCATATGGAAAATATGAGTTTCGAGGTCTTCAATTTAATACATGGGTAAAATTTCCATTTTTCATCGCCATATTTGGCCAAAAAGAGTTATCCATCTTCATGGAATCACCCATGTGGCATAAGCTAGATTGTATATTACCCAATTAGCTTGAAGATCAGTTATGTGCACTAATGGATTGGTAGGGAGTGCACCGAGTACAATCTAGCTAAAATATGGAGGACCCAAATATGGAAACTATATGGGAAACCCATATGTGTGATACAATGTTGTTGAGGCATCATGTTTTCAATATTGTTATCCTACTTAAGAGGAGGAGTGATTTTCATCAATTTTAGTCTTCTTCATCTTCTTAATCTACTTCATATGGTGTTCCCAAACCTCTACCTCCTCCTCCTCCTCATACAAAGGCCGATGGAACACCCTCTACTCTATATCTCAACTAGACACCCTCTCTTCCTCACTGAGCCGACCCACACCCCTCTCTTTCATAAGCTAATATAGGAGGTTCATATAAATTTGAAATTTTCTAAAATTTGTAATGGTTTCTGTATGGGTCTACGAATAGAGGAGTTTTTTATTCTGAAATGACATATAATGTAACATAATTTGTTTGTTTTAGCATATAGCTGAAGGAGTTAGAAAAATTAGGGAGAACATAGGATTTATTTATATTTTCCCTAAAATTAAAGGATTCAAACTCATCTTTGTGATTCAAATCAATTTCCTCTTATTTTGTATAAATAAACCTAATGTGCATGAAAACATAGAAGGAGAGAGAAATGGGAGGTGGAGTATACTAGGATAGGTGGAAGGAGTGTGGAGAAGTAATGTGAAGGAGCTATTAGTATTTAATAATAAAAATATATGATCCAAAATCAATTCATGGTCCTTTCTTCTTTTTCCCTGTTAAAATTCTAAGTATCAATGTGAGTTTGAGAATTGTATTCTCTATGTATAATTTTGTGTATGTTTGAATGTTTGCATGACTGAGTTATGGTGTGGGTTGATCCTTGTTGTGGATCTATGAGATTTCTATTGGAATCCAATTACAAGTGATCCATTCAAGTTCTTTATTACTTTGGAACATTATTCCTTGTCATCGACTTTAGAAAAAAAAGTTTGTTATATCAACAATTCCGACCAAGTTTGTGAACTCGATCCAACAGTCTATCGAGTTTGATTTCCTTATTCCATCAGGGATTACATTAATGGATTTTATTAGGTTCACTTTTCTTGGTCTATCAGGATTATACTATATCGGGCTATAAACTTTTGGTTATTTTGTTGGTAGTGAGATACGACATGGAAATCATCCAACCATTTGAAGGACAGTAAGATCGATGAAAAACGATGCATCGGGTCAGGAATTTAGATCTTCATACATCAAGATTAAAGTTGTACATTCGAATAACTACTTCCTAATATCTCTTTGTACTAGCTGCTCACTCTTTCATTTAGTCACAAAATACTTGGAGGATTTTATATTTATCACTTGAATCCTTTATGTATTGGGATTTATGGTATTGGTTTGGCCTATCAAAAAGTATGATAATGAATTTCAATTTGATGAGATAAATGGCCGAGAATAATCTTGATCTCTCTCTAGAAAGGAGAACACAGAGGGGAGTTGATGACGGACTATAAGGAAATAAACACCACATTGATGGAAGGTATATCCAAGCTCGACAACCAAGGTATGCAATGAAACCCATTGCTAGTGTAAAATAATATTTGTATAAGTATTACATTAAGTTAATGGAATTTATGTATGGAAGCATTGAGTCATAGCTTATTGGATAGATTCTTGGATCAGAACTGTATTGGCTCAATAGGATATAACCTTATAACTAGACTAGTAATCACTTTGAGTTCTGCACAATAATTATAATAGTGCAAGTCAAGTTTACCTTGCACCACATGCTGACCCACCACCCTCTACGCCTCATCAAGCTAATCAATTACCCTCTCCTCCTCCACTTATAATTAATCACCCTCTCCTCCTCCTACTAGTCTACTAACCACCCTTCCCTCTTATAGTAACTGACACATCAAATATGAGATCTAGTTCACTTGTTGGTTTTTTAGACAAGATGCTTGCATAAGGTGATATGAATTTTGGTGGAGATATACTAGCTGATTTATATTACATTTTTATCTAGAGGAGGTGTTGATATTGCCTCTCGCTCCAGTAGTGTAGGCATTGATCATGCCTCTGATGGATTTCGTGGTTGAGACATTAATGCATCTAGTTTCGACGGTGGACCAACTACATTATTTATATATTGTATACATTTATTTTTAGATTGATATGTATTTTTGACACACACACACATTGATATTTCGTTCCTATATATGTTCCATTTTCATATCACGTTCATCTTGATGTTGTTTTATTTATGAACTATTGTATTGTGTGTATGTTAACGATGTTTTGTGTTTTTAAATTAAATTTGAGATCCATCACTAATTTAAATTAATCAACATATTTGACATGTATATCTGACATATATATTGATTTTGAGATTAGCATCAATGTATATCATTTTTTTTCATGTGACATTGATATTAATGTTGTTTATAAAATGTGTTGTGTATGCCAATGATCACTGAATTATTTTTTTTCGTGAAAATAATGAATTAGATGTCAATGCTATAATTACTAAAATTTGTATTGGTATGCTTCAATGACTTTAATTAATTAATATATTTCAATTCCAATATTTTCCTTACTTAATTTAGTATCAATATTTTAAATTTAATTAAAATTTCTATTTCATCAAAATAAATTGTTTGATTTGTTTATTATTCGAATAAATAAAAATCATTTTCAATCAATCCATCTATACAATCACTGCAAAATACTATATATAAGTTGATTTTCAAATAACTAAAATGGTTTAAATAGTCATTAAGAAATATTCTTAGCTATAACCTTAGAAGAAATTATTTGTAATCTTTGATGAAAATTTTAGATGAAATATATCAATGTAACTCTAGTAATCACATAATCATTGATCATCATCTTTCACCATCAAAATCAAATAAAAAACAATAAAAACACAATATTAATAAATACTGAACCATAAACAATTCATCATATATGTACAAAGCCATGTGAAATTATTCAAAATTTCCCCAAATATACATTAAAAAAGTGGCACGTAATTCCTAATACACATAATGGCACCTTGTGTAATATCCCTAACTTGAAAGTTTACACAATTTGGCCAATTTTCGAACCTTGGACTAGTGAAACCCCAAATTGTCCCTAATGCTCCCGAATGATTTTGAATTATGTATGGAGGGAATTGGGAGCACATAGGACAACTAAATGCAACCATTATACACCCAAACACCTTCTATAAGCATTCATGGTCTACAATTTTCAAGGAGGGAATAAGTGGAGCAAAACTAGTCAAATGCATTGGTGGAAAACCCCACTAGGTTAGCTACGATTCGGCCTCCCAAACACTGTATGGAATGCCCTAATTTTTAATATGAGACTTGTATTTGTTAAAGGACCTCAAGGAGAACATGTTTTCAATATTATATCAGAGTTTAGGATCGGATAGATCTTCCAAAAGACAACATCTTGTAGAGCACATAATTTATGAAAAAATGGTAGACTAGGGGCAATGAATTTATTGCACAAACTTTAATAAGACTTCAAGGGTCTGCATACAAAATTTTGGAACTTCATTTAACTTCATATTAAGCTCAAAACACAGACAAATACTCAAAAAATATCTGATATCAAACATGTACAATATCATCCCAAAATCACTATGAGAATATAATGAGCGAAATAGCTTGAATCTCAATATCACTTGGAATTATTAAATGAAAGTCTTGGTTTTTCGAGATGTGGATATCACGATCCTTTTATTACATATTTATGCATCATATAACATTTCCATATGGTATAAATATCATTATTCCATAAACTATATGGAATATAGAGTGCGCTATCACCTGTGTACATGAACATTGAGAAAGTGTTGATAGAAAGATAGTAGAGAAAGAAGAGAGAACATAACTCAAACTCAAAGGGGATCGAAACTGCATCAAAATGTATCCATGAATCTCTTTTTATAGGTCTGAATGGCCTCCCCTTCAACCAACTTGGATAGCAATCTTTCACCCATGAAATTGGTTCAATGGTAGGGAGGATGAACATCCACCGTGCAAGGACAAGCTAAAGCTCTCCCAAATTGCAAATATGCAAATAAAAAATGACCAAAAGTTGTTGTCCTTTGTCATACTACTATTTTATTAACCTCATGTGTACTCATGAGTTCTAATTCCCTCCAAGAAACTTCACTCAAGTTGAGTTAGGGAGATATTCTCATACAAGACACTTGTCCACTTCTTTCTTGCATTCCATTTCCCACAGTTCGAATGGGGAATCTGCGCTAACCATAACCCCCCTTATGCACCCTATTGGTAACTATTTTTATCCCCGATATGTCATGTGTGTCATAGGTTTGCAATTAGGTCTAAATTTGTCATATATTCTCCATCATTGTTGTCAAAGATGCTCGATAATCTAGCTACAAGTGTCACAACTTCTCTATGATGCCTCTTCCTCTTCCATGGGAGTTACTCTTCCAATCCAATTAGACCTTCCAAGATTCATGCCATGAATAATGCCTCTTGAAATCCCCCAAGTATGTTACCCTTCAACTTGAACCCGAATTGGTGAGAGAATGATGCCAAGTGTAGTGGGGAATCTTGCACATGTGGGTCCCACAACCTCTTATGTGCCCTCATGATCCCATTCCACCTTATTTTATTTTTTTTTATTATTTATTTGACCGATTTAATGTGAATTAGTAATTATAATGTCATTTTGGTCTTGTGGCTCCCTTATTCAAACTTTTGAGGCTTCCACCCCCAACCCAAGGAACTAGTAAGATAGTGTATTTTTTCCTCCATGATAGTTTATTTGGATGTGGACATTACAAAATTTAATTTGGAATTTTATCTTCATGTGACCCACCTTGTCCATTTGGCTATAATTTTACCTTATTATTAACTTGGACATCATGTTTGAAAATTATTTGACCCTTAGCACCAATTTGACAAACTATCATGAACATGGCCAAGTGGCTTAGGCCATTTTGACCCAATGAAAAATTTGGGAACATGAAAAATGCTCCCCTCCCAATATTTCTTTTCCTCAAGCAATTTCAAACATGGATATTGAAGAACCTGCTTTCTTTCCAAAAGTTTCTTTCCAAAACTCAGAGTAGTGGCACTCATGTACTGCAATTATGTGTTTCCAAAAGTAAGGAGATGTGGATTTTATTTTTCATATTGATATCTCATGTGACATCACCACTAAAAACCAAAAAAAAACTAAATCCATCAAAAAAACATTTGCACAATTAATATTTACCTCTTTCATATTTTGGAAACCCTTTCTGAACTTTCAACCCTTTTTCTCACTGTATAATTCTTTGAAGTTGCCACTGAGTTTCCTAATTTTGAGTCTTCATGATTCCATGAAAATATTAAATAGGAATCACCATTCTTTCTGTTGCACTACTTTGATTACAATCACCTTCTCAAGTGGTGACTCAATCTACCATTGAAACCAATGAGACCAAAAATGATCCCACGGTCCCAAATGATCCTGATATATGCATGTTTTGAAATGTCTAGTATGAAATTCCATGAACACCAAGAATGTGAAGATTTAATCCATCTCTCAAAAGGTCTCCCACATAGGAAATTGGAACACTGCTATGCAAATATGAACTCAAACAACTGAAGGTTGGCTTTCTCTCTTAGACCAACAATCGAATTTCTGCTCCAACTGAGCTGAAACCAAGCAACACCAGGATCCCATTTCTTGTATTGCATCCTTCCAAACATAATAAGTACAAAATATAGATCATCAAAGTACATAAAAACACCATACAAATGTCCATCTGTAGGGTCTCGAATGTTGATGTTTCTTTTTTTTTAACTATATTTTATTTTATATGATATAAACCATTCATTACATACACTTATAGTCAACCTTTACAATATAAACGTGAAACCTTCAATACATAAATTATATTCATACTCTTTCACAATTACGTATAAATCATATTCATAATCCTTGCAAATCAATATGAAATCTCCAATATATACTTTATATTCCTAATCTTTTATAAATGAACATGAAACTCTAAATACATAAATTATATTCCATCTTTTATAAATGAACATGAAACCCTAAATATATAAATTATATTCGTACTCCTTCACAAATATATATGAATTTTTCAATGCATAAATCAGATTCAAACATCAATCCAAAATAGATACACACAGTTTTTAAGGGTCAATTACCATTTGCACTTATAATTTCTGGAAACGATTGACCTTTCGAAACAACACGTAGGCAGAGTTTAAAGGTCATAATTTATAAACTGCATCAGAAATTCTGGAAACGCCATTAGGAAAGAGTACACAGAGAATGAATAGGCGGAGTTACAATTCGTATTTATCAAATCTGAAACTCCATGAATTGGGGATTAGACTCACAGAGAGTTTAAAGATCAAGTTAAAATCAAGCAACGTCTGAGGTCACCATTCGAAAAGGAAACCATAGACCTTTTGAAGTCCAAAATTAAAATCAATATAAATCTGAGATTGCTATTGTAAATCTGAGATTGCTAGCCGTAATGGAAAACACAGAACTCTTTAGAACTCTGATTAAAATCAATTTAAAATCTGAGATCATCATGCGGAATGGAAACCACGGAACTTTTAAAGTTCAAATTAAAACTCAAACAAAATCAGAGATCGCCATGCAAAACGGGAAGATCATAAGGTTTTAAAGTTCAAATTAAATTCAATTTAAAATATGAGATCGTTAGGCGAAATGGAAGCACAGAGAATTTAAAGTTTAGATTACAATCAAAACTGGATTCTGAAATCGCCATTCAATATCGAAATGAAACACACGGGGAATTTTAAAAATCACAATCATAAAATGGATTATGGAATCGCTATCCAAATTCGAAGTGGAATATAGAGAATTTAAAGTTTAGATTACAATCAAATGTGGATTCTGAAATTGCCACATGAAATGGATCAATGCGGATTCTAAAGAGCAAATTACAACTCATTTTATGTGATCTAGAAACGCCACAAGGATTGGATCTATGCAGATTTTAAAGAGCAATTTATAAACCATTTTATGAGATCTGGAAACGTAGATAATCTTTCGACATATATTTTACAGAGTCTTTAAAAATCGATCTACAATTTAGAGATGGGATTGTGAAATCAGGGAAAAATGCCATTCTAATTTCAAATAGAGCGCAAAGTCTTCTAAATAACAACACACTTTGATCCACAAGTTCAGGGAACGCAAACACAAAGAACTTAAGATGAAGGTTACAAACACTGAATTTTCTGGAAATGTCATTAATTTTTCGACATAGATTTTGCAGACTTTAAAAATCGATCTATAATTTATAGATGGGATTGTGAAATCAGGGAAAAATTCCATTCCAATTTCAAATAGATACAATAAGCCGAGGGTCATCTTAACACAAAAGAATAAGAGGAGAACTGAGATCGAAAGCTCAGCTTGCGGGGTTAGCTGAAAATATACCGATTTCCGATCACTCTTAGTAGTTTACAGTAAAATAATTTCGATCTACTCTAAAAAAGAGATTATAGATTCACAGAAAACTAGATCAATTCACAATCTTTTCATTATTATTTTTTTTCGCAATAAAATAAGATATCAATCTCAAATACTAAAAAACACTAATTGGAGAACATTGAACCTGATTCGGTGATCTAGTTGAGATTGAATAGATAGTTGTAGCAGCGGTTGTTTTGACTGTCGGGTTCCAACCTTGACGAAGATACTGACAACCCTTCGGTTGACTTCCCTACCGTATCGGGGTTACTCTCCTTCACCCCGAACCCTCGAGCAAATGGGGTCGTAAGAACACACAATGCGAGCCTTCCACTAGGATCTCCCAATCCTCGGTCAAGCTAAGCCCAACTCACAAGAACCATAAAACAAATCCTCAATTACGGTGCCCGTCCAGCACTAGGGAGCAAGAGATGCTTTTCTCCTTCTCCTCCCTTCTTTTATAACAAAATTCTATGTGTCATTTTACTTCTCATGCACATAATTTATTTAATTTAATATTTTATTAATATTTATTCTCAAGTTACAAGTGTCTGTCTCTATCTTAAGTGTGCACCTAGTTCCCTAAATCAGTGCAAGGTAGGTGTAGTGGTCTTTAAGAGAGTCCTAGTTATGTTTGACTTCTCAAATATAGTTGTTGTAGAAAGACACATGTTCATTCTATATTTTTTTTTCTTTTTCTTTTATATAAAAGAAAGTGAATATATTTTCTAAACTATTTCATGTTAGGATATTCCTATACTCCATCCTAGTCCTAACAACATTTCCATTATTTTGCATTTCAGTCATGCATGCATTTTTGCATGCAGTCATGAAATTGCATGCATGCATGCAAATTGCATGCATCCCAGTCATCATCATGGTGTCCTCCAGCACCTAGTCCCCATTTTGCTAGCCCTGGGAGCTTATTTCTGTTCATTTCTATCCCTCATAGTGCATGATGCGCCCTCCTTTCACCTACCACATGTGAAAGGCACCTTCTCTCACCTACCACTAGTGACACTTCAGTTAGTTCCTTGATTTATGGATCTGTTTCCTTATTTAAGGACAAATGGCTTAGTTAACTCACTGAAACACTCTGATGGACCTCCTATGAGCCTAGATTGACTATTTCAACACCAGTTAGCTCCTCGTGCACCCTCCACCAGTGTTCCATGCATCTGTTACACATACTACACCCAGTTAGACTCAATGTGACACATGGTTGATGGTTACTTGTGCTTTGATGACACTCTACTGATATGATGATCAATTCATGTAGGCTAATTCGAATTGCCACCTTGGCATTCAAATCCTCTCCATTGTATTATTTATTGTTCATATTATGATTAATGAATTAGTTAGTGTGATGTTATTCTGCTTATATCTGAGTTCTATTGCATCTATGTTTTGCTGCTCCATTCTGCACTCTTCTTCTATTTTCCTGCGTAATCTTTCTTGTAAGGTATACATCAGCTCTAGATCTGCTGTGAGGATTTTTACATGGTATCATAGCATGTTGAGAGTATAGTCTATCTCCATTCCTGAGTGTTTTTTTGCAGGTTATTACAAAGATTTCAAGTGCAGTAGTGTTTGTGTACACAGGGTACTCCTAAAAGACCGAACACCTAGAGCAACCACTTCACACAAATAGATCATAGATCGATACACCGATGTTTTGACGTGGTTTAAACCCTCGAGAGGGAAACACTCCATGGCCCCAACCAAATAGCTTCTACGGAGCAATTTATTATGCAAAGAAAGAAAGTTACAAATGAGCTTCTCATAATCGGTCAACTAGACAATGACCCTCCATGCTCTTTAAATAGAGATCATGGACCAATCGGATGTTAAGCCACAGATTAAGGTTAGGTATGATCTAAGAGAAGTTGAGCCGTCGGATCACTCTATGTCTAGAACATATCGTGACCGTCAGATTAAATATTTACAAATGCATACTAAAGAAACACACTTTTCCTAACGGATATATTACACAAGTTAATCTTAACTAACTCCTAAGTGTCTAAATATCCTGACATCCCCCCTTAAGAAAAACTTGGTATATGATTGAAGGATTTACAAAAGTGACACTATTAGGAGAAGGATGGAGGCATTAGAGCCTATCCCCCCTTAATGACAAATTCCTGAACTCCTAACATAGATCGAAGTTTAGAAAACTTCGCTTTTGTAAGAGACTTGGTGAAGATGTCTGCAACTTGATCATCTATAGGACAAAAGAGCACTTCAAGAACACGATCATGAACAAGATTTCTGATGAAGTGCATATGCAGCTCAATGTGTTTGTTGCGTTGATGTAGGACTGGATCTTTGGAAAGCTTGATGGCACTTTGATTGTCGCACGAAAGTGGAGTAGGTTGCTGCTGCTCGAAACCAAACTCTGAAAGGATATGTCAAAGCCATAAAGCTTCCTGACTGGCATTAACTGCGGCTCAATATTCTGCCTTTGCTGAAGAAAGAGCAAGAGCTTGTTGTTTCTTGCAAGCCCAAGTGATAGGTCCATATCCTAGACTGAAAAAATAACTTGCTGTAGACTTTCAATCATAAGGATCATCGGTCCAATCTGAATCAGTGAAACCAACCAACAAAGGTTTCCCCCCTGTACTATAATGAATCTCAAACTTAATTGTACCTCGAATATATCGAAGTATTCTTTTAGCTGCTTTCTAGTGACTTTCATGAGGTGTTTGCATATAATAGGCAACATGACCAACGGAAAAGAAAAGTTCAAGATGGGAATGAGTCAAGTATAAGAGACTACCAACAAGCTGACAATACAAGGTGGCATCTACTTCAGGTGAAGTACAAGTGGCAGAAAGTTTGACTCCAGACTGGAAGGGAGAAGGGGCAGGTGTACAATCTTCCATGTGAAAGCGATAGAGAAGGTCACAAGCATACTTAGATTGAGAAAGAACGATTCCTTCTTTGGTTTGCAGGACTTGGAGACCAAGAAAATAGTGCAAATGTCCTAAGTTTGGCATTTCACATGGGTTATAAGCTTAGGGTCACTACTAGTAAGAATAAGGTCATCAACATATAGAACAAGTATGATGAGATGGTTTCCTACTTTCTTGGTATAGACATTGGGGTCATAATGGCATCTAGAAAAACCAGTGTCAAGGAGAAAGCTATCCATTTTGGCATACCAAGCTCTAGGAGCTTGCTTAAGGCCATATAAGGATTTATTAAGGCGGCAGATAAGGCTAGGTTTATTCTGAACATATCCAGGAGGTTGTTCTATGTAAATTTCCTCCTGTAAATCACCATGTAAGAAGGCAGACTTGACATCCATTTGATGGAATTCCCAGTTGTGTAAGGCTGCAAGGGAAAGAACAAGGTGGATGGAGTACATTTTTGCGACAGGAGCAAAGGTTTCATTGTAGTCAATCCTTTCAACTTGGGAAAAACCTTTGGCAACTAACCTTTCCTTAAGTCTTTCAACACTTCCATCTGATGCATACTTAGTTCTGTAGACCCATTTACATCTGACAAGTTTTCTTCCTTTTGGAAGAGGTAAAAGATCCCAAGTATCGTTCGCCATTAAGGAACGATATTCTTCATCCATAGCTGCATCCCAATCTAGATTTCCTGAAACTTCTGCAAAGGTTTTTGGATCATGATTCTCAGAAACTTGAGCCAAAAGAGAAGAGGCTCGCTTAAACTGAGAACGTGTTCGACATTGATCTCTAGGATCACCGGCAAGATCACCAGCTACTTCACTTGTTGAACGGACCCATCGAGGAAGCACTTGTGCTGGTGCAAATGGAGGAACATGAGCAGGCGGAGGTGGATTTTCATCCTCACTGTCATCATCAGAAACTAGAGTTGGAAACCTGTCAAGGAAGTTGGAAGAAGAAGAAGAAGGCACAATCACCGAATCAGGCTCGCAGGCCAAAGATGGCACAATCGTCGAGTTAGGCTCGCAGGCCAAGAGATTTTCATCAAATTTAACATTTCTTCTAATGATTACATCATGAGAATGTGGTTGAAGAAGTCTATAACCTTTTACATCTTCAGAATATCCAACAAATATGCACTTTTCACTTTTAGGCTGCAATGCTTTCTTTTTTTCATCCGGAATGTGAGCCCATGCTTCACTACCAAACACACGGAAGTGACTTACATCTGGTTTAATTTTACTCCATGCTTCTTCCGGTGTGATACCTTGTAAATCTTTACTGGGGGTGCGATTAACTATGTAATTTGTACAATTTATGGCTTCATCCCAAAATTGAAGACTTAGTCCCTTAGATTGGATCATACAATTAGCCATTTCTTTTAAAGTGCGGTTCTTCCATTCAGCTATACCATTTTGTTGTGGTGTATATGGAACAATGTGTTGTTGTTGGATTCCTTGTTCAATGCAGAAAGTAGTGAACGTTTTGTTAACATATTCTCCTCCATTGTCAGATCTTAACTTAATAATTTGATGACCAGATTGTTTTTCAACAAGGGCCTTGTAGGCCAAGAACATGTTAAATACTTCGCTCTTAAGTTTTAGGAAATAAACCCAAGTGCATCTGGTGTAATCATCAATGAAAGTTAATAAATATTTCAAACCAGAAAATGAAGCAGATGGAAGAGGACCACACAAGTCACTATGCACAAGCTCCAAGGGAACCGAGGCGTGCCAAGAGGCACGTTTGTCAAAACTGTCCCGATGATGCTTTCTGAGTACACAACCAAAATAGACACCATCCCTGTAAGATACCATCGGAATACCTATCACCATATTGTCTTTACATAGTTGATGCAATGAGCGATAACTTAAGCGACCAAATCGCTCATGCCAAATTTTGCTCAAGTTATCACTATGAGCAACAAAAACTGGAGGAAAAGGTGATGACCCAAAGTTGTTAAATTTGTACAACCTAGTAATATCATCAACAATTCTAATAGCTAGGACCTGTTGAGGATCTTTAAAATCCTTGATTACAACTTGGTGAGGTGTAAACATCACAGTTTTACCTTCACCGGAATGAGTGATTTGATAGACTGATAACAAATTGCAGGAAATTCTTGGAACACATAGTACATCACTAAAATGTGTTGAAATATTGTAACTTCTAAGAATATTATATTTGTACTTTATTATTCTGGAGATGTTTCATTCCTCCGTGAAGACCTTATTGTATATCCGGAGATGTTTTATTCCTCCGTGGAGAATGTGGTAACTTGGGTTATTAGACTTCCCTAGTGGGGGTCGGCCCTATATGAGTCATGCGGGTTAAAGGGTTATTAGACCACCCTAGTGGGGTCTGCCCTGTCACATTATGTTAAGTGGTTAATTTGGGGTTGACCTAGTTAATGTAAAAGACAAGTCGGAGTTGTGTATAAATAGAGGAGGTGTGTTCCTCATTTAACACACATTACACTGACTTGTGAATAGAGCATAGGTGAGAGAGAGATCTTCTATGGAGGAGAAGGAGCTCATGTCTAGGGTTTACATCTTTGTATTTGCTGGTCATCTATATTGAGGAAGTTTTGCTGTGTTTTCTTCCCCAAGAGGGTTTCCCAGGATAAATCTGTGTCTCTTATGTTTATGTTGTGCTTGTTGTTCTTTCAGTGATCCTGTATATGATATTGTTGTGAAATGGAATGTAATGATGATATTTTTTGTCTTAGCATATTGAATCTTAACATGGTATCTGAGCTAACCTGAAGGAAGGCAATGTATGGCACTTACGACACTTGCTTCACTTGTGACAATTTGAAGGTTAGGGTTTTGTATAGCAAAAACTAGTCATCGTGGAACTTTAGCTATACATCCATTTTGGCATAGGTTCAGGATCTTAAACCTTTACATATCGTTGATAACATCTCCTTGTACCTTGTGTCCAAAGGAAAACCTCTAATTCATTGTACTTTGTGATTTATGATCAGTACATGTTAGGGTTTTTGCCTCTTCCAGATCTCAGTCATAAACAGGTGACCTAGGAAAAAAGGTCACAACTTGGGCTAGGAAGCTCCAAATGAAATTTCATAAAAAGGGACAGGTAGAGAACGGACTGTAGTTTCTCAGTTAACTTTTTTAGAGGCCGAAATTGAACCAGTGACACATGGCATACCGTACAAGTTCGCTCTCATGTTTTATCCCATAAACAGGTCACGTTGTGACACTTGGCATAAATCTCTCTCAGAGAATCCAATTGAGGTCAAACCTATGGGGTTGGAAAGAGACCAGGTCGAGCTACCATAGGGACAAGTTTCAGACCACGTGGATTCATAATTTTAGAGTTACACCAGAAACAATTAGGTGCATATTTCTGTCAAAACATATTTGGATTTTTAGCACCTTCATTCTTGAATCATCACTGCTGTGGGAAATTAGGGCTTCAGAGAAAGTTGGAATTTTTGGAATCGGAGTCCACGAATGAACGTTCCTCATCAAAATCGAAATTTAGAGACCAAGATCGAAATTTTTGGTTGGTCAGAAGGGTGGGCTTGATCAAACCCTAGTTCAGGATTTTGATCGCAAAGGTGGAAAATTAGGGCTTCTGCAAAAGTTGAAATTTTTGAAGTCTATGACCACGACTGGAAGCTCCTCAGAAAAATCAAATTTTAGAGATTTGTATCGAACCTCTTGATTGGGAAGAAGGGTGGGCTTCATCAAACCCTAGTTCGGGATCCTGTCTAGAAGATCCAGAAGTTTCAAAGGCAATTTTGAAGGGTCAAATTTTGGAGATTTCAAAATTGAAGTATGCTAGCTTGATCACCTCATCAAGGCACATCTTTCCATCCATTCAGGATTTTTAAATTCAATGTTCGAATTTTTAGGGTTTCTCTGAAAAACCTTAATCTAGCTCTAGAAGCAGTCTCAGCAAATCAAAGTGGATTGAGTTAATCCTAGAAGAAAATCGGACACCTACATAAGTGAAGAAGTTCCAGTTTCAGGGGGAGATGAAGGCCGAACACATATTTCATTAAATTTGGAATTAAACAGTGGATCTAGAATTCCAAAATAACCAAAAAACTCAATTCTGGCATTGTTCTTGTAATAAAATCTTTCCAATTTTAATGAAATATGTGAGGCATTACATAAGAAGACTACAAGAAATCTCGACAGGTATGAATTAAGGAGATACAGGTATGTGTTGAAATTTGTTCATGATTAAGTTTATGAGGTTAGTACAATCTTGATTAATCTTAGAATTGTCTTATCACCCTAGTAAAAGTATGAATGCATGTGAATGATAGAAGACATTCATTGATTAGGGTTATATGATTGTACTAATGCACTTGTGGTGTTTTATGAGGATGTTGTTGTCTACTAACAAGATACAGGTACATCAAGAAATACAAATCAAGTTCTATGACCATGATGACATAAAGAAAAAGACTCATCCATAGTCTTTGATCACATAAAAGATCTACTTACGAGGTATGTATGACTTTGTTCTACTATGCTTAACTTATGAGATATGCAGGTTCTAGCACAAGGTCTCTAAATCATTGAAGAGAACAAAGAAGATTTTGTTTGGGTATGTTAAGACATAACTAAGCTTGATAATCCAGGTATGTTTTCCTATATCAGTTAGAATCCTACTTTGTGTTAGGATCTTAGGTAAGTATACCTGTGTATGAAATGATCATGACCATACATAATGTTTTGATAATATTGAGGTTATACTAATGAATGTATGTTTGTGTATGAGATCATGAGGATGACACTAGTGCACAGTTGAGAATGCATAGTGGTCCAGGATGGATAAGAAGTTCAAATACATATACAAGTCAAACGGGAGGCAACCATAAAAGATAAGTATTTGAATTGACATGAAATAGTAAATGATATTGCTTGGAATAGTTGTATGCATATTTAGAATGTATCATGCATAGTGTGAGCATTCATATAGCATTGAACAGTATACTACTAATATGCATATGATGGGTAAGTTGGAAAAACATTCCATTGTTGTTTGTCTAGAATGAAACCTCTTTGTTGACATGCTAAGAGCTGTGCACACTCTTGATAGTATGTTCTGGTAGAGATGGAAGGCATCTAGATAACCACTGTATGCATACAAAATACGGAAAATTGTTGTGCCAAAGTATTGGTCAAGATAGTTGCATAACCATGTGAATCATATTTGTATGCATAATAGGTTATCATGTCAACATGATTTGATGATTATGAAGTATTACTAATCATGTAATTAAATTTGATTTGTAGTTAAGATCATGAAGAATGATGAACACCGAACAAGTGATGGATGTTCAACAAGAAGACTTACAAATCAAACATACTATAGAAGGCTCGTGAATAGAAGATTCTCTTAGAAAGAGGAAGAGGATCATGACAAGATGTTTGCTCCAAGTGGCTAGATAAGACCATTCTCTTAATGGTGTAATTGAAGAAAGCTTTGTATGGATACCCAGGATCAATAGTCATTTGATGAGCTTAATGATCACCATGGGTGATGCGGATTTCAACCTTTGCTACAAGGTTGAATATGGTGTCTACATATAGATGACATTCTTCTCTTAGATAGATGCAAGAAGGAACTCACCATAGAGTTCAAATGATCTTGAGGCTCATATCAGTAGACCCATCTCACGAGATATGGCATGGATAGATATGCAAGAGAACACTCACTGCAGAGTGTGGCTGATGTTCAGTCAAAGAAGGAGAGATGATAGCTTCTTGACAAGCTTGGGCTTTACCAAAGTAAAGCTAATCCTAAACCTTTACCTTAAGGTTATGGATGATGAAACTGTCATACTATTGTTGATGTATATGTAACTTTGGAATTTATTTCATCTATGTATTTCATATATATTTACTGTACCCTTATAAGAGATGTGTTATTCCTCTATAAGGAAGTGTCGTCATGTGGATTGAAAAGTGTCGCAAGTGTGTGTACTTGCCGATGGGTTATTAGACCACCATGTGTGGGGTCGGCCCTAAAATATATATTATATTGTGGATGTATCTAGATAGACAAGTCGGCCCCATAAGGTCACTGGGCAAACAGGTTAAGTATAAATAGAGATCAGGAGATCTCTATTTGGATCATTCGAAAAGACAAACTTCTCTCACTCAGAAAGTGGCGCACTAGTGAGGAGGAGGATCATATGCTCTAGGAGACTATCTCAAGTGTATTTTGGTTGTACTTTGGTTGAGCCATTGCTCTCTCTATCTCTGAGGAAGTTGTGGGGTTTTTCACCTTAGGGTTTTCCTCACAGCAACTTAGTGTCTCTTGTCTCTCATGATTTTGATTCTTGTGATGCTTGTCATGCTTATCATGATTGTTATGCATTGATATACTGTATATGTTATTCTCTCAGTAAAGATCCAAGAGTATTGTGAATTAATGCTCAAATTTTAACATGGTATCAGAGCTAACCTGAGAAGAAGACATTTTGCAGTGACGGAAACTTGAGTTTCTTGTTTATTGGGTTTCTCTCCATAGTTTTTGGAAAAGAAGTATAGTAGATTGCCTCTACTCATCAAGGAGCATCTATCTGTCTAATCAGAATTCAATTCTAAGCATTTTCAGATTTGGCCCTAAAAATTAGGGTTTCCACAAAAATAGGAATTTCTGAAATCCGAAGACATAGCTGGAAGATCCTTGCAAAAATCGAAGTTTAGAGCTTTGGATCGATATTTTTGGATGGGTAGATCTTTGGTAAACTCAAACCCTAATTAAGGGCTCTCCCTAGTGAACCCGGGAGGACAAAAGGAAAATCTGAAGGGTAAAATTTGCTGATCTCAAATTCTAAATACACCAGGATGATCAGCTCATCAAGGCACATCTTTCTATCCTTTCAGAAAGTTGAAATTCACATTTTGAATTTTTAGGGTTTTTCCGACAGACCCTAATCCGGGACCAGATCCAGTTTTCAGCATTTCAAGTGGTAAGACCTAAATCTTTTCTATTTCCATTTGAAGTACTCTTTAAGATGTCTCACCCCACCAAGCTTGAGGATAAGCTTGAAGGGGCTGATAACTTCCGAGCTTGGAAATATAGGATTGGGTTAATCCTGGAAGAGAATGAGTTGGACTCATATATAAAAGAAGACATCCCTATCCCAGAGGATGAAGAGGCTAAGGTATTGCATAAGAAGAACTTGGTCTAGGCAAAGAGAATCATTGTTGATTCTATCAAAGACCATCTCATATCCCATGTGTCTTCTCTAAAGATACCCAAGGCTATGTTTGACTCTTTGACCAAGCTATTTGAAGGAAAGAACATAAATCGGAAGATGACCCTACGAAATCAATTGAAAGGGGTCAAGATGTCGAATGGAAAAACCATTCAATCCTATTTCTCCAAGGTCTCTCAGATCAAGGAACAACTTGAAGCTGTAGATGAAATGGTGGAGAATGGTGAAATTGTTATGACTACTTTGAATGGCCTACCTAGGTCATGGGACTCTTTTATCCAGGGGATCTGTGCCAGAAAGAAATTAATCTCCTTCAGCAGATTGTGGGAGGAATGTTCTCAAGAAGAAGCAAGGCTTGTGGCAAGAGAAGAGAAGATGGGAAATGAAGATCAAGCTCTCACAACTCACACTAAGAAGGGCAAGTTCAAGAGGGATCCATCCCACCACAAGAAGAAATCTTCTCATCATTTTCACAAAGACAAGAAATATCTAAGGTGTTTCACTTGTAATGAGAAGGGTCACTTTGCTTCAGAATGTCCCGAGAACAAAAGGGACAACCACAACAACAATAACTCCAGCAAGAAGAAGAAGGGTAACAAAAGAAGGTACCATGCTTGTGCTGCCGAAGATGATAAACCTCCAAAGAAGAAGGCTAGGGCAGAAAGTGATGATGACTCATCAAGTGAAGAAGAGTATGTTCTAATCTCTGCTCTCACAGGTACTATCTCCCATGGTTGTAATGATTGGTTAATTGATAGTGGGGCTTCCAAACACATGACTGGGTTTAAAGAATCCTTTGTAAATCTATCTGAACATGAATCACCCCATAAAGTGAAACTTGGGGATGATTATCAATATCCCATCGAAGGAAGTGATGAAGCCTCCTACAACCTAGACTCTGGAAAATCTTTGAAGATGAAAGAAGTCCTTTATGTAGCTGGGCTCAAGAAGAACTTACTCTCCATCTTTGCATTGGATACAAAAAGGTATGAGGGTTGCATTTGTGGATGGCCAAGTCCTAATGTGGCCAAAGGGAAAGACCATAGATGATGCAGTTGTGATTGGAGAGCAAGAGGTAGGTTTGTATAAATTAAAAGGACAACCTAAACATGCCATGGTGCATGAATCCTTGGAGCCAAGTGAACTTTGTCATAGAAGACTTGCTCATATGCACTATAGGGAACTTCCAATTGCAAGCAAGGCTGTAGAGGGTCTTCCTGAAATCAAGACCAAACATGAAGGTGTTTGTAAAGGATGTGCAAAAAGGAAAGAACATTAAGAAAGCATTTCCAAGCAGGGAAAGAAAGGCAAAAGGCATCTTGGAAATCATCCACTCAGATGTTTGTGGTCCCATGTCATCCAGTTCTCTAAGGAGGTATGTATAATTTGTTTTTGCAAAATTTAACTAATGAGTTATGCAAGTCATTGAAGAGAACAAGAACACATTGCTAGACATAACTAGCAAATATGATGACCAGGTATGTTTTGTTATATATATCGTATACTTTTGTATGGTTGATAATGATTACTCTTGAAGTTACAAGTTTGAGTAATCTAGGACTTATGCATATTATGTTTCTTACCTTAATTAATAGGTTTGAGTAATCACGGGTTTAGGAATATTATGTTTATGACTAACCATAAGAATGCTTATTATTTCTATTTGAAATGATCCTGACTATACATGCTTGAGATTACTGTGTTTTGATAAATTTAAGATTATACAAATGATTATGTATGAGACCTTGAGGTTAACACAATGATGATACTAACAAGAATGCATAGGGATCGAGAATGAATATAAGTTCAAGAACAGGTAATCCAGGAATCAAAGATCAAGAGGGAGCACACTCTAGTGGTTTCTGCAAGGATGTAGATATTCAGAGGGAGTTGACCATCTCTCTACATTCCACAATAGAAAGGTGTAGGAGAAGCTACTTCAGATTAGGACTCCAGTAGCTCTTGCAAGGAAGCAAAGACTCAGAGGGAGTCCACCCAACAAACAAACAAAGATAAGTATTTTAATTATCATTTATTGCATATTTGTTTGTTTAAATAAAATTGTTCAATGATGTATATGCTTATGTTCCTAGATTTAGGATGTGCATTATGAATATTAGAATAGTTGCATTGATGAACAATATACTACTAATATTCATGGGTAAGTGGCCAATGGAACTGTACAACATTCCATTGCTACTTATCTAGAATGAAACCTCTTTGCTGACATGTTGGGATTTGTGCACACTCTTAACAATGTTCTGGTAGAGATTGGAAGGCATCTAGAAAGTTACGGAACATGGATAAATGTTGTATTGAAGCATTGGCTAAGATAACTGCACGACTGCATGACATATTTCTTTATGTGTAAAGAATTTTTTCTGAAAACTATGAGATGTTTTCTGATCATGCAATTTAACTTGTTGTGTAGGAAATATCATAATACCATCACCTACAAAAAGAAGGACTACAACATTTGTTTAGCAACAAAGTTATCTATTGAAAATATTGAAGATATTGAAGTTCCCAGGATCTGGGAAGAATGCCATGATCGAGGAGTACCAGTCGATCATGAAGATGTTTGGGATGCAGTCCCAAAGGGTAGTTTGTAGTGACTTCCAAGAGGATCTACAAGATCAAGCATGTTGGAGGTGGTAGCATGGAGACTTTTGCTCCTGTAGCCAGAAACACTTCCATTAGATCCATACTTGCTCTGGCTACAGTGATGAAGTGGAAGATACACCAGATGGATTTCAAGACAGCCTTCTTGAATGGTGTAGTTGAAGAAGAAGTATATGTGGAGAAGCCACTTGGTTCTGAGACACATGACAGGGAGTCATATATGTGCAGAACTTGGTATGGTAGGATAGACAGCTTTCTATCCAGTTTGGGCTTTACCAAGAATAAAGCGGATTCCAACCTTTACTACAAGGTTGAGGACGGCAATCCAGTGATACTACTATGTGGATGACCTGTTTGTAATAGGTGAGGATAGATTGATTGCCGACATGCAGCGGAAGCTTGCTGCCGAGTTCGAGTTGAAGAACTTGGGGATGATGCACTATTTGTTTTTGGCATGGAGGTGTGGCAGAGTGCAGATGGAATCTTCCTTGGACAAGGGAAGTATGCAGTAGAGATCTTGAAGAGGTTCGGGATGATGGACTGCAAGGCTATGGCCACACCTATGGCATCGAACCTGAAGCTTCTGTGTGATGCTTCATCTGAGTCGGTTGATATCACTATGTATCGTCAGATGATTGGGTCCTTGATGCACCTAACGAATACGAGACCAGATATTTGCTTTGCGGTGAACACATTGAGCCAGTTCCTGACGGATTCGAGGAGTGTTCACCTGGTTGTTGTAAAGCATATTCTGAGGGGTACAGTTGATTATGGGCTCAAGTATGAAGTGAATCAAAAGTCTAACCTGCAGGGTTATGTTGATTCAGATTGGGCAGGCAGTGCTGCAGATAGGAAGAGCACTTCTGGGTGCTGCTTCAATATGGGATTAGGTGTGATCTCTTGGTTTAGCAGGAAGCATTCCTGCGTAGCACTGAGTACAGCCAAAGCAGAGTATGTTGTGATGGATGAGTAGGTTGTAGATGTATTGACCAAGCCGTTGGCTAGAGTGTAGTTTGAGTACTTCAGAGAGAGGCTTGGTGCACTTCAGATCGAGGTTCCTTCCAAAGGGAAGTGATGAGTCCGGAAGATGCAGATGCACATGAGCTTTTCTGACATGGTTGATGTGTTCTCCCTTGGTCGTGATATAATTGCTGAGCCATTTTTCACATGGTGGTAGATGTGTTCTCCCATGGTGAAAAAGTAAGGGCTGGAGCCTTCCCCGAATGGTGGTAGATGTGTTCTCCCATGTCGGTGGTGTAAGTACTGGATGATGTGCATATGGGCTGTGCTTCGTGGACGATGAGATGATCTGAAGAGGATGATGCTATGATGATCAGGAGGATCATGGATGATGAGCATCAGGACAATGCTCCAGTTACTACTCTGTATATGCATCAGGATGATGCTGGATATGATCAGTTGGATCATTTATATGTATATGTATGTACGCATCATGTTGGATGCTGGATATGATCAGTTGGATCATTTGTATGTATTTTGTATATGCATCATGTTGGATGCTTGGACCATGTATCTGTATATGTATTAGTTGGATACATTGTATGATTAGGTAGATCATGTATGTTGATATGTATTAGATATGATCAGGTGGATCATGTATTTGTATTTGTATCAGGTGGATACACTGTATGATCAGGAGGATCATGTATGATGATATGTATCAGGTAGATATTTGGTATGCATCAGGTGGATTCATTGTATGATCAGGTTGATCATGATGATGAGCTTCAGGATGTTGCTCCAGATGATATGTACCAAGATGGTACAAGTGATGATGATCAGTATGATCATGGGCATCAGGATGATGCCTTGTGCGATGATGATCCATTGGATCATGAGTATCAGGTTGATACTTGGAGGTCAGAGATGATATGTGGTAGGTTGTGCAAATAGCATGTAATCAGTCCTAGGAGATCTTTCTGGTCGTGCTGCGGCACATAAATGTTCCTGGGTTACTCTTTCCGGTATTGCTATGTAGTATGTAATCAGTCCTCATATATCCGATAGGTTGAGCTATGTGCTCGTAATCAGTCCTGGGATGAGGTATTACTACGAAGACATGTAATCAGTCCTGGAGATCCGAGAGGTTGAGTTGTGTGCTCGTAATTAGTCCTGGGATGCTCTTTAGAGATCTTGCTGGTCGTGCTGCGGCACATAAATGTTCTTGGGATGCTCTTTAAAGGTTTTGTCTATCCACATGTAATCAGTCCTGGAGATCTGAGAGGTTGAGCTATATGCTCGTAATAACTCCTGGGATGCTCTTTAGATATCTTGTCGGTCGTGCTGCGGCACATAAATGTTCCTGGGATGCTC
Source organism: Larix kaempferi (assembly GCA_027924585.1). Classification (NCBI taxonomy): domain Eukaryota; kingdom Viridiplantae; phylum Streptophyta; class Pinopsida; order Pinales; family Pinaceae; genus Larix; species Larix kaempferi. The sequence continues at coordinate 176,689 of BSBM01001513.1, read as the reverse complement.
TTTAAAGGTATTGTGGAGGAGATGCATGTAATCAGTCCTGGGAGATCTTGCCGGTCGTGCTTAGGCACATAAATGTTCCTGGGATACTCTTTCCGGTATTGCATCCATACATAAAATTAGTCCTGAGAGGCCACCTCTATTAGACCGTTCGCATAGATGATGAAGAATTGCAGGTGGTGGGCCTACATCTAGTATGAAAAAGGACTAGCTCTGTAGAACTTCTTATGACGAGTAGAGTCAGAGATTGGTTGAGATAGCAGCAGTAGTGACGATGATCCCGAGAAGAAGACTTGTCTAGCAGAACTGTGTTGAGAAATACCTTCCTAGTTAAGAGTGAGTGTTGATGTATATGTAAATTCGGAATGTATTTCATCTATGTATTTCATATATATTTATTGTACCCTTATAAGAGATGTGTTATTCCTCTATAAGGAAGTGTCGTCATGTGGATTGACAAGTGTCGCAAGTGTGTGTACTTGCCGATGGGTTATTAGACCACCATGTGTGGGGTCGGCCCTAAAATATATATTATATTGTCGATGTATCTAGATAGGCAAGTCGGCCCCATAAGGTCACTGGGAAAACAAGTTAAGTATAAATAGAGATCGGGAGATCTCTATTTGGATCATTCGAAAAGACACACTTCTCTCACTCAAAAAGTGGCACACTAGTGAGGAGGAGGATCATCTGCTCTAGGAGACTATCTCAATTGTATTTTGGTTGTACTTTGGTTGAGCCATTGCTATCTCTATCTCTGAGGAAGTTGTGGGGTTTTTCACCTTAGGGTTTTCCCCATGGAAACTCTCTGTCTCTTATCTCTCATGCTTTTGATTCTTGTGATACTTGTCATGCTTATTGTGATTGTTATGCATTGATATACTGTATATGTTATTCTCTCAGTAAAGATCCAAGAGTATTGTGAATTAATGCTCAAATTTTAACAACTATTACTGTATTTGGATGATCTCTTTCTGACAGGGAATGAGAAACAGATCATGGAAAGCAAGAAGAAGCTAGCTACATAATTTGAGGTGAAAGATCTCGGATTGATGCATTACTTCCTAGGTATGGAAGTATGGCAAGGACCGGAAGGAATCTTTCTCAACCAGGGAAAGTATTTGATATGTTGGAATGCAAAACCAAGGCCACTCCATGGATTCACCCTTGAAGCTGTTAGTTGATGACTCATCAGATTTTGTGGATATGACTCTGTCCAAACAGATTGTTGGGTCATTGATGTATCTGACGAATACCAGGCCATATATATGCTTTGTTGTGAACACCTTGAGACAGTATCTAATGGAACCTAGGCATGTTCACCTGATAACTGCAAAGCATGTGATGAGGTACCTAAAGGGTACAATAGACTTTGGTCTATGTTATCTTGGAGATCATGATTTCAGATTGTATGGATACACAGATGCTGACCAAGAAGGAAGTGTATTAGACAGGAAGAGCACATCGGGCGGATGTTATTATCTGGGATCTGTCATGATCTCGTGGTTTAGCAGGAAGCAGTCTAACACAACTGAAGTGCTATATATAGCTACTTGCTCTGCTAGTTGTGAAGCGATATGGCTTCTGAAGATGTTATCAGGTTTGTTTGACTTAGAGATGGACCCCACTGTGATCCTGTGTGACAACCAGAGTTGTATCAAGATGAAAGAGAATCCAGTGTTCCATGATAAGTCAAAGCACATAGAGATTCAATATTTCTATATATGGGATATGGTGCAGAAAGGAGCTATCAAGCTCGAGTATGTGAGCACTGACGAACAAGTCGCTGATGTATTGACAAAACCCCTGTCTCAAGTAAAGTTTGAGTATTTCCAAGACAAGCTTGGTGTAGTTCAGAAGGACCCTCCTCGAAAGGGGGAGTGATATGGTCGATGATGATATTCGGATATTGGCATCGTTGTGGATACCTGTATCAATGATGAGATTGTCTATATCGATGGTAAGGTTGATGATGAGGATACATGTATTGATGATGAGGTTACTTGTTCCAACAGTAAGGTCAATGATGAGGTTACCTGTGCCGACGATGAGGTTGATGAGTGGTACTTAGACTTGGTCTAAGATGATGAGGGGATTGTATCATCTCCGGACTTCGGTCCCAGAATTGATTCGTAGATATATGTCTCCGAGAATGTGGTCCTTAGTGGATTAGAGGGGATTGTATCATCCCCGGACTTCAGTCCCAGAATTGATCCGTAGACAAATGTCTCCGAGAATGTGGTCCCTAGTGGACGAGAGGGGATTGTATCATCCCCGGACTTCAGTCCCAGAATCGATCTGTGGACAGATGTCTCCGAGAATGTGGTTCGTAGTGGACGAGAGGGGATTGTATCATCCCCAGACTTCGGTCCCAGAATTGATCCATAGACAGATGTCTCCGAGAATGTGGGGATTGTATCATCCCCAGACTTCAATCCCAGAATTGATCCATAGACAGATGTCTCAGAGAATGTGGGGATTGTATCTTCCCCGGACTTCGGTCCCAGAATTGATCCGTAGACAAATGTCTCCGAGAATGTGGGGATTGCATCATCCTCGGACGATGATCCTAGAATTGATCCGTAGACAGATGTCTCTAAGAATGTGGGGATTGTATCATCCCCGGACGACGGTCCCAGAATTGATCCGCAGACAGATGGCTCCGAGAATGTCGAGATTGTATCATCCCCGGATGATGGTCCCAGAATTGATCCATAGACAGATTTCTCCGAGAATGCGGGGATTGTATCATCCCCAGACTTCGGTCCCATAATTGATCCGTAAACATCTGTCTCCGAGAATTGATGATATGACTGCATCATCCCTAGACATTTGGTTCAAAATGTACGTGATAGGATTGCATCATCCTTGGACTCATGTCCTAAAGTGATAAGGATTGATCATCTTGGAAGTAGATCTGGATTGCATCGTGCATAGACATGAGACTTGTCTAAAATTGATAAGGATTGATAATCTTGGAAGTAGATGTGGATTGCATCGTCCATAGACATGAGACTTGTCTAAAATTGATAAGGATTGATCATCCTAGAATTTGATCCAGATTGTATCGTCCATGGACCTATGTCCTAAAGTGAGAGGGATTGATCATCCCATAATAGGATCTTGTGTATTGCAGAGTATGCTGCTATGACGATGTTGTAGATCGAGATGATCCAGATGCTGTAGATCGACATGATCCAGATGCTGTAGGTCGAGATGATCCATATGTTGTAGATCGAGATGATCCAAATGATGTAGGTCGAGATGATCTAGATGCTGTAGATCAAGATAATCCAGATGATGTTGTTGATCGAGAGGATCCATTTAATGATGTGATGCTGTTGATCGAGATGATCGTGATGATGATACTATTGATTGATATGATCCAGATGATGATGATCAAGATGATCGAGATGATGATGTTGTTGATCGAGAGGATCCAGATGTTGATGATGTTGATCAATAGACCTAGATGATGACGATGTTGTCGCTGATCGAGTGTTGCAGAAGGTGAAGACTCAATACTGACGATGCTTATACTCTAGTATTGAAGACCTGAAGATATTCCAGTAACTGGTTGAGTTACTGATGATGTTGAGAAAGCTTCCAATAATTTATAGATGTATCGTGTATGATGTTGATGAATCCTTGCTCTTGTAGATGTTGTTATAATATCCTTCTCATTAAGGGGGAGTGTTGAAATATTGTAACTTCTAAGAATATTATGTTTGTACTTTATTATTCCGGAGATGTTTCATTCCTCCGTGAAGACCTTATTGTATATCTGGAGATGTTTTATTCCTCCATGGAGATTGTGGTAACTTAGGTTATAAGACTTTCCTAGTGGGGGTCGGCCCTGTATGAGTCATGTGGGTTAAAGGGTTATTAGACCACCCTAGTGGGGTCGGCCCTGTCACATTATGTTAAGTGGTTAAGTTGGGGCCGACCTAGTTAATGTAAAAGATAAGTCGGAGTTGTGTATAAATAGAGGAGGTGTGTTCGTCATTTAACACACATGACACTCACTTGTGAATAGAGCATAGGTGAGGGAGAGATCTGCTATGGAGGAGAAGGATCTCATGTCTAGGGTTTACATCTTTGTATTTTCTAGTCATCTATATTGAGGAAGCTTTGCTGGGTTTTCTTCCCCATGAGGGTTTCCCAGGATAAATCAGTGTCTCTTGTGTTTATGCTGTGCTTGTTGTTCTTTCAGTGATCTTGTATATGCTATTGTTGTGAAATGGAATGTAATGATGATATTTTCTGTCTTAGCATATTGAATCTTAACAAAATTACCATTATATACTGGAATTGTTCTAGCTCCTACAACACTTAGAGATCTATCATCACCAACAAATATTTGTTTGGTGTTACATTCATGCATAGTAGAAAAGATGGCTTGATCCTTAGCCATATGATAAGATGCTCCGAAATCAATGAGCCATTCATTTGAAGTAGAAGAAGAAGATGCATTATAAGAATAACCAGAAGCACAAAGTGCATGTCCATGAGAGGTAGATTCTGAAGGCGAATCTAGGCTGATGTGGTGCTTCTCCATTGCTGCTTCCAAGGCTTCCATCTTTTTGAAACACTTAGATTCATCATGATTATCTTTCCCGCAATAGTTGCAATGATGCTCAGTATTCTTGACTTTTGGCTTGGATCCTTTGTCATTTTTTAAAGAAGGAGCTGACTAAGAGGGTTTGGGACCCTTGTTTGACTTATTATTGCGAAAATTTTGTCTCTTGGGAGGCTTGGAATTTTCTTTCTGTTGGGACAATAAGGCTTTCCCAGATGTATCTGCATTGTTAATTATTCCAAGATGGATGAGCTTATGTTGTTCTCTAATCAAGGAATCACAAAAGTATTCTAGACTAGGCTCTTGATAGCTAGCTGCATTGAAGGATTCTTTCATGGAGTAAAATGTATTTACAAAACCAAAATATGTAGGTCCAAGTTTGGAAAGAATATGATAAATGCATTGTTTTTCTTCCCTCTTCATCTTGCATTCTTCACATGAGAGTTTAAGAGTTTTGTACTTAGATAAATAATCTTGTATGCATGAAAAATCACTTGGATTTAAAGAAATCAACTCCTTTTCGAGTTGGTGACCTCGAATTTCATTGTGTTTACCAAACACAGATTCCAACGTGTCCCAAGCAGCATCAGGTTCATTAATTCCAGATATGTGGAATCGCAAATCAGTAGAGATTGACATCCCAATCAATCCATGAGCTTCATCACATCTATTTTTTCATTTGATTTTCTTATCATCATTAGTGGGTTCTGTTTCTTTCCCTGAGGTAATTATGCAAAGTCCCCTACTTCATAGAACATCCTCCATACGATATTTCCATGAGAAATAGTTGGAACTGGTAAGTAGAATATCACAAAGGGCGGCCATACTGCAAATTAATGGCTATAAAAATAAAAACCAATAGTCTAGATGCGAAGAGCTCGAAAAAATAGGCAGTTTAAAAAAAATGGCACTGAAAATTGACTCCTTATGATGAAGTTATGCTTGAACAAAGAAAAAGTTGAAGATGTCTCCAATAGTGACGTGGCAGATAGAGAATGACCAGCTAAAAAAAAAAAGACCCCCCTCTTCCCAAGATGAACATTTGACAATCACTTTACAAGAAATTTGCTTTAAGTGAATCACTTTTGTAAAATAAGTGATTTCACTTTTAAAATGATGTTACTTTAAATAGTGCAACAATAAAAAAGAACTTAAGTGACTCAATTTTTATTTTTATTTTTTTTTATTTAAGTGAAATGCACTTTTACAATAAAGTAACTTGAAAATAGAAATTGCATGCACTTTTTCTTTTAAAAGTAACTTCAAATAGGGAAACAATAAAAAAGAACTTAAGTGACTCACTTTTTATTTTTATTTTATTTTATTTAAGTGAGATGCACTTTTACAATAAAGTAACTTGAAAATAGAAATTGCATGCACTTTTTCTTTTAAAAGTAACTTCCTAAGACTTGAACTCAAGACCCATTAAGGAATAAAGAAACTTTGAATCAAGTGAGATAGATTAAAAGACATGTAAAATATGGGAAGGAGGAAGGGTTTTTTTTTTATTCTTCTTGCTTGGTTTCCATGCTTGCCTTTTTTCCTACAAATCACACCATAAACCAAAACAAAAAAAAATTTCCACACTTGTGGGGTTAGATCTCGTTAGCTTACCCGGAAAGTCTACGTTTTCTCTATGTTTCTGATTTGCCAAGATCGCACAAGGTGCACGGCAAAGAGCATACGCAGCCGAGAAAAACCCTTTCGCTTTCTATTTCTGATTCGCCGAGATAGCACAAGGTGCACGACAAAGAGAATACGCAGACAAGGAAAGAAACAATCCGAAACTAAAAAAATCTAGTAATAAAAACTGATAAAATATGAGTTTTTTTTTTTTAAACAGAAATAAAAATTAAAAAACGTCACTGTAACATTATACCTTCAAATCCGATGAAATACGTGTTTCTGAAGGATGCAATGGAACACCTCCCACAGCCCAGAAATGCACAGAAATACCAGAACCAGAAACCCTTTCAATTTTCGGCAACAACAGTTCAAGATCTAGATCATAACCGGAAGCGGCTCTTCATAAAAGCTCTGATACCATGTTCGGGTACACAGGGTACTCCCCAAATACCGAACACCTAGAGCAACTACTTCACACAAACAGATCACAGATCGATACACCGATGTTTTGACGTGGTTTAAACCCTCGAGAAGGAAACACTCAACGGCCTTGGCCAAATAGCTTCTATAGAGCAATTTATTATCCAAATAAAGAAAGTTACAAATGAGCTTCTCATAATCAATCAACTAGACAATGACCCTCCATGCTCTTTAAATAGAGATCATGGACCAATCGAGTGTCAAGCCACGAATCAAGGTTAGATATGATCTAAGAGAAGTTGAGCCGTTGGATCATTCTATGTCTAGAACATATCATGATCGTCGGATTAAATATTTACAAATGCATACTAATGCATACTAAAGAAACACACTTTTCCTAACGGATATATTACACAAGTTGATCTTAAATAACTCCTAAGTGTCTAAATATCCTAACAAGCAGCAGTTGCAGCAGTTTTCTGCAGTAGTAGTTGGATATATTCTCTATTGTTTTTTGCAGGTCTTCTGCAACAACTTCCATGAATTCAGAAGGAATTCCTCCTCTCTCTCCATTCAACTATGATGAGTGGAAACCAAAGATGATAGCATATTTGAAGAGACATGGTCTTTCTGAGTATTGTCTTGAAAGAGAGTTCGAATCCTCTGAAGAAGAGAATGATTGGTTAAATGAAGGTGACAGAGCCTATGGAGCAATGTTGACTGCTATGTTTCGTTGTATGTTAATCCACTTCCATGATTATGCTGAATCTCCAAAAGAGCTATGGGCCCATTTCGATGAAAGATTTGGAAAACAAAATGAAGGGATTGGTGCAAACTATTTGGAGAGCAAGCCCAGTGTTGCATTCACCCTTCTTGAAGGTCTCTCTGATCATGATTAAGTATCAAACATATCTCATAATGAAGTTGTCCAAAAAGAAGAAGAACTTGCATATTCAACACTCATCTTCTCAATGTCTTCTATTTCGAATTCTGTGCCAGCTCACACTCTAGAAAACTGAAGAGGTTCTTAGATCCTCTCTTACACAAGAGTCTGTTGGTTTGCATAATGATGATCTATTGAATGTTTCGGAGGTTAAATCAACAATTGGAGGTGATGCATTCGCCCTCCTTGATCACTTATCTCTTATGTACTACTATATGATCATTTGTGCATGCTCTCAAAATTCATTGAATATGTAGGGCATTACCATTCACTTGGGATCATTCCTCATGCATATCATGGTTCATTTGGTTTTGATCTCACCCTTGTTGGTTCAAAGGAGATCTCAAGAAACCATTTATCAATTCTTGGAGTTGATTTGAAGTCCAAGAAACCACTATCATGTGATGGTTCTTTTTTGCATGATCTCACCTATGATGGTTCAAAGGAGATAACAAAATACTATCTACACATTCATGGATTTGATCCTACCTCATCCGATTCCAATCACGGGTTCCAGGATCATCCTCATACCTTTGGATTTGTTCTCATCACATTCGGTTTGAAGAGAAAGTACAAGCACATGTCTCCATATTCGCTTGCATCCACTAAAGGAGATCACAAGTACATGTTTTTGGAGCATGAACCACTTCTTCCCAAGAATAAGATACCTCCAGACATATGACCAAGAATCACACCTACTTGAGTTTGGAGCATTTATTTTTGGTGTGCCCTACAATTTTTTTGAGGGGGGGGGGGTATTTTCCCCATTTTCTTGTTTCATGGACTGTTCTTTATTCATTGTATTGGGTGACCTTTGGTCTCAGTTACCAGGGCCTAGGATGGATTAAGGGGGGGTGTTATGATATTTCTATACTCCATCCTAGTCCTAACAACATTTCCATTATTTTGCATTTCAATCATGCATGCATTTTTGCATGCAGTCATGAAATTACATGCATCCCAGTCATCAGCATGGTGTTCTCCAGCACCTAGTCCCCATTTTGCTAGCCCCGAGATCTTCTTTCTATTCATTTCTAGCTCTACTAGTGCATCATGCGCCCTCCTTTCACCTACCACATGTGAAAGGAACCTTCTCTCACCTACCACTAGTGACACTTCAGTTAGTTCTTTGATTTTTGGATCTGTTCCCTGATTTAAGGACAGATGGCCTAGTTAACTCACTGAAACACTCTGATGGACCTCCAGAGAGCCTAGATTGACTATTTTGACGCCAGTTAGCTCCTCATGACTCCAGTTAGCTCCTCATGCACCCTCCATCAGTTCTCCATGCATCAGTTACACCTACTACACCTAGTTAGACTCAGTGTGACACATGGTTGATGGTTACTTGTGCTTTGATGACACTCTACTGATATGATGATCAGTTCATGCAGGCTAATTCAAATTTCCACCTTGGCATTTGAATCCTCTCCATTGTATTATTTATTGTTCATATTATGATTACTGAATTAGTGAGTTTGATGTTATTCTGCTTCTATCTGAGTTCTATTGCATCTACGTTATGCTGCTCCATTCTGCACTCTTCTTCTATTTTCCTGCTTAATCTTTCTTGTGAGGTATACATCGGCTCTTAGATCTGCTATGAGGATTTTCACATGGTATCAAAGCATGTTGAGAGTATAGTCTATCTCCATTCCTGAGAGTTTTTTGTAGGTTATTACCAAGCTTTCGAGTGCAGCAGCAGTTGCAGCAATTTTCTACAGTTTTGCAGCAGTAGCAGTTGCATATATTCTCTATTTTTTTTGCAGGTCTTCTGCAATAGCTTCCATGAATCCGGAAGGAATCCCTCCTCTCTGTCCATTCAACTATGATGAGTGGAAACCAAAGATGATAGCATATTTGAAGAGACATGGTATTTTTTAACATTGTCTTGAAAGAGAGTTCGAATCCTCTGAAGAAGAGAATGATTGGTTCCTTGATTTATGGATTTGTTCCTTGATTTAAGGACATATGGCCTAGTTAACTCATTAAAACACTCTGATGGACCTCCAAAGATCCTAGATTGACTATTTTGACTCCAGTTAGCTCCTCATGACTCCAGTTATCTCCTCATGCACCCTCCATCAGCGCTCCATGCATCAATTACACCTACTACACCCAGTTAGAATCAATATGACACATGGTTGATTGTTACTTGTGCTTTGATGACACTCTACTGATATGATGATCAGTTCATGCAGGCTAATTCGAATTGCCACCTTGGAATTCAAATCCTCTCCATTGTATTATTTATTGTTCATATTATGATTAATGAATTAGTGAGTGTGATGTTATTCTGCTTCTATCTGAGTTCTATTGCATCTATGTTCTGTTGCTCCATTCTGCACTCTTCTTCTATTTTCCTGCTTAATCTTTCTTGTGAGGTATACATCAGCTCTTAGATCTGCTGTGAGGATTTTCACATTGCAAATATTTTTTTTTTATTTTTTTTAGAATAATAGTATAAACATCATGATAATAATAATAATAAAATACTAATTCATTTATTATTAAATTTTCTAGGATTTCCACATATATATTATTTTTAATTATGCATGCATCAATAATTTTCTTTTTTCATTCTTCTTTTGTCTAGGTACCTCTTCGGCGGGCTCTTTCGACAATTCCATTTCTTTCTTCTTATGGGGAGTACTGCGTAGCGATCGGGGAGTCATTACCATGGTCTATCGACTACGCCTTCTTGGATACTAAGGGCTGCCGAGGGATAAGATCCTCCTTATCGCGCGCCCCTCAACTCATCGTACGCGACCAAGTCATTATGGCCTCGCCCGTTTGGCACATGTTTCCCTGGGTGAGCTAAAACGGCTTCCTACCCATGCGTGGATTACTAATTTAGGATCGATAGTCTGTCATCGTACCCCTATGTGTTCTTTCCATTCTTACGACCCCTATAATTCCATTGTGGGTCAGTCGGTAAATCGTCTTACCTGCCATTGCACACGCTCAAGTTCACATTAGTAAGACATCATTCATTCTAGTATCTCATTCAGTCGAGTATACAAATTATTCATAATTTATCATCATGTCTCAGTCAGTCGAGCATATCCATCATTCATCATTTTATCTCAGTCAGTCGAGCATATAAACTATTCATCATTTTCATTTAAGCATTTTCAACATTCATCGTTATGTTTCAGTCAATCGAGCATTCATCATTTTCATTATAAATCATTTTCATCATTCATCATCATTTCTTAGTCAGTCGAGCATATCTATCAGTCATCTAATCATTTCCAATTCACACGATAATTTTCAAAGCAATTTCCATGGTCTAAGTTTTATAAAACCGGGTCACTTCAAACTAGTGCCCTTAATAGTCAAATCAGTCATAAGTATCAATAGTCTAATCAATCATAGGTCTCAATATTCTAATCAATCATAAGTGATGAGGAGGGTGTTACACCATCAAATAGGTGCCTCATCAGAGAATCATGAAAGTGCTTGGACATCCAAGTAAGCAGATCATCATGTGCCCCACACACATAAGCATCAACTATTATATCAAATCTGATCCAATGAAATAGGTGAGGATCCCATGTCCTATAATGATTCTCCAAAAGAATGTAATATGGATCAAAAGAATCATCCATGTGTTCTTTCATCCAAGAAGTGAATGAAGAACTTCCACTAAAATATGGGCCAAGTAAGGAGCAAAGAAAACAATGATCCTTCAAGGGGCTCAAAGGAGTACCATATGTGCATCTATGAGTATGTGTATCATCAAGATATAAAAAAAGGATGTTTTTTCCATTAAGAATGTTATCCAATCATATATCTTTTCACCCAAGTATTGGATGAAGTTCCTCCAACATGAAATGAAATAAGCAAGGAGCAATGAAAATCATGAGTCTTCAAGTGACTCAAGTGAACATCATAGGTGCATCCATGTATAGTTGTATCATCATAAGGTAGAAAATGATGATGTTGAAAATGTAAATAATAATGTGCTCTAATCATTTCATCATTGAAAGGATAGATAGGAGTTTCATACTCATTATGTGGCATCATAAAAAAAAAACCTTTCACCCAATTTTTATTCCCAATTGATGTGGCTGAAAAAGAAATAGGGGGTGAATAATTGTGAACCAACCTTACCTATTTTAAACTCTTACCCATCAAAATTTTGGATGTATATTCTCCATCATTGGCTCATCCAACTTTTGTGAGATCATGTGCCTCCTCCAAGGCTCTACAACTCTCACCATGAGGTAGCTCATAATCCCTTTGAGCAAGAACAAGTGCTTGAATTTCTTCTTGTTTAAATGTAACCTCTTCAAGCACCTACATATCAACATGTACCTCATGTTCCACCATCACATGAGGCTCCTCCTTTGTAACATAAAGCCTTTCAACCATTGAATGATTGTCTGGTATGTAGGAGGGTGTAAAGGACCTTTGTAACCTATCTTGAAGTTGCTCAATATGCACCATTGGAGTGCATTTTGAGTGGAATCCAAATCATTTGAGAGCTTCGCATTCTCTTTTGCATCCTTCAATTTTATTCCATGATAAAAACCAACAAGCTCAATTAAACAATATCTATTAGAAAGCAAATTAAAAAAATTACCTTTGGTGTCCAACGTTGCCTTATGGATTTTCTCCATGTTTTCAAGGGAAGATTTATCCTCCACACACCAACAAAATTTTTAAACCAATGCATGTGTGTCATGGAGAGTCTTCAAGGCCTCTTGAATATTCTTTTCATCCATCTTCAAGGACCCTGCAAGAAAATGAGGCTCTTGCAAATGAACCTCCTCTTCTTCTTCCTTCTTTCTTGGACCGACTTCATGAAGCTCAAGTGGGAATGGGGAATTTGATCTTGGTTATTCTTCAAATAATACAAGGTCTTCATATCCATGGTAAATGTAACTTTGTATTGCAACAAAACTTTCAAAAGTGATCTCTATGTCACCAACATAGAGGTGTGAGCGCCGATCAGTAGGTACTCCTTCACAGTTCAAGCATCCATCAGTAGATTCTCGTTGATTCATGTACAAAGTAAAGTGTGTCTCATAATGATATTTAGTATTTTCAATGGAATATTATTCATGCTCATGTGATGTTTCTTCATATTTTTCATAGTCACTTTGGAGTTAATTTCGCTCCTCCTTTTCACTCAAACATATATGATTTTATATCCAAGGTATTTTGCAATAAGGGAATAAATATTTCTTCACTAAATCCACATATTTATTCTTGGGCCTATATCCAAACACCCAATCAAAAAATTCTTCAAAAAGTATGGCCTTCTTTGTTTTTCCCATCAAAGCAAGATATGTCCGATATTGCTGACGCACATTTTTACATGTTGCTCTCAATATTTATAATTCATTCATAGGAATAGACTTTGGTGGTATTCCATATTCATATTTATCATACACAAAGTCATAATAATAACCCTCATTCCTTATGAAATTGTAAGAAGTGTTGCATGATTGCACCTCTTCCTCATACCATTCCCATTCTTCTTCATATTGCGCATAAGAATTGTACTCACAGGAGTCATCCCAGTAGTAAGACATGGAGGAAACTTCTTCTTAAATGGATGATTTTAATTCACATGTGCAAGGACCATGCTCTGATACCACTTTAATATCCCTAATTTGAAAATTTACACATTTTGGCCAATTTTCGAACCTTGGACTAGTGAAACCTTAAACTGTCCCAAATGCTCCCGAATGATTTCGAATTTTGTATGGAGGAATTTGGGAGTACATAGGAAACCTTAATTCAAACCGTAAACACCAAAACACCTTCTAGAAGCATTCATGGTCTGCAATTTTCAAGGAGGGTAGAAGTGCAGCAAAACTAGTCAAATGCATTATTATATCGTGTGCTTGCACAGAGTTACAAGTAACGTAGCCCCTGCATCTCTCCTTTTGATATGTAGTTATCTATATCATAAGTTAGTACAGAAGCTCGGAAATCAAGAGATCGACCACATGTGACCCTCCTTTTATGTGTATGAACTTTATATGATTATATTGTATTGTTAACACACTACGTGTGTGAACAACCAGCTAACGCGCAACCCCTAGTTGATTTGTGATTGCCTTCACTAAATATATTTTAATAATGGTTTAAGAATAACCCGAGCCAAGAGGGCACATCCTGAGACCTAAATATTTGATTTTATTTTGTATTTACATATGTTTTAAAGTCTGCGTGGATCAAGGTAGGAGGGCCTCTCTCTTAGATATTTACCTTATCAATTAATTTTCTTGGACTGGCCGTGTATGCAGGGAGAATAAAAGAAGGTCGAATCTCTCTTGTGTCCGTCTTGTATGTAGGTTTTAGATTAAATGAAGGGTGTAACCTTCATTCATATTGATTTCGATGTATTGCCTTATATAATATTGTTGGAGATAGCCATATAGAGTACCACCTTGGATTGGGTTTGAATTACTAGTTGTACCTTAAAGTTACGTTTTTATAAATATGTGCATTGGTTACTAACAAGAAATAACTATCTAGGGGGAATCTCTTAGTTTAAATGTTTACCTCGTTAGAATATATAGTTACATATATATGTTAGAAAGAAGCCAAGATATGGCCGACCCATTGGCTCAACATTATTTATGTTTTTTGAAATATATGTATATTATCTTATGTTGGGAAAAGACTAGGAAGTTGTAGCATTAAGATAATGGTACTTTATTCCATTGGCTCAACATTATTTATGTTTTTTTAAATGTATGTATATTATCTTATGTTGGGAAAAGACTAGGAGGGTGTAGCCTTAAGATAATGGTACTTTATTCCATTGGCTTAACATTATTTATGTTTTTTGAAATATATGTATATTATCTTATGTTGGGAAAAGACTAGGAGGGTGTACTTTATTATATATATATATATATATATATTACATTATAATAGGAATATGGCAATGAGAGCACATCCATAGGTTTAAAGGTTTTATAAGGGTGATGTACACATGAGCATTATGTTATGTGTAGAGAACATTACATAATCTATATAAAGCTTCCATGAACCGAGAGACACTTTATATAATTTTTAGATTGTGAAGGGTTACATGGGAGACCCTTTTCTTACTTCTACCCTAGTGGATTCGTTGCTCAGCTCAGAGGTGGCCTCTCGGTGGCATAAGTAAACACCGGAAGGAGAGCCAAATGGTTGGGAGTGTGAAATTTTAATTGGTTTAGATTTAGATTCAATAAGACAACTTCACATGGAATATTTCTAAGAATGAGAGAAGAAGAATAAAGAAGATAATTTGTGGAAAACACTATGTATATTATTCATCAATATGTTTACAATATAAAATACATATTCCATGGAGAAAATCGAATGCCTTAGAGGAAATTTGAAAATGACAAAAAGAAAAGGCTTACTAAAGGAAAAAAACCCCTAGGTGGAAAAAAGTTGTTTCCAAAAATGTCTAAAGGCACATGAATTTGATAAATATGGTATGGAAACTCATGAGTGAGGTAAATCTAATGCAATGATGGATTTATGAGAGACAAAATGATGTGGACTTCGAATTGGTCAAGTGGAAAGAGATTCTAAGTCAACTAGCTTTACCTTTTCCACTAGAAAGTAGAAAAAATAAGATAAAGCTGTCTAAATAAGGAAAGAACCTTCTAAACCAGAAATGGAAATAAATCAGACATAATCCAATGAAATCTTATCCAGAATCTCCTCAATTTCTCCCTAGTGAATTAGGATGGAAAGTGGTCCACTAAAAGACAAAACTGGCCCTATTTACCTACTCAAAACTTAGGAAATTAATCATAAATGATTAATTAATTATATCCTACGTCTAAAATGGTATAAGTAGGTTTTTTAATACTCCAACACCCCCCCTTAAGACTGAATTTATGTGGTGGAAATCAGAAAAATATCAGAAATATAGGGCCCAAGAATCAAGGCTTATGGTAACCCCAATACAAAAATAACTAGTCCATGTAAAACGAGGGAACATGGAAAACCACATGGGAACAAAAATCTCCCTAAAAAATGGACATGCTTGGAAGTATTCATACTGTCTTGTTCCTCATTTTGAGGAGTTGAATGAGATGAATGGGATTCTTCTGAATAACAAACTTGATGAATATATTGTGATTGTCATGATCATGCATTAGTGCATCAATGTGGTGTAGGCAAGAACCATGTGTAGAGGCTCCATGAAGATCATATCCAAATGATGGAGGAGCATCATATGAATTCTTATTGCTATTATAACATATATAATATGATATGGAAACATAATCAATGATGCAAATAATATATGTGAAAACCCATTCCCAAAGAGCATCAATGGACTCAACAGGATCAACTTCTTGTGCAGCTGCAATGTGGTGCACTAATTCTTGTACCTTCTTCTAAAACTGGTGTAGAACCTTTCTGATATTATAAAGGAGATCATGCAGCTCTAAAATATCATAATTTGATTCATATGGAGCAGCAAACAACAAAGGTATAGAGTCTCCATGATCGGATAGAGTTTCAGCAGGAAAAGAGTGAGTAACTAGGTCACCCTAACAGTTGAGTGAGTCTGGAGGATTTGAGGACTTGATTTTTGAACCATGAGTGATGGGATCAGGTCCATATGTGTGGAATATAATTCCAATTATGGCCAAGGACATGGTTTTCCAACCAATTAAATATATGGCATATATAAGAACAATAGATACAAGTGGCACACTGTAGGAAACCATGGAACTATGTGGTTTCTTAACTGGAAAACGTGGGGGTTGTAGGGTCTTTCGTGCATCCAATTGTTGGGAAAATGATGTGGAAAGTTTCATAACCTTCATATCAGACTGTATATTATCTTCAATATCAGAATATTAAATATTTGAATGGAGGTGGAAAGACCTTTTAGAAGACAAGTCAGAAACTAGTAAAAAATGACTAGGTTTGAGAGAAAACTTGGGTGAACTGACTGGAGATTGTACGAAGGAAGAGGTGAAGGTTTCTGATTCTGATATATCATAATGTGAATCAAAATAAGAGACATAAGAATGAATTTTCACTCTATTACTCAAGGCATAAGCATGATTACCTTTGTGAGAGGCTTGGAGACAGTGTTCTTACTCTACAACAAGCTTGCCTTGTTCTTTTCATGCAAAATTAGGAACATCTATGTTATGCTCTTCAAGAATCTTGGTCATGATGTCCAATTTATTTTTGAAACAAGATTTCTCAGGATGATTTCCTTTTCAACAATAATAACACTTGGGCTTCTCCTTCTTCATCTTCTCGGCTTTGGAATCTTCATCAGAGTCCTCTTCATCTGACAACATCTTTTGTTTGGATTTTTCATTCTTGAAATTCTTTACTCCATGAGCAACAAGTGCAAAGTACTTGGAGGGTGTTAGAGCCCTCATTTGTGACAATTTTTCCTTCTCCTTCATGAGTGAATCAATGAATGTATCCAAGGTTTTCATCTTCCAATTGGGAACTGCAAGTCTTGTAGTATGAAAAGTAGACACAAATACTGAGTATTCAGAGCTCCCATTTGACAGAATGGTAAGGATTAGTTGCTCATCCTTCTTATATATGCCACATTGATTGATTTGAAGCACCGGGTTCTTTAATTTTGAGATGAAATATTCCATTGAATCAAAATTACTTGGACTGAGTGAGATTATCTCAATCTCCAATAAATGACCTCTGAGCTCGTCATGTTTTCCAAAGAGAGACTCTAACTTTGTCCACACCTAATTTGGAGTGGATAGAGAGTCAATATGGAATAGCATATCTGGAGATACAGAGAGACAAAGTAACCCATAAGCTTCATCAAGCCTATTTAACCATTTGGATTTTAATGCAACAACTCCTGGATCAGTTTCAATCCCCATAGTGACTCTATATTATCCTTTGCTTCAAAGTTGGATGATCATATGCGCCTTCCAATTAAAGTAGTTGAAGGGAGTGAGAGTCACAACTTTAGCTTGATTTTGATCCATGTTGATGCGCTCCTGGTGATGGAAATACCCTACAAAAAACACTCTAGAAATTGTTTTGAATCAATCTAGCTTTGATACCATGTGAGATTTTAATTGGCTTAGATCTACATTCAATAAGACAAATTCACATGGAATATTTCTAAGAATGAGAGAAGAAGAATAAAGAAGATCATTTGTGGAAAACCCTTTGTATCTTATTCATTAATATGTTTACAATATATAATACATCTTCCATGGAGAAAATCGAATGCCTTAGAGGCAAGTTGAAAAGGAAAAAAAGAAAAGGATTACTAAAGGAAAAAAAATCCTAGGTGGCAAAACTTGTTTCCAAAACTGTCTAAAGGCTCACAAATTTGCTAAATATGGTATGGAAACACATGAGTGAGGTAAATGGAATATAATTATGGATTTAGGAGATAATAAATTATGTGGAGGTCGAATTGGTCAAATGGCAAGAGTTTCTAAGTCAACTAGCTTTACCTTTTCCACCAAAAAGTAGAAAAAACAAGATAAAGCTGTCTAAATCAGGAAAGCACCTTCTAAACCAGAAATGGGAAGAAATCAGACATAATACAATGAAATCTCATCTATAATATCCTCAACTGATCCCTAGTGACTTAGGATGCAAAATGGTCCACTAAAAGACAAAACTGGCCCTGTTTACCTAGTCAAAACTTAGTAAATTAATCATATACGATTAATTAATTGTATCCTAACTCTAAAATGGTATAAGTGGGTTTTTTAATACTCCAACAGGGAGGAAAGTTGCATTCAAAACTTCAGTCACTAAGTTGATGAAATATAGATAAGTCCTCTTTTATATTGTATTGTTTTAATTGTCAAGTTTATAGCTATACAGTTTGGTCATGAGATGTTATGGATAGATCCCGCTCATGTAAATGGATGCTTCTTGTTAAGTTCATATTTATTGTTCCTTATGAGTAATTGATGATATTTTTCATATGTTAAGCATTCATTGAGGTCTTTATGATGACACTCTATATTAGAGAATGAACATTTGTTTTTGCTAGATTATGTGATTTGTAGAATAATAAGGTGTGTTAGTTATTATTATCAAGTCAATCGATGACATTGGCATGATGAAGTTATAGGTTGACATAATGCATATACCTTGAATTTAAGTGGGAATATATCCACATGATGTTATATAATGAAGTGGTACTTTATACATATTTTGAATTAAATGATTATTAAAAATGATATGTATAAAGTGAAGTAGTAACTTGAATGGATAATGTTAGGTTGAAAGTTCAGTGGTAGAAATATTATGGATTTGGACTATGCTAGATACATGTTATAATGACCTTGCATAGTAAAATAAGAGGATTTCATTGAAAAGTAATTATCCATGATAAATCATTATAGATCCGTTTTGTGAATGATGAAATCACATAAGTATAGCTTCTGGGTCCAAAGATATTTTGCATAAGGACTTCTATTTTACATTATGTTAATGAGTATGTTTTGAGGATAAATGTGGGAAGCGTCACCACCAAATAATGAATCCCAAATTATTAGTATTAAAGGAATAACATGTTCATTGTTTTATGAGTAGAGGGAAAACAAATTTCACCCCATTTCCTCCAAAATCACAGTAAGGATTTCAGGTGCGTTATAAACTGGTATCAGAGCGAGGTTACAATACTATGTTCTAATTGGACTCGCATACGTACAGGTAAGTTGCGTACTCTATGAACTATTTGTTTATTTGAATACAACTTGTTATAAATAAATGTTTTCCTTAATTGTATAAATGCTAGAGAGAGCATGGTTAGGTTGGTTTCCTAGCATTTTGTCTAGACTATAAAGAATATAGTTCAAGGATTATGAGGGATAGTAAGATGATGTGAAGTATATAACTGTTGTATTCAAGCAAAGAGTATAAGCACACACAGAGATATAATCAAGACAAGAGAGATGACTTGAATGCATCCAACTGGTTATATTCATCTTGATGGTACTATTTATACATGTTACATGTGGTTGGAGGGGTTGCACCCGCTCCAACGGCTTCTTTAACTATACTATTACATAAGTAACTAATGACAACTAAGGGGCCCAAAGGGTCCCCTCCAACATCTCCCCCACCTCAAAATATTTCTTCGTCCCGAAGAAACATGAACAACCACGAACTGCGATTCCTTTAGTCTCTGTCAGTAGTCTCGTAGTGCCCAATCAAGCCGCTTACCCCTTTAACCTTCCTGTTCTTCCACAGTCCAGGAGCATCTGGGATTCCATGCTCTGCCATTGCACCAACTCACCAACTGCCTAAAAAACGTCTGAAATGACATTGAATAGATGTTTATGTGTGTCAGTACCAAGGGGATTGATCAATTTAAGTGTTCTTTTGTCATTATTAACGTGAAGCGCTTTCTCTATGTGGTATAGATGTCTTCTTCTTGAGTACATGCTTTTTGTAGACTTATCTGTCATGAGGCTTCCTGAAAGTTTTGAATGTGTCGCTGTTGCTTGTGGTCAATACTGACTGAAATTGGTCGACTTGACTCGACTCGACATGACTTACTTGAATCGACATGACCTACACTGGTTGGAAAGAAACCGACTCGATTTACAACTTTTATGAAAATACATGGTTCAATAAGCTTTGAACATCCCTTTTTTCGACTTATTTTTAATGACCCAACACGTTTTACAACATCATGACCACTTTTAATATCGACCACTTACAATATCGACCAATGGGTTACATTATTTCCAATTGACTCAAAAGTGACCCCAAATTTTACATTTTAAGGCGTCGACCAAAATATAATACTCAACCGAGACAACCTCATTGATATATATAAAGTTTCGACAAACATAATTATCTTGACAACTATGACGAAATTTGAGGTTGACCAAAATGGGGACACCAACCAACAATTATATGGACCATATATCACCGACATTTCCGACTATATTTTTAAAATCGACTATTTACAACCGACCACAAAGTAATATTTTTGACCGCTAGAGTACTGATTTTTCACCGACCATTTGTAATTCCGTCGACCATATTAAAATGATTGTATTTTCAAAAAGTAACTTCGTCCCTGACCAAGTAACTTCAACCAAAAATTATGAATGGAGAATTTACCAAAGTGAGTGGCCAACTAGTTTGACTATCAATAGGCTTCCTGCATACTTTGATTAGATATTAATGCCACTGAATTATGTTATCAATGGAATCATATATATAATAAATAGTTGACTAATCCAAGTCAATTAGATGAGGTCGACCGATACTGTGAGAACACGGCTATGAGCAATTAACAGATTTTGCAGAGTAGTGGTCGATATTAACCAAGATGACATTGATCGAGATGATATCTACCTCCAATACTTCTTTAAGATGATATTGACCGAGATGTAATCAACCGTGGCAACATTTTCCGGGATATTTCAGTGAGCATATAGTCCGATATTAAGCTTTATAACAAGTTGAATGAACTGGTCGATATTTTACCTAGACTACTGCAATCAGAGTGGTCAATTCGACTCTCAAGCACAACAGGTCAACTAGGAATGTGGATGGCAGCATATTATGGTCGACGGCGTGCTAAGGTCGATGGGTAGTCGCTTTGACAATGTTTCTTCTATTCAGCGAAGTTGCATCACGAGAAGAGCGTATCATTCAGTTCTTCAGCTCGGCAGTGTGGAGATATCAACGAATTTATTTCTGATGCACGCATATCTTAGCGTTTCTTCATTTGAAAGGTGTGAAGGTATCTACCATACCTCAAGAAGCTTTGCCGCACGGACCTCATGATCGTCATTATATATTATTTTTCATAACACATAATATATCAATGAAAATTCAAAATATTTTAAAACTTTAATCATTTTACTTCATCGCTTGACATGAGAGTGCGCAGATATAGTCGGCTGAGTCTCTTACTAATGACACCACCCAAGATGGTCGCCTATCAACAATTGTCTTTATACAAGCGCACGCAGGAATTCTTGCAGGTTCTTCTAATAATCTTGCAGTCTTTACTAGGGCGTATAAGTAGACTTCTATATTTCTTGCAGGTTTCTTCAATGAACATTACATGATTTCCTTCAGATTTGATCGCGCAACATCATCATTTATGAGAATTTCTTGTAGGGTTTCTTTCTTCTCACGATCTCCTTCAGGTTCGAACCAGCTCCCTCTGCTGCTACTGTCACCCAGACCAAAAGAAGACGGCAACGGCACCAGATGTTGTATTCAAGCAGAGAGTAGAAGCACACACAGAGATATAATCAAGACAAGAGAGATGAGTCGAATGCATCCAACTGGTTATATTCATCTTGATGGTATTATTTATACATGTTACATGTGGTTGGAGCGGTTGCACCCGCTCCAACGGCTTCTTTAACTATACTATTACATAAGTAACTAATGACAACTAAGGGGCCCGAAGGGTCCCCTCCAACAATAACTAAACTAAACGAACTTGATTAGATGAATTAATCTTCAATAGGTAACCAACGGAAATGAAATATTGAATGTTATGACAAATAGATTATTGCATTTCCAAAACAATTGGTTGGATCGAAAAAAAATAAAAAAATAAAATAGTTTGTTTTAAGTTTGAAGTATTACCTTCACATACTGAAAAATATGAAGTTAGGTTATAATTGTTTTTTGAAATAAAATGTAGACATGTTTCTCCAGATACATATAGACAAAAATGTTTGATCGATAAGACAAAAATATTATGATTTTATTGGGAATGCGCAAGATTAAAACGTTTGAATGGGTGAATAGAGTAAACTAATATAACTTAGCACAATTGGAAAAATTGTAAAATTTTCAAGTTGATAAATTACTATACTCCATGTCAAAAGCATATGTTATGAAAAAAAAATGTTTGTGTGCTAACATTGCAAAATTATGTCCATAAATTATAATAGATGAAAATCATAATCAAAATGGAATGACAATTATAAATTCTCTTGTATGAATATTTGAGTAATGAGTTTTAACATCTTATTATATTGTTTGGTTACATTATTGTATGGAAACTACAACCCATGTTTAG
The DNA here is from genome assembly GCA_027924585.1 of Larix kaempferi. Taxonomy (NCBI): domain Eukaryota; kingdom Viridiplantae; phylum Streptophyta; class Pinopsida; order Pinales; family Pinaceae; genus Larix; species Larix kaempferi. The sequence continues at coordinate 154,120 of BSBM01001513.1, read as the reverse complement.
AAAATGATTTCTTAAAATTTTAAAAGTCGCACTCATAATTGGATTTTGGTAGATTGACAATATCTGCATCACTTGTTGAAAACAAGGACATTATGAATGATTGTGCATAAAAACATGGGGATTAGAAATTATAACGCAAGGGTTTGAATAAAGATCAAAGACTAATAGTTAGATCATAAAATATGATGCAGGAACATCAAAGCCTAGACAGATCAATCGAAGATAGTCGACATGGAGAAGGTCGACCAGACGGAGTGCCGACAACCACTGGTGCGAAAGAGCAGATTGACTCATCGAAGTCAATAAGTCGAGCAGGAGCAGTCAGGATGCGACCGACAGAAGCAGTGATCGACAAGTTTGGGCATGAGCCAAACGAGGAGGAAGGGGCGGACTGGTGAAGCCTGAAGAGTGTGAAGGAAGCCGACAGGTGATTCGAAGGTGACAGATAGTATGGCTCACGTGATGGATTACTATAGACTGTCAGAAGGACGGATGGAAGCCAAGGAGAGTACTTGGAAACAGTTCGGGGTTGCTAAGAAAGTTAATGACAGCTATTGTGGGTGGTTGAGGCTATGCAGCATGGTAGGGATGCTGACAGTTGCTGGTCTGCAGGATCAGGGAGATTAGCAGATAGGAGGATGTGTATCTCGGGTGTTGGAGTGGACATCAGGAACTACAGCAGCATATTAGAATACTCGTGCATAGGCACAAAGCAGGGGACAGTTCCATTTTGTTGGAGTTGCAGAGAAGAGTTCGGGGAGAAGATTGGTAGACTGGAGAGAAGAGTCACACATCTTTCGAACCAAAGAAGATCGAGCCATAGATCATAGTTTCGTGGTGAACCAGGAGAGGGTGAGGTCGACACATTGAGATAGCACACAGTTACTTCTGTATTGTAACGGCTGAGGCCGACAGTTAGTCAGTTATTTCATTTCTTTGCAGTTGAATTGTAACCGATTTGGAGAAGTAATATAAGCCAGCCTCTGGCATGTTGTTTGCATCTTGTCTATGTGAACATGTGTGTGGTGTGTAATTGTTAAGCAAGAACCTTAGGTCATAAGGTGCCTTGCGTCAGTTGGTATCAGAGACGGAAGTGTATTCTGCATGGAGAAGAATGTTGAGCGATATTGAGTCTGCAAGTGCATTGAACAACTCCATCTGAGGTTGGGTAGAGTTGTGCACGACTTGTTGAAGTCCGGTTGCGATTGGGTGAGTGGGAGTTTCAACCAAGGTTGAAAATGGCTCATAGAGACGTTAATGTCTGAGGACGAAGACTTCGTGGTGCAGCAGTCACAGTTGATCGTGATATGTTCGACAAATGCATCCGAACAATGTGAAATTTGACAAATGAAGTCGCATCAATCAAAGAAAGCCAAATGCGTCATTGTATTCCTGATGCGTTAGACCACAACAACGAGGAAGTCAAAGAAGTGGAACCATAAGAAGTAGCAGGAGATGAACAGAAGAAAAACTCATCAAACTTCTGACAGATATGATAGGTCGGATGAAGATAGACATACGTACCTACTCAGGAACTCTGGATCCAGAAGACTTGATCAACTGGTTCAAAGAGATGGAGAAATACTTCGACATAGAGAAGATCGAGGATCCTAAATGGGTAAAGACAGCTTGTCTGAGGTTGAAGGGTCATGCCTCATTGTGGTGGGACAATGTACAAGCTGACAGAGTCAAGAAAGGCAAGGGGAAAATCAAGTCTTGGGATAGGATGGTCGCCAAGTTGAAAGGAAAGTTCTTGCCGGGTGACTATGTGATTTCCTTGTTCTAGAAATTCCAAAACTTTCAACAGAAGGAGATAACTATGAAGGAGTACACGGAAGAGTTCTACAGAATGTCGATTAGGTCGGGGCAAATCGATGAAGGAGAATAAGTTGTCTCTTGGTACGTGAACGGCTTGAAATATGCCATTCAAGATGAATTGAGCATGTATAGATTCAGAGTAGTGGGTGAAGCCTACCAGTTAGCTCTAAAGGAAGAAGAGAAACTGTCGAGGAAATCTGCAGTGGCCGGAGGAAAGTTGATTGGTCGAGGTGCAAGGACTGTTTCCGCGAAAGGCCAAAGTAGCGGTTACAGGAAGGAATCTATCGAAGAAAGTCGAAGGATGGAAGGGACATCGACAAGGGAGAACGCACAGGAGAACTGACGCGATGGTCGTGAGAATCGTGGTCGAGGAGCGTATGGCCGAAGTGGTCCATCCGACTAAAAAGGAGCTAACAGACCAGCCATAATCTGTTACAAGTGTCGTGGAGCAAGACACAAGGCATGTGAGTTCCGAGAGAACCTACATGCTGCAAAGGAGTCAAAACCCAGATGTCGAAGGGATGAGCAAGTCGATGAGAGGGAAGAATCGGCATCCGACAATAGTGAGGATGGTAAGAAGAAAATTCAGGCCATGACAACCAGCAAGAGACTGGTTTTGGATGACAGATGCGACGAGCAATAGCCGGCACAATGAAAGGTGATCTTTCGAATGAAGGTGCGAATCGGCGAATGGCGTTGCAAAACCATAGTGGATGGTGGAAGCACTGAGAATATTGTGTCGATAGAGGTGATCGAAAAAGCAAATTTGAAGTGTTGGGAACACCCACACCCATACAAGATCTCATGGCTACAGAAAGTACATCATGTGAAGGTGACCAAACAGTGCCTGATCAACTTCAAAGTTGAAGGATTTGAAGACAGTGTACTGTGCGACATAATCCCAATGGACGCATGCCATTTGTTGTTAGGAAGACCATGGCACTATGATCAGAAAATGATCTATGATGGTCGATCCAACACAGTCACAGTGTGGAAAAATGGAGTGAAAAGGACTCTTAAACCGAAGCCGGAGGAATAGGCCAGCTGTAAGCACAGCGAGAGCAACTTTTGGGAGAAACAAGTGCTGATTTGTTCAGTGTAAGAATTCCTTGCGGAGGAGGAAAAGCAGTCGGGGTGTTATGCTATCATTCTGAAAGGACCATGTGTTGAGAGGATGGTGATGGAGGAGAAAATTCTGGTCGAGATCGGAAAGATGCTCAAAGAGTTTCGAAGCATAGTGGTCGATGAGACACTGGTAGGATTGCCACTGACAAGGAGCATATCCCATCAGATCGACTTGATTCCAGGGTCGAGTCTTCCAAACAAAGCACCGCATAGGATGAGTCCGACGGAAGGTCAGGAACTCAATCGACAAGTCCAGGAGTTGTTGGACAGAGGGCTGATCAGAGAGAGTCTGTGTCCTTGCACAGTACCAACAGTATTAGCGCCAAAAAAGGGTGGAGAATGGAGAATGTGTATAGACTCCAGAGCCATCAACAAGATAGACCTAAAAAGTGGTTACAACCATATTTGGGTTAGAGAAGGGGATGAATGGAAGAAAACATTCAAGACAAAGGAAGGGTTGTATGAGTGGTTAGTCATGCCATTCAAACTGACTAATGCACCCAATACATTCATGAGGTTGATGAATGAGGTACTGAAACCATTCTTGGGAAAGTTTGTCATAGTCTACTTAGACGACATTCTGATTTTCACTCGAACCAAGATAGAAAACTTGGAGCACATTCGACAAGTATTACAGAAGTTGTAGGAAGAGAAGTTGATGATAAACCTTCAAAAATGTTTCTTCATGAAGGAAGAACTGGTGTACTTGGGATTCGTAATCTCGGGTAAAGGGTTGGTGATTGACCCAGAAAAGGTGAAGGAAATATTGGATTGGCCGGAACCGACAAGTATGAATGGAGTAAGGAGTTTCCATGGACTTGCCAGTTTCTACACGAAGTTTGTTAGGATATTACTATACTCCATCCTAGTCCTACTGGCATTTTCATTATTTTGCATTTCTTTCATGCATGCATTTTTGCATGCAGTCATGCAATTGCATGCATCACAGTCATCAGGTTGTTGTCTCCCAACACCTAGAGCTTAGTTTACTAGCCCCGGGAGCCTTTTTATGCTCAATTCCATCCCTCCTAGTCAGTAATGCGCCCTCCTTTCACCTACCACATGAGAAAGGCGCCCTCCCTCACCTACCACAAGTTACACTTCAATTAGTTGAGTGATTGGTGGATATGTTCCTTGATTTGAGGACAGATTGACTATTTTACTAACTGAGACACTTTGATGGACCTCTAGTGAGCCTAGATTTCTAGTTCTAACTCCAGTCATCTCTTCTTGCACCCTCTTTTGAGCCTCCTTCACTACATTAGTGCAACATGCATGTGTTACACCTACTACATTCAGTTATAATCAGTTTTCCACCTGGTTGACAGTCACTTGTGTATTGATGACACTCCACTGATGATGATTAGGACTCCTAGTGGTTTATTGTTGACACTCCACTGATGATGATGATGGCTCCTAGTGCAGATAATCCATTCCCATGCAGGCTAATTCGAATTTCCACCTTGGCATTCGAATACTCTCCACCATTGTATTATCTATTGTTCATATTATGATTAATGAATTAGTGTGTGATGTTATTCTACTTCTATCCGAGTTATATTGTATCATAATTATGTTGCTCCTTTACACTGCATTGACCACTCTTCTTCTATTTTTCTGCTTAATATTAATCTTTCTTGTGAGGTATACATCAGCTCTTAGATCTGCTGTCAAGATTTTCACATGGTATCAGAGCATGTTGAGAGTATTGTCTATCTCCATTCCTGAGTGTTTTTTTGCAGGTTATTATCAAGATTTCGAGTGAAACAGTTGCAGCAGTTTTTGCACTTTTGCAGCAATAGCAGTTGCAGATATTTTCTATTGTTTTTTGCAGGTCTTCTGAAACAACTTCCATGAATCTGGAAGGAATTCCTCCTCTCTCTCCATTCAACTATGATGAGTGGAAACCAAATATGATAGCATATTTGAAGAGACATGGTCTCTTTGATTATTGTTTTGAAAGAGATTTCGAATCCTCTGAAGAAGAGAATGATTGGTTAAATGAAGGTGACAGAGCCTATGCAACAATGATGTATGCTATGTCTCGTTGCATGGTAACCCACTTCCTTTCTGTTGAATCTCCAAAAGAGCTATGGGCCCATCTAGATGAAAGATTTGTCAAACAGAATGAAGGGATTGGTCCAAACCATTTCGAGAGCAAGCCCAGTGATGCATTCACCCTCCTTGATGGTCTCTCTGATCATGAATCAGTATCAAACATATCTCATAATGAAGTTGTCCACAAATAAGAAGAACTTGCAGATTCTACACTCATGCTCTCAAAATCTTCTATTTCGAATTTTGTGCCATCTCACACTCTAGAAACTGCAGAGGTTCTTAAATCCTCTCTTGCACAAGAGTCTGTTGGTTTTCATAATGATGATCTCATGAATGTTTAAGAGGTTAAATCATCAATTGGAGGTAATGCATTCGCTCTCCTTGATCACTCACCTCTTATGTACTACTGTAAGATCATTTGTACATGCTCTGAGAAGTTTATTGAAGATGTAGGGCATTTCCATTCGCTTGGGATAATTTCTCATGCATTTCATGGTTTTGATCTCACCTCTAATGGTTTAAAGGAGATCTCAAGAGATCATTTTTCAAGTCTTGGATCTTATTTGGATTCCAAGCAATCACTATCATGTGATGGTTCTTTTCGGCATAATCTCACCTATGATGGTACAAAGGAGAAAACAAAAGACTATGTACACATTCATGGATTTGATCCTACCTCAGTTGATTCGAATCATAGGTTCCAGGATCATCCTCATACCTCTGGATTTGTTCTCATCACATTCGATCTGAAGAGCAAGTACAAGCACATGTTTTTTTAGCATGATCCACTTCTTCCCAAGAAGAATATACCTCCACACATATTACCAAGAATCACACCTACTTGAGTTTGGAGCATTTATTTTGGTGTGCCCTATAGTTTATTTTGAGGGGGGGTATTTTTCCCATGAGTTTTTCCCCATTTCCTCGGTTTATGGACTGTTATTTATTATTCATTTTATTGGGTGACCTTTGGTCTCAGTTACGAGGGCCCAGGATGGATTAAGGGAGGGTGTTAGGATATTCCTATACTCCATCCTAGTCCTACCAACATTTTCATTATTTTGCACTTCAGTCATGCATGCATTTTTGCATGTAGTCATGCAATTGCATGCATCCCAGTCATCGGGTTGGTGTCTCCCAACACCTAGAGCTTAGTTTACTAGCCCCGAGAGCTTGTTTCTACTCAGTTCCATCCCTCCTAGTCAGTAATGCACCCTCCTTTCACCTACCACATGAGAAAGGTGCCCTCCCTCACCTACCACCAGTTACACTTCAGTTAGTTGAGTGATGTTTGGATCTGTTTCTTGATTTGAGGACAGATTGACTAGTTTACTGACTGAGACACTCCGGTGGACCTCCAGTGATCCTAGATTTCCGATTCTGACTCCAGTCAGTTCCTCTTATGCCCTCCTTTGATCCACCTTCACTACATTAGTGCACCATGCATGTGTTACACCTACTACATTCAGTTAGAATCAGTTTTCCACCTGGTTGACAATCACTTATGTATTGATGAGACTCCACTGATGATGATGATGAATCCTAGTGCAGATAATCCATGCCCATGCAGGCTAATTCGAATTGCCACCTTGGCATTCAAATCCTCTCCACCATTGTATTATTTATTGTTCATATTATGATTAATGAATTAGTGTGTGATCTTATTCTGCTTCTATCCGAGTTCTACTATATCATAATTATGTTGCTCCTTTACACTGCATTGACCACTCTTCTTCTATTTTCCTGCTTAATCTTAATCTTTCTTATGAGGTATACATCAACTCTTAGATATGCTATGAGGATTTTCACAAAGTTCATTCGGGGATTTAGTCGGATTTGTGCATCTTTGACAGAGTGCATGAAGAAGGGAGAGTTCAAGTGGATGAAGACTGCCTAGCGATATTTTGACGAGTTGAAGGAAAAGGTCACTGAGAGCCCAGTGTTAGCGCTCCCAGATTTCGACAAAGTTTTCCAGGTCGATTGCGACGCAAGTGGAATGACAATTGGAGCAGTGTTGAGCCAGGAGGTATGACCAATTGCATTCTTCAGTGAAAAGTTGGATGACATGAAGCAGAAATATTCGGTCTATGACCATGAATTCTATGCTATTGTCCAAGCATTGAAGAAGTGGAGGCATTATTTGTTTCCCAAGAAATTTTTGTTGTACACAGATCACCAAGCATTGAGGTATTTGAATACTCAGTCGAAGCTGAATCAACAACACATGAAATGGGTCGAATTCCTATAGGGATATACATTCATGTTGCGACATAGGTCGGGAAAGTCAAATAAGGTTGTTGATGCGTTGAGTTGAAGAGTTGCATTGTTGAACACGACGACAGTTCATGCAACAGGAATAGATTCGGTGAAGACATAGTATGAGACCGACGGGGATTTTGTGAAAGCATGGGAAGTTTGTCGTGAACCATGGAGTGTCGAAAAAACTCCATACTTGGATTATTTCATCCAAGAAGACTATATGTTCAGGGGAAATCAGTTATGTATTCCTAGAGGATCAGTTAGAGAGAACCTAATCTGAGAGTTGCATAGCGGTGGATTAGCAAGTCATTTTTCCATCAACAATACCAAGGCATTGGTCGAGGAGAAGTACTATCGGCCAGGAATGACGACAGATGTCGGAAAGTTGGTTTGACAATGTAGATTTTGTTAGTTGGCAAAAGGGAGAAGTCAGAACATGGGGTTGTATACATCGTTACCTATACCAAATACCCCATGGGAGAACTTGAGCATTGATTTTGTTCTAGGATTGCCGAAGACACAGCAAGGAAGCGGCTCAATCTTTGTTGTAGTCGACAGATTTTCAAAAATGGCACACTTTATTTCGTGTAAGAAGACAAGTGACGCCACAGGCATTGCTGTACTATTCTTCAAGGAATTAGTTAGATTGCATGGGTTTCCGAAGAGTATCACGTCATACAGAGATACCAAGTTTATGGGACATTTCTGGAGAACCCTATGGAAGAAATTGGACACTAGGTTGCATTTTAGCTTGGCATATCATCCGCAGATAGACGAACAGACCGAGGTGGTAAACAAAAGTTTGGGAAACCTTCTGAGATGTTTGGTGAGTGACAGACCCAAGCAGTGGGAGAACGTGTTGGCGCAAGCAGAGTTTGCATACAACAATTCTGTGAATAGGCCGACAGGTTTGAGCCCATTCCAAATGGTTCAGGGAAGAAGACCACATGGCGTTGTGGATTTGGTCGAGTTACCGAAAGAAATAAAAAAGAGTGCAGATGCTGAATCATTTGCAGAGCATATGAAAGAAGTGCACGAAGATGTGTGAAAGCACATAGAAAAGAGTAACACAGCATACAAGTTGAGAGCCGATAGGAAGAAGAGACTACAGTCGTTTAACGAAGGAGACTTGGTCTATGCACATTTACGGAAGGAAAGATTTCCAACAGGAATGTATAACAAGTTGAAGCTGAAGAAGATTGGACCATGTAAGATTCTGAAGAATATTTTGGGCAACGCTTATGTGTTGGAGCTGCTGAATGACTTGAGCATTTCGCCAACGTTCAATGTCTCAGATCTGTACAAGTTCGAAGAAGGTTCGAGCAGTGGAAGCGCGGAAGTGTCGAAGATGGACTGGACAGAGCAGATTCCAAATCGACAGAAGGAATAAATCACAGAAGTAATAGAAGAACGTGAAGTCGGGCGTATGAGTAGTTCACGAAGGAAGGAATACTTAGTGTGATGGAAAGACGATGAGTTGCAGGAGGCGACATGTATTTCTGAAGAAGAGTTCAAGAGACTAACGGAGAAATCGAGTTCTTTTTCACATGGGGAAGATAGTCGACATGGAGAAGTCCGAACAGAGGGAGTTCCGATGGCCATTGGTGCGGAAGAGTAGATTGACTCGTCGAAGTCAATAAGTCGAGCAGGAGCAATCAGGATGTGTTGAAATATTTAACTTCTAAGAATATTATGTTTGTACTTTATTATTCCAGAGATGTTTCATTCCTCCATGAAGACCCTATTGTATATCCGGAGATGTTTATTCCTCTGAGAGAATGTGGTAACTAGGGTTATTAGATATCCCATGTGGGGTCACCCCTGAGTTAGTTATTTAGGGGTTATTAGACTCTCCTAGGAGAAGTCGGCCCTGTTAGGGTGAAAAGTCAGTTAGGAGTTGAGTATAAATAGAGGAGGTGTGTTCCTCATTTATCTCATTCATTCACTCACTTGTGATTGGCACATAAGAGAGAGAGAGATATGCATAGGAGAAGAAGGAGATCTTGTTTGTGTTGGTTGTGGAGTCTGATCTGCAGATTTAGAGATATTATTATTCATCCCTGTCCATACCCTAGGTTTGGTTATGATCTCGGCACGAGCCTAGGTTAGTCCGGGGGAGTGTCCACTCCCCCGGATGGGGGGCACGGGGGCCAGCGCCCCCGAGAAAGGGGTTTTGGGGGCAAAGCCCCCGAGAAAAATTTTTGGGCTCATGGTTTTGGGTATCCCGTGGTATTTTTCCATTGTATTTCCCTTATAAAAGAAAGACATTGTAATATGACTAGGGTTAATGTATTAGGTTTTATGCATTGTAAAGATCTTTGAGATCAAGAAGAGATACTGTGAGACAGTGAAGAGGAAGTGCAGCAGTTGTGCTGTAGGTTGTATCCCTTCACTTTGCTGGACGGAATAATAATAAGGACTGACAACTTCAGTGTGGACTTAGCCCAAGTTGGGTGAACCATGATATATCTGTGTTTCTCTTGTAATGTGTGTGTGATTATTTTTGCATTTATGGTTATTGTTATTGCTCTGCGATCCTGTTTTTTCAACAATTGGTATCAGAGCCAAAGGTCTATTTTGCAGATAAACCCATAGGAAGCTAGGGTTTCTGGTTCGAGTGGGAGCAATGGCAGAAGAAGGAAAGTTTAAGGTCGAGAAGTTTAATGGCCAAAACTTCCAGTTATGGAAGATGCAAATGGAGGACTATCTGTACCAGAAGGATCTATTCCTACCGTTGGGAGGAAGAGCAAAGTAGCCAGTGGCTATGAAGGATGAAGAATGGGAGGTTCTTGAAAGAAAGGCTCTAGGAACAATACGGCTGAGCCTGGCTTCGTCGGTGGCTTTCAATATCTCAAAAGAAACGACAACGGAGGGTTTGATGAGCGCATTGGGTAAGCTGTATGAAAAACCCTCGGCCTCCAACAAGATATTTCTAATGAAGCGTTTATTTAATATGAAGATGTCTGAAGGTGGATCTGTTACTAATCATTTAAATGAGTTTAATACAGTTACAAATCAACTAAGTTTTGTAAGTGTGAACTTTGATGATGAGGTTAGGGCTCTTATAATCTTATGTTCATTTCCAAAAAGCTGGAATAGCTTGGTCATGGTTATAAGTAACTTTGTCTCTAGTTCAAACACCTTGAAATTTGATGATGGTATTGGTGTTATTCTTAGTGAGGAAATGCGAAGAAAAAGAACAGGTGAGACGTCAGGTAATGCGTTGACCAAGGAGACCAGGGGAAGACAAAATGAGAGAGGAAAGAGACAAGGTAATCATGGGAAGTCTAAAACGGGCAGATCCAAGTCTAGACTGGGAAAGATAGAGTGCTCGAACTGTGGAAAGAAAGGACATCTGAAGAAAGACTGCAGATCTCTAAAGAAGAAAGGAGATGCATAGAAGGAAACTACCCAGGAAGCAAATGTAGTAGGTGATGTGTTACAAGATGCTTTGATTCTTGCATTAGATAATACTAGTGATTGTTGGGTAGTAGATTCAGGGGCTTCATGTCATGCTACACCCCATAGGAAATACTTTCATGATTATGTTCCAGGCGATTTTGGACATGTTTTATTGGGTGATGATGAGCCATGTAAAATTGTTGGAATGGGTAAGGTATGGATAAAAGTTAAGAATGGAATTGATTGGTTGTTGAAAGATGTTAGGCATATTCCTGTTATGAAAAGAAACTTGATCTCAAAAGGGCAGTTGGGAGATGGCAACTGTCTATCTACGTTCGGAGAAAAGTGGTGGAAGATCACTAAAGGATCAATGGTGATAGAAAAAGGAGATAGCGTAGGTACATTGTATTTATGTCCTCATAATATTGACCATTCTATCTCTTCAGCTTCCATAGGAACATATACAACATTGTGGCATCATAGGCTTGGCCACATGAGTGAGAAGGGGATGCAGATTCTCCACTCAAAGAAGTTGCTGCCAGATTTGAAGCAGGTAAGTTTGGAATTCTGTGAGAACTATGTTTATGGAAAAAAGAAGAGAGTAAGATTTCTCAAGGTTGGAAACAGAAGAAGAATGAAAAGTTAGAGCTTTTGCATACAGATGTATGGAGACCAGCTCAGGTACAATCTCTTGGTGGCTCTCATTATTATGTTACATTTATTGATGATGCAACTAGGGAAACTTGGGTTTATTGCATTAGACATAAATCTGATGTGTTTGCTACTTTTAAGAAGTGGAAAGCTTTGGTTGAGAATGAGACAGGAAAAAGGTTGAAGTGTCTCAGATCTGATAATGGAGGTGAGTACTGTGGCAAGGAGTTTGATAGTTACTATTCATACCATGGGATTCGTAGAGAGAAGATAGTCCCAAGAACACCACAAGAAAATGGTGTGTCAGAAAGGATGAACAGAATGATCATGGAGCGTGAAAGGTGTATGAGAGTGCATGTAGGGTTGCCCTTACAGTTTTGGGCAGATGCTATAAATACTGTTGTTTATTTAATAAACAGAGGACCTTCAAGTGCTTTGGATGGTGGTATTCCAGAGGAGGCATAGACAGATAAAAAGGTAAACTACTCATTTCTGAGAACGTTTGGTTGTGAAGCATTTGTCCATATTGATATAGAAAATAGAAAAAAGCTTGAAGCTAAATCCAAGAAATGTACCTTCATTGGATATGGGGTTGATGATTTTGGTTATCGTTTATGAGATTATGAAAATCACAAAATCATTACAAGTAGATATGTCATCTTCAATGAAAAGGTCATGTATAAAGATCAGTTGCAGGGAAAGAAACAGGAAAAGGAAAATACGGAGTACACAGTACTTGATGAAATTACAAAAAATGAAGTTCCAAAGGTGCCAGAAAATCAAGAACAGTAGTAGGTGCCTGAAACTCCTGCAACTGCAGGAAGATCTACCAGGTTAAGTAGACTCCCTGAACGATACTCTCCTTCAATGTATTATTTGTCGATAACTGATGCTGGTGAATCAGAATGTTATGAAGAAGCAATGCAGGTGGAAACTAGAAAGAAGTGGGAGCAAGGCATGAATGAGGAGATGGACTCATTGGTAGGAAACCAGACTTGGGGTTTGGTCCAGTTGCCTGCTGGTAAAAGAGCATTGCAGAACAAATGGATTTACAGGTTGAAGGAAGAAGAAGGAGGCAAAAAGCAGTACAAGGCCAGACTTGTTGTAAAGGGGTTTGCACAGAAGAAAGGTATATATTTCGATGAAATATTTTCTCCTATTGTTAAGATGACTTTAATTAGGACTATCTTAAGTCTAGTGGCGGTAGAAGATTTGCATCTTGAACAGTTACATGTAAAAACAACCTTTCTCCATGGGGATTTGGAGGAAGAGATATATATGTAGCAGCCACAAGGGTATGAGGTCAAAGGTAAGGAGAACTTGGTGTGCAGGTTGAAAAAGAGTTTGTATGGCTTGAAGCAAGCTCCAAGGTAGTGGTATTTAAAATTTGACAGGTTTATGACAGAACAAGGTTATAGTAGATGTCATTCTGACCACTGTGTTTATTTCAAGAAGCTAGACAATGAAAGATATATTATCTTGTTATTGTATGTGGATGACATGCTTGTTGTAGGGTCTAACATGCAGGATATAAATGTACTCAAAAGGAACCTAGCTAATTCATTTGCGATGAAGTATTTGGGTGTTGTAAAGCAAATCCTTAGTATCAGAATAACGAGAGATAGGAAAAATCGCAAATTGACGTTGTCCCAGAGTGAGTACATATAAAAGGTGTTGGAGAGGTTCGGAATGCAGAATGCAAAACCAGTAAGTACACCTTTGGCCAGCCATTTCAATCTAAGTAAGTAAATGTGTCCCAAGACACAGGAAGAGACAGATTACATGTCCAAGATTCCCTATCAATCAGTAGTTGGCAGCTTGATGTATGCCATGGTGTGCACAAGACCAGATATTGCACAAGCAGTGGGAGTTGTGAGCAAATATATGAAAAATCAAAGTAAAGAACATTGGAAGGCAGTACAGTGGATTCTCAGGTATTTGAGAGGTACTACCACTCAGGCATTATGTTTTGGAGGTTTAGACACTGTTCTACAGGGATATGTTGATACATATATGGAAGGTGATAAGGATAGCAGGAGGAGCAACACAGGGTATGTGTTTACTGTAGGTGGAACAACAGTAAGTTGGATTTCGAAACTCCAGAAGGTTGTTTCACTTTCAACAACAGAAGCAGACTATGTTGTTGTTACAGAGGCTAGTAAAGAGATGATTTGGTTGCAGAGGTTTATGGTGGAATTGGGTAAGAAGCAGAAGGATAGCAGGTTGTACAGTGACAGCCAGAGTGCCATTCATCTTGCAAAGAACTCAGCATTCCATTCCAGGACTAAACATATACAGCTCAAGTACCATTTCATACGCTTTGTTTTGGAAGATGAACTGTTGAAGCTGGAAAAGATACACACTAGCCAGAATCCTGCAGACATGTTCACAAAGGTAGTGACCAGAGAGAAACTAAGTTCCTTCTCGGTTTCAGTTGGCCTTCTAGCATGAAGGTGAATAGGAAAAAGTTGCCAAGTCCAAGTCCAGCAAGTGCAGCAACAGTGGAGTTGTTTTGATCAGTCTCCAAGTGGGAGATTGTTGGTTGTGGATTCTGATCTACAGATTCAGAGATATTATTATTCAGGCGTGTCTGCACCCCAGGTTTGGTTATGGTTTTGGGTATCCCATGGTATTTTCCCATTGTATTTCCCTTATAAAAGAATACATTGTAATACGACTAGGGTTGATGTATTAGGTTTTATGCATTGTAAAGATCTCTGAAATCAAGAAGAGAGACTGTGAGACAGTGAAGAGGAAGTGCAGCGGTTGTGCTGCAGGTTGTATCCCTTCACTTTGCTGGATGGAATAATAATAAGGACTGGAAACTTCAGTGTGGACATAGCCCAAGTTGGGTGAACCACGATATATCTATGTCTCTCTTGCAATGTGTGTGTGATTATATTTGCATTTTTGTTTATTGTTATTGCTCTGTGATCTTATTTTTCTAACAGTTTGGGACTACATCTTTGTATTGGTTGATTATCTATATTGAGGAAAGCTTTGTTGGGTTTTCTACCCCATGAGGTTTCCCAGGGTAAATATTTTTCTATCTTGTGATTGTGTTTCTTTCAGTGATCTTGCTTGTGAAATTAGGCTAAAATTAACATGGTATCAGAGCTAGCCTGAATAGGACATCTTTCACAAGGTGAAAATATCTCTCTCTCCTCTTCTGGTGAAAATTAGGGTTTCTGCAAAAGTTGGAACTTTTGGATTCTGAGAGCATGGTTGGATGCTCCTCCTAAAAATCGAAATTCTGAGCCCTGGATCGAACTTTTTGAGTGGGTAGAATCCCAAGCTTTGTCAAACCCTAGTTTGACTTCTGGACTAGAAAACCAATAAACTAGAAAAAGTGCACACCTGTACACCAGTAAACCAGAAAAAGTGCGCACCTGTGCACTAGTAAACCAGAAAAAGTGTGAACTAGAAAACCAGAAATTATGTTGTAGATCCGAATGTTGTTGATTAGATTTGAAAGGTGAAAAGTTGAAGTTTCCATAAGCAAAGTTTACCAGTCATGTCAATTCAATCAAGCACATCTCCTGGTAAGTGTTATTCTATCTTTTGAGAAACTTCAATTTCTATGACCTCCTGGATAAGATGGCTCCAAGCACTTGTTAAATTTTGAGCATTAATTCACAATACTCTAGGATCTTCACTGAGAGAATAACATATACAGTATATTAATGCATAACAATCGCAATAAGCATCACAAGAATCAAAAGCATGAGAGACAAGATACACAGAGTTTCCATGGGGAAAACCCTAAGGTGAAAAACCTCACAACTTCCTCAGAGATAGAGAGAGCAATGGCTCAGCCAAAGTACAACCAAAATACACTGAGATAGTCTCCTAGTAGTAGATGATCCTCTTCATCACTAGTGCGCCACTTTCTGAGTGACAGAAGTGTGACTTTCTGAATGATCAAAATAGAGATCTCCCGATCTCTATTTATACTAACCTATTTTCCCAGTGAACTTATGGGGCCGACTTGTCTATATAGATACATCCACAATATAATATATATTTCAGGGCCGACCCCACACATGGTGGTCTAATAACCCATCGGCAAGTACACACACTTGCGACACTTGTCAATCCACATGACGACACTTCCTTATAGAGGAATAAAACATCTCTAATAAGGGTACAATAAATATATATGAAATACATTCTGAAGTTACATATACATCAACACTCCCTCTTAACTAGGAAGGTATTTCTCGACATAGATCTGCTAGACAAGTCTTCTTCTCGAGATCATCGTCATCGATGCATCGTCATCATCATCGTCACTGTTGCTGCTATCTCAACCAATCTCTGACTCTACTCATCATAGGAAGATCTACAGAGCCAGTCCTTTTTCATACTGGATGTAGGCCCACCACCTACAGGTCTTCATCATCACTGGCCATACTATGGAATCCTCAGGACTTATTACGTGCATCACAAAACCTGGCTGTAGCATCCTAGGCTATTACGAGCACACAGATCTACCTGTCGGATCTCCCAGGAGCACATTACATGTGACCCATCACAAAACCTGGCTGAAGCATCCCAGGCTCTTACGAGCACACAGCTCTACCTGTCAGATCTCCCAGGAGCACATTACATGTGATCTCACCACAAAACCTGGCTGAAGCATCTGAGGCCTTTTTCATCCTGTCCAGATCTCCCAGGAGAAAATTACATGTGGTCCACCACAAAACCTGGCTGAAGCATCTGAGGCCTTTTTCATCCTGTCCAGATCTCCCAGGAGCAAATTACATGTGGTCATGGAAAAACCTGGCTGAAGCATCTGAGGCCTTTTTCATCCTATCCAGATCTCCCAGGAGCAAATTACATGCCATAGGACAAAAACTCACAAGAGCCTCTCAGGATGTTACAGGTACACAACTCCGACTGGAAGATCTCCCAGGGCACAAATTACATGTCCTCCTAGAGCAATGTCTCGAAAGAGCATCCCAGGCTGTTATGGGTACGTAACTCTGACCTATAGGATCTCCCAGACATGCTCATCTACACAACCTAATCCACGGCCACAAAGTATCATCTGATACTCACCATACATCATCCTGGTGTACACATTATCATCCTGATCATCATCACTGCAACATCCTACTGCATGCCATCTGGAGAAGCTCATCATCCATGATCACCCTAATCATACAATGCATCCATCTGATGCACACCAAGTATCTACCTGATACATAGATACATGATCCACACAATGTATCTATCAATATACATGATCTACCTGATCATACCTGATACATATCAATATACATGATCTACCTGATCATACAATGTATCCACCTGATACATATACAGATACATGGTCCAAGTATCTAACATGATGCATATGCAAAATACATACAAATGATCCAACCGATCATATCCAGCATCCAACATGATGCATACATACATATAAATGATCCAACTGATCACATCCAACATCCAACATGATGCGTACATACATATACATATAAATGATCCAACTAATCATACAAAGCAGAAACCAGAACATCATCCTGATGCTCATCATCCAGCGCTTACATCCATAGCCATGTGAAGGATCCTCCTTCCAATATTCTTGGAATGGATTCAACAAATGTGTCCATCACTTCTTCCTCGAAGTGTCATCAATCTGAAGAACGCCAAGCCTCTCCCTGAAGTACTCAAACTTCACCCTAGCTAGTGGCTTCGTCAGCACATCTGCAATCTACTCGTCCGTCGCAACGTACAGGAGCTTCACAGCTCCTCTCTGCACCATATCCCCGATATAGTGATATTTGATTTCTATGTGTTTCGACCTCTCATGAAACACAGGGTTCTCAGATAGCTTCACACAACTCTGGTTATCGCAGAAGATACCAGTAGCATCCAATGGGAGATCAAATAACTCAGATAGTAGCTTTCGTAGCTATACTGCCTCACAACTAGCTGAACAGGCTACAAGATACTCTGCCTCAGCTGTACTCATTGCAACACAGGATTGCTTCCTGCTAAACCAAGAGATCACACCTGATCCCATACTGAAGCAGCACCCAGATGTGCTCTTCCTATCTACAGCACTGCCAACCCAATCTGATTCAACATAACCCTGCAGGTTAAACTTTTGATTCACTTCATACTTGAGCCCATAATCCACTGTACCCTTCAGGTACCTCAGAACATGCTTTACTGCAACCAGGTGAACACTCCTCGGATCCATCAAGAACTGGCTCAATGTGTTCATAGCAAAGCAAATATCTGGTCTCGTGTTCGTCAGGTACATCAAGGACCCAATTATCTCACGATTAATAGAGACATCAACCGGCTCAGATGAAGCATCACATAGAAGCTTCAGATTCGATGCCATAGGTGTGGCCATGGCCTTGCAATCCATCATCCCGAATCTCTTCAGGATATCTACTGTGTACTTCCCTTGACCAAGGAAGATCCCACCTGCACTCTGCCACACCTCCATACTTAGGAAATAATGCATCATTCCCAAATCTTTCATATCAAACTCAGCAGCAAGCTTCCTCTTAGTATCTGCAATCAATCTGTCATCTCCTGTTACAAATAGGTCATCCACATACAGGAGTAGAATCACAGGATTCCCTTCTTCAACCTTGTAGTAAAGGCTAGAATCCGCTTTACTCTTGGTAAAGCCCAAACTAGATAGGAAACTGTCCATCCTACCATACCAAGTTCTGGGAGCTTGTTTCAAGCCATACAAGGCTTTCTTCAATCTGCACACATATGACTCCCTGTCATGTATTTTGAAACCGAGTGGCTATTCCACATATACTTCTTCTTCAACTACACCATTCAAGAAGGCAGTCTTGACATCCATCTGGTGTATTTTCCATTTCATTGTTTCAACCAGGGCAAGTACTGTTCTGATGGAAGTATACCTAGCTACAGGTGCAAAGGTTTCTTCATAATCTATTCCCTCTTTCTGAGAGAATCCACGAGCTACGAATCTTGCTTTGTATTTCTCTACACTGCCATCTGCAGCATGCTTGATTTTGTAGATCCATTTGGAAGTCACAACAGACTTCTCTTTAGGTCTTGGGACAACATCCCAAACATCATTCTTCATTATTGATTGGTATTCCTCAACCATGAAATCCTTCCATTCTTTCTTTTCCGCTGCTTCTTAATAACTGGAATGTTCTTTGTTCATAATATCACAGAGTAAAGCAACATAGGTGGTATGTGATCTGGTTCTCTTCTTTGCTCTGTGTTCTTCTTCTGGAATGCCAAATCTTTCTGCATCTTGAATGAGCTCTCTAGCCAATGCAGGTTTCCTCTTGTGAGAGTTATCCTCATGGGGTGGATCTACAGGTTATTGCAGATATTCAAACTCATGAACAACTTCTAGAATTGCTTCAGTCATAGTAGTGTCTTGAAATCTAGTTTCCTTAGGTTCTTCATAAACTTCGATAGGTGCCTTCCTTGATTTGATGAATGCTGAGTTTTCATCAAATGTCACATCCCTGCTGACATCAATCTTCTTGAACCCTAGAAAGTATATTCTATAATCCTTCGAGCTTTCACTATAACCCACAAAGATACCCTTCTTTCCTGAAGGATCTAGTTTGGTCCTCTTTGCCTTTGGGACATGAGTGAATACTAGACAACCAAATATTCTGAGATGGCTGACTCAGGTTTCTTACCAGAAAAGACCTCTTCTGGTGTCTTGTTGTCCAATATCTTGTGGGGTGTTTTGTTCTGCACATATACAACTGTTCTAGCTGCTTCTGCCCATAGATGCATAGGTAGATCCTGGTCATGTAGCATTGCTCTTGTTGCTTCCATGATTGTTCTGTTCTTCCTTTCTGCAACTCCATTCTGTTGTGGATTGTAAGAAGTAGTCAACTCCCTCTTAATCCCTGAATCATTGCAAAGCTTTTTGAAGTCACCTGAGGTGAATTCTCCACCATTGTCGGATCTGAATGTTTTGATCTTCTTGTCAGTTTGATTCTCCATCAAGGTTTTGAATTCCTTAAACTTATCAAATACCTCATCTTTGTTCTTCAAGAAGTATACCCAAGTCTTCCTGGAGAAGTCATCAATAAATGAGACATAGTAAACATACCCACTTAGAGAACTGGATGACATAGGACCACATACATCTGAGTGGATGATTTCCAGGATATTCTTTGCCTTGCTTTCACTACTTGGGAAAGCCTTCTTAATGTTCTTACCTTTTGCACATCCTTTGCAAACACCTTCATGTTTGGTCTTGATTTCAGGAAGACCCTCTATAGCCTTACTTGCAATTGAAAGTGCCCTATAGTGCATATGAGCAAGTCTTGTATGCCAAAGTTCACTTGGCTCTATGGATTCATGCACCATGGCATGTTCAGGTTGTCCCTTCAATTTATACAAACCTCCCTCTTGCTCTCCAATCACTACTGCATCATCTATGGTCTTTCCCTTTGGCCACATAAGGACTTGGCCATCCACAAATGCAACCCTCATACCTTTTGCATCCAATGCAGAGATGGAGAGTAAGTTCTTCTTGAGCCCAGGTACATAAAGGACTTCTTTCATCTTCAAATATTTTCCAGAATCTAGGTTGTAGGAGGCTTCACCACTTCCTTTGATTGGGTATTGATAATCATCCCCAAGTTTCATCTTATGGGGTGATTCATGTTCAGATAGGTTCAGAAAAGATTCCTTAAACCCAACCATGTGTTTGGAAGCCCCACTATCAATTAACCAATCATTACAACCATGGGAGATAGTACCTGTGAGAGCAGAGATCAGAACATACTCTTCTTCACTTGATGAGTCATCATTATTATCATCACTTTCTACCCTAGCCTTCTTCTTGGGTGGTTCATCATCCTCGGCAGCATGAGCATGAAACCTTCTTTTGCTGCCCTTCCTTTTCTTGGTGAAGTTGTTGTTGTCCTTCTTGTTCTTGGGACAATTTATGGCAATATGTCCTTTCTCATTACAGGTGAAGCATATTCTTCTTTATTTGAAGTGATGTAAAGATTTCTTGGAGTGAGATGGCTCTCTCTTGGACTTCCCTTTCTTGGTGTGAGCTGTGAGAGCTTGATCTTCATTCCCCATCTTTTCTTCTCACGCCACAAGCCTTGCTTCTTCTTGTGAGCATTCTTCCCGTAGTCTACTGAAGGAAATTAACTTCTTTCTTGCATAGATTCCTTGAATGAAGGAGTCCCATGACCTAGCTAAGCCATTCAGAGTGGTCATGACAACTTCACCATTCTCCACCATTTCATCCACTGCTTCTAGTTTTTCCTTGATCTGGGAGACCCTTGAAAAATAAGATTGAATGGTTTCTCCATTCTGAAACTTTATTCCTTTCAATTGGTTCCACAGGGTCATCTTCCAATTTATGTTCTTCCCTTCAAATAGCTTGGTCAAAGAGTCAAACATCTCTTCGGGTGTCTTTAGAGAAGACACATGGGGTATGAGATGGTCTTTGATAGAATCGGTAATGATTCTCTTTTCCTTGACCAAGTTCTTCTTATGCAATACTTTAGCCTCTTCATCCCCTGGGATAGGGATGTCTTCTTTTATATATGAGTCCAACTCATTCTCTTCCAGGATTAACCCAATCCTATACTTCCAAGCTCGGAAGTTATCAGCCCCTTCAAGCTTATCCTCAAGCTTGGTGTGCTGAGACATTTTAAAGAGTACTTCAAATGAAATAGAAAATATTTAGGTCTTACCACTTGAAATGTTGAAAACTGGATCTGGTCCGGGATTAAGGTTTGTCGGAAAAACCCTAAAAATTCAAAATGTGAATTTCAACTTTCTGAAAGGATAGAAAGATGCGCCTTGATGAGCTGATCAGCCTGGTGCATTCAGAATTTGAGATTAACAAAGTTTTACCCTTCAAATTTGACGTTTTGTCCTCCCGGGTTCACTCGGGAGAGCCCTGAATTAGGGTTTGAGTTTCTCGGAGATCTACCTATCCAAAAATCTCGATCTAAAGATCTAAACTTCGATTTTTGCAAGGAGCTTCCAACTATGTCTTCAGATTTTAGAAATTCCTATTTTTGTGGAAACCCTAATTTTTAGGGCCAAATCTGAAAATGCTCAAAATTAATTCTGATTGGACAGATGGATTCTCCTTGATGAGTATAGTCAATCTACTATACTTATTTTCCAAAATCTGTGGAGAGAAACCCAATAAACAAGAAACTCAAGTTTTCGTCACTGCAAAATGTCTTCTTCTCAGGTTAGCTCTGATACCATGTTAAATTTTGAGCATTAATTCACAATACTCTAGGATCTTCACTGAGAGAATAACAATTATAGTATATTAATGCATAACAATCACAATAAGCATGACAAGCATCACAAGAATCAAAAGCATGAGAGACAAGAGACACAGAGTTTCTGTGGGGAAAACCCTAAGGTGAAAAACCCCACAACTTCCTCAGAGATAGAGAGAGCAATGGCTCAACCAAAGTACAACCAAAATACACTGAGATAGTCTCCTAGTAGCAGATGATCCTCCTCCTCACTAGTGCGCCACTTTCTAAATGAGAGAAGTGTGACTTTCTGAATGATCAAAATAGAGATCTCCCAATCTCTATTTATACTAACATGTTTTCCCAGTGACCTTATGGGGCCGACTTGTCTATCTAGATACATCCACAATATAATATATATTTCAGGGCCGACCCCACACATGGTGGTCTAATAACCCATCGGCAAGTACACACACTTGAGACACTTGTCAATCCACATGACAACACTTCCTTATAGAGGAATACCACATCTCTAATAAGGGTACAATAAATATATATGAAATACATAGATGAAATACATTCCGAAGTTACATATACATTAACAGCACTAAGCTTGAAGACAAGCTAGAGGGTATAGAGAATTTTCGGGTATGGAAATATAGGATTGGTCTCATTCTTGAAGAGAATGATCTTGCCCAATATATCAAAAATGAGGTTGCAGAACCTAAGGAAGATGAAGCCAAAGAGAAGTATAAGGACTTGATTAGAGCAAACAGAATCATTGTCGATTCTATCAAGGACCACTTGATTCCCCAAGTGGCATCCAAGAAGACCCCAAAGGAAATGTATGATGCCCTAGGAAGAACGTATGAAGGGAGGAACATCAACAGGAAGATGAACTTGAGATCTCAATTAAAGAGCACCAAGATGAATAAAGGAGAATCTATTCAAGATTACTTCACAAGGGTCTCCCAATTCAAAGAACAACTAGAAGCCATTGGAGACAACCTTGATGAAGATGAACTAGTCATGACTACTCTCAATGGTCTCACTAGACCTTGGGACTCATTTATCACAACCATGTGTTCCAGGAAAGAAAGCATGAATTTTGATATGGTATGGGAGGATTGCATTTAAGAAGAGGCTAGAGTAGCCAGTAGAGAAGCACTACTCAAAGAAGATGATCAAGCATTGGCCACCCATACCAATAGAAGAAGAAGTCAACCAAATTTCAAGAAGGATAGCCACAAGGAGTCTCAACCTCCACAAAGATTTCAGATGAAAAGAGGATCCAATCAAAGAAGAGATTACTCCTCATTCCAATGTTTCACTTGTCACAAAATAGGACACATTGCTAAGGATTGTCCTCTAAAGAGGAAAAATGGTTTCCACCACAAAAGACATCAAGCACATCTAGTAGAATATGATAGTGAAGAAGAAGAGGAGGAAAGGCCTAAAAAGAAAAAAGGTAAAGTAGAAGAAGAAGAAGAAGATGCAGAAGAGTATGTTCTATTCTCTGCACTCTCTGGGGAAGTAACACTTGGAGAAGATACATGGCTCATTAATAGTGGTGCTTGAAAGCACATGACAGGAAAAAAGAAGAATCTTTCAAAACTTGAAGAAAAGACCTCTCCACAGAATGTATCTTTAGGAGATGATTGTTAATATCCCATCAAGGGAGTTGGTGAAGCAAGCTACAAGCTTGATTCCGGAACTCCATTGAAGATGAAGGAAATCTTATATGTACCAAGTTTGGAGAAGAATTTACTCTCTATATCAGCATTAGATAAGAGAGGTTATAGGGTTGCATTCATAAATGGACAAGTACTCATGTGGCCCAAAGGGAAATCAATTGAGGATGCAATTGTTATTGGTGAAGAGGAAGGAGGGCTATACAAACTCAAGGGTCATCCTGAATCTGCCCTTGTTCATGAAGCCACTAGCCCATGTGAGCTATGGCATAGGAGGCTTCCTCACATTAACTACAAAGCACTACCTCATGTGAGCAAGGTAGTTATAGGACTACCAGACTTAAAGATTGATCATGATGGCACATGAAAAGGATGTGAAAAAGGGAAGAATATCAAGAACCCATTTCCAAAGAGTGAAACAAAGACTAAGACTGCTTTGGAATTGATTCATTCAAATGTATGTGGACCAATGCCATCCACATCCTTTAGTCAGTATGAATGTTACCTTACATTTATTGATGACTATTCAAGGAATACTTGGATATATTTCCTAAAGGAAAAAAAAGATGAAGTCTTTGGAAAATTCAAGGAATTCAAAGCCTTGATAGAAAATCATTTAGAAAAGAAGATCAAGATACTTAGGAAAAATAATGGTGGAGAATATACTTCAAAGGATTTTGAAGTCTTTTGTAAAGAAGCTGGAATCAAGAAGGAGATAACCACTCCCTACAATCCTCAACAAAATGGTGTTGCGGAAAGAAATAATAGAACCATTATGGAAGTAGTAAAAACAATGATACATGATCAATACCTATCTATGTATCTATGGGATGAAGCAGACAGGACAACAGTTTATGTGAAAAATAGACTATCTCATAGTGCTCTTGAATTCAAGACCCTAGAAGAAGTGTTCACAAGAAAGAAGCTTGAGGTAAGCCACCTCAAGATATTTGGATGCCCTGTATATATCCACATACCAAAAGAAAAGAGAACTAAGATGGATCATTTTGGGGAGAAGGGAATATTTGTTGGATATTGTGAAGCATCCAGAGCATTCAGAATCTACATCCCAGGATTCCATCATATGAAAATTAGTAGAGATGTAACATTTGATGAAGAGGCAGCTCTCAAGAGATCTAGGAAGTGCCAGTATGAAGAAGTATATGAGGAAGATACACCTCCCAGAACTGCAGAGACTGTACCCATCCCTGAAGATGTAACACCTGAAGACCATGACATTATAGAACCACAAGAACCCCCTACCATGAACATATCAAGAAAGAGAAATCCAGCATGGGCAAGAGACATTATACTAGGAGAAGAAAAATATGGAGCTCCTGAAGGCTCCACCAGAGTAACAAAGAAACCAAATTCATTCTCCAACTATATGGCTTTGATGTGTGATCTCGTATATCAACAAACCACTAGTTATGAATAAGCATCTCATAAGAAAGAGTGGGTAGAGGCAATGACAGAAGAGTACCAGTCAATAATGAAGAATGATGTTTGGGATATAGTTCCCAGACCAAAGGACAAAAGTGTGTTGTCCTTCAAATGGATATACAAGATAAAGCATGTTGCGGATGGTAGCATTGAAAAGTATAAGGCAAGGTTTGTGGCCAGAGGATTCTCTCAGAAAGAGGGAATTGACTATGAAGAGACATTTGCACCAGTTGCAAGATACACTTCCATTAGAACCATCATGGCACTTGCATCCATGATGAAGTGGGAATTACACCATATGGATGTGAAGACAGCCTTCCCGAATGGTGTGATTGAGGAGGAAGTGTAAATAGAACAACCACAAGGATTTGAGATGGAAGATAGAAGAACCCATGTATGCAAACTAAAGAAGGCTTTGTATGGGTTGAAACAAGCTCCCAGAGCTTGATATGGAAGAATTGAGAGTTTCTTGACAAGCTTGGGCTTTACCAAAAGTAAAGCTGATCCTAATCTTTATCTCAAGGTTATGGATGATGAACCTGTCATATTGTTGCTATATGTGGATGATCTATTTCTGATAGGGAATGAGAAATAGATTATCGAGTGCAAGAAGAAGCTCTCTTCAGAGTTTGAGATGAAATATCTAGGATTGATGCACTACTTCATAGGTTTGGAAGTGTGGCAAGGCCCAGAAGGAATCTTTCTCAACCAGGGAAAGTATGCTGTGGAAATCCTGAAAAGATTTGATATGTTGGAATGCAAAGCCATGGCCACTCCCATGAATTCCAACTTGAAGTTGTTAGATGATGACTCATCAGAGTTAGTGGATGTGGCTCTGTGCAAAAAAATTATTGGGTCATTGATGTATCTGACAAATACCAGGCCAGATATATGCTTTGCTATGAACACCTTAAGTCAATACCTAGTGGAACCTATGCGTGTTCACCTAATAGCTGCAAAGCATGTGATGAGGTACCTAAAGGGTACGGTAGACTTTGGTCTATGTTATCTTGGATATCATGACTTTAGATTGTATGGCTACACAGATGTTGATTGGGAAGGTAGTGTATCAGACAGGAAGAGCACATCGGGAGGATGTTATTGTCTGGGATCTTCCATGATCTCGTGGTTTAGCAGGAAGTAGTATAGTGTGTCTCTTAGCACAGCTGAAGCAGAATATATTGTTGCTTGCTCTGCTAGCTATGAAGCGATATGGCTTCACAAGCTGTTATCAGGATTGTTTGACTTAGAGATGGAACCAACTGTGATCCCATGTGACAAACAGAGTTGTATCAAGATGACAGAGAATCCAGTATTCCATGATAAGTCAAAGCACATAGGGATCCGATATTTTTATATATGGGATATGGTGCAGAAAGGAGATATCAAGCTTGAGTATGTGAGAACTGACGAACAAGTTGCTGATATATTGACCAAACCTCTGTCTTGAGTAAAGTTTGAGTATTTATAAGACAAGCTTGGTGTAGTTCAGAAGGACACTCCTCAAAAGGGGGAGTGATATGGTCGATGATGATATTTGGATACTGGTATCGATGTGGATACTTGTATCGACGATGAGATTTCCTATATCAACGGTAAGGTCGATGATGAGGATACTTGTATTGATGAGGATACATGTATTGATGACATGGATACTTGTGTCGATGATGAGGATACTTGTATCGAGGATGAGGTTACATGTTCCGACGATGAGGTTGATGAAGTGATACTTAGACTTTGTCTAAGAGGACTAGTGGGATTGTATCGTCCCTGGACTTATGTCCTAAAGTGATAGGGGTTGATCATCTTGTAAGTGGATCAAGATTGCATCGTTCTTGGACTCATTTCCTAAATTGATAAGGATTAATCATCTTGTAAGTAGATTGGGATTGCGTCATCCCTAGACATGAGAGATGTCTTAAAGTGATAAGGATTAATCATCCTGTACGTAGATTGGGATTGCATCGTCCCTAGACATGAGAGATGTCTTAAAGTGATAAGGATTAATCATCCTGTAAGTAGATTGGGATTGCATCATCCCTAGACATGAGAGATGTCATAAAGTGATAAGGATTAATCATCCTATAAGTAGATTGGGATTGCATCGTCCTTAGACATGAGAGATGTCTTAAAGTGATAAGGATTGATCATCCTGTAAGTTGATCTGGATTGCATCGTCCATAGACATGAGAGATGTCTTAAATTGAGAGGGATTGATCATCCCGTAAGTGGATCAGGATTGTATAATCCTTGGACCTATGTTCTAAAGTGAGAGGGATTGATCATCCCATAATAGGATCATGTGTATTGCAAAGTATGCTACTATGACGATGTTGTTGATCGAGAGGATCCAGATGACGATGCTGTTGATCGAGAGTATCTAGATGATGATGTTGTTGATCAAGATGATCCAGATGACGATGTTGTTGATCGAGATGATCCAGATGACGATGTTGTTGATCAAGAGGATTTAGATGACGATGTTGTTGATCGAGAGGATCCAGATGTTGAGGATGTTGATCGAGAGGATCCAGATGCTGATGATGTTGATCGAGAGATCCAAATGATGATGTTGTTGTAGCTATCGAGGGCTGCAGAAGATGAAGATCCAGTATTGAATATCTTGAAGATGTTTTAGTAACTGTTTGAGTTACTGACGATGTATGAAGAAAGCTTCCAATTATATATATATATGTATCATGTATCATGTAGTTGATGACTACTTTCTCCTACATATGTTGTTATAATATCCTTCTCATTAAGGGGGAGTGTTGAAATATTGTAACTTCTAAGAATATTATATTTGTACTTTATTATTCTGGAGATGTTTCATTCCTCCTTGAAGACCCTATTGTATATCCAGAGATGTTTATTGCTCCGAGAGAATGTGGTAACTAGGGTTATTAGATCTCCCATGTGGGGTAGGCCCTGAGTTAGTTGTTTAGGGGTTATTAGACTCTCCTAGGAGAAGTCGACCCTGTTAGGGTGAAAAGTCAGTTAGGAGTTGAGTATAAATAGAGGAGGTGTGTTCCTCATTTATCTCATTCATTCACTCACTTGTGGTTGGCGCATAGGAGAGAGAGTGATCTGCATAGGAGGAGAAGGAGCTCTTGTTTGGGACTACATCTTTGTATTGGTTGATTATCTATATTGAGGAAAGCTTTACTGGGTTTTCTACCCCTTGAGGGTTTCCCAGGGTAAATCTTTGTCTATCTTGTGATTGTGTTTCTTTCAATGATCTTGCTTGTGAAATTAGGATAAACTTAACAGGATGCGACCGACATAAGTAGTGACCGACAGGTTTGGGCATGAGCCAAGCGAGGAGGAAGGGGCAGACTGGAGAAGCCTGAAGAGTGTGAAGGAAGCTGACGGGTGAGTCGAAGCTGATAGAAAATATGGCCAACGTGACGGATTATTGTAGCCTGTCAGAAGGATGCATGGAGTTCAAGGAGAGTTCTTGGAAACAGTTCGGGGTTGCTAAGGAAGTTAATGACAGTTATTGCGGGTGGTTGAAGTTGTGCAGCATTATAGAGACGTTGACAGTTGTAGGTCCGAAGGATCAGGGAGATTAGTGGACAGGAGGATGCGTGTCTCGGGTGTTGGAGTGGACATCGGGAACAACAACATTAGATTAGAAGACTTGTGCGTAGGCGCAGAGCAGGGGATAGTTCCATTTTGTTGGAGTTGCATAGAAGAGTTCAGGGAGAAGATTGGTAGACTGGAGAGAAGAGTCACACATCTTCTGAACCAGAGAAGATCGATCCATAGCTCAGAGTTCTGCAGTGAACCAGGAGAGGGTGAGTTCGACACACTGAGATAGCACACAGTTACTTTTGTATTGTAACGGCTGAGGCCGACAGTTAGTCAGTTATTTCATTTCTTTGCAGTTGCATTGTAACCGATTCAGATAAGTAATATAAGCCAGCTTCTGGCATGTTGTTTGCATCTTGTCTATGTGAACGTGTGTGTGGTGTGTAATTGTTAAGCAAGAACCTTAGTTCATAAGGCGCCTTGCGTCAAAATCACATGGAATGTTTATGAGTAATAGTTAAACAATAAATAGGTGAACCTATTGTTGATGAATTAATGATGTGATGTTGCGATTAACTATCCTATCTGTGAATTTGTAACAGATTCCAAGGACTTAGTGATGGCAAGTAATCCACGATGAGAACCAAGTCTAGGTGTCATAAGTAGTCAAATCTTACGATTAACAGTAAATGCAGACCAAGAAATAATAATATGATCATTATTAATAAATCATAAAATGGGGAAATACAGTATCAAAACGGAAAAAAAAAAACAAGTGGAGAAATTGATGATCCAGCTCTACTATGCTAAAAATAAATTCCTAGAATCAAGCAAGAAAGCTTGAGTGGAAAATTTCCTGGACTCAAGCAAGAGAGCTTGAGTGGACAAATTTCTTGTACTCAAGCAAGAGGGCTTGAGTGGAAAATTATTATTAATAATTCATAAAATGGGGAAATACAATATCAAAATGGAAAAAGACTAAGAGGAGAAATTGATGATCCAGCTCTACTATGCTAAAAATAAATTCCTAGAATCAAGCAACAAAGCTTGAGTGGAAAATTTCCAGGACTCAAGCAAGAGAGCTTGAGTGGAAAAATTTCCTGTACTCAAGCAAGAGAGCTTGAGTGGAAAATTTCCTGGACTCAAGCAAGAGATATTGAGTGGAAAATTCCTGGGCTCAAGCAAGAGAGTTTGAGTGGAAAATTCCTGCACTCAAGCAAGGGAGCTTGATAGCAAGAGAGAAAGAGTCGGTGATCATCAATTGAAAGACCTAGGTGCACCAATTAAAATAACACCTGGAAGATAGGACGTAGTTTTATGTTTTTGAAAAGGAAACATTCTGACTAGCAATCAAAAGAGGAGTAATCTCAAAAGCTTAAATCCTTTAAGACCACGCATAAATTGGTGACAGATATTAAGGGAGAGTTTTGTGGATAGCAGAGTGTTTCTAAAGTACAAAATCTCAAGGGATATTTTTGTATTCAACAAGTGTTTTTGAATTCTTTTATCTCCATGGTATAACAATGGAACATAGGGTAAGATCTACCAAGTAAATGGGCTATTAGCTTCCCTAATGTTTAGGTACTTTGTATATAAATAATACCATAGGTGAGGTGAAATTCATATAATGATGAAGATGAATGTCAACTTTTGGGATTGGTGTCCCAAAAATAATTTATATAATTCTACTAAATTGTGAATGAAGGGTATGCTTATCACAAGTGAAAGACTAGCTAAGAGTCCGAGAGTTGGAAGTGAAGAATATCCTCCAAAAGATAAGTAAATTATTGCTTTGCTTATGCATTTCTGTCATTTATATTGAAAAATGATCATGTATTATGTTAGCTTATGGTGACAAGATCACAAATTTCAATAAAAAAGGACTAAAAGATTGTCCATGAAGGGTGGCAATAGTGTATTGCAAAACAACTTAGTGCTTATGTTCTGAATAAATTGCATAGACGATGGTATGTTATGTGTACTAAAATATTTTTGGAAAACACTGCATGGGTTGTGTAAAGTGCAGGATTATGAAAGAAAGAGGAGCAACAACAACATGAAGGAAGAGTAGAAGGTCAAAGACAATTGGAAGTCGAAGATAAAGAAATAAAGTGATTACCAACACCAAGGACGATGTTATTTTAAGGGGGAAGGATGTAACATCCCTCTTTTTACCCTACCTTTTGTAAATTAAAAATGTAAATTGTGTACTTGTTTCTGGTGAGGAGCTCAAGGCTAAGGCCCCACCAATAAACCTTGTAAGTATATTCAAGCATTTCCTAAGTTGTAATTGTTAATGGTATACTTAAGAGACTGGGGAGATGAAGCAACTTTATGAGGGGGGCATGAATCCATTAGGAGAAGGTTTTGAAGGGTAGGAAGCCATGTGAATCTAGTTATCGATGATGAGAGTCATCTTGGTGGCACAGGAACTTGAAGAAAGGAAAATTTATGCGATGGCCTAAATTCCTTTACGAGTTGTCCTAAAGATAGGGTCAATCATATGTAGAGAAACTATTTGCTACAAATAAATAGTGAACTCCTATAGCCAATTTAACTATTTTTGGCATTCTTATTTTAAGAACTAAGCACCCTATTTATTAAAATTTCCTAAGTCCGACAAGGATACCACATAAAAAAGTACTAAGCTCTAAAATAATGGAAAGAGAGGATATTTCCTAAAAATGAGATTTGTTATAAATGAATTATCATTATAAAAAGTATATATATATATATATATATATATCACACACACACACACACATATATATACTACTTTCCCAAAACAGGAAAGATTTACTTTCTTTTGAGAGTATGACTATTTTCAAAAGTAACCAAATCATTATAAAATAATTAAATTAAAGAATCTTTTGTAGTTAATATATTTTTATTATGAAGGGTAAAAAAAAAGCCTTATGAGTGCATATGTTTTATGCATATCAAATAAATTATTACATAAAACTCCAATTGTATATGTCATATAGTAGGGTGGGTGCATAAAATATTTCACTCAAGGGAAATATAAATACCTTTTTTGTTAATGATTTGGTGGAGAATATCTTAAAGAGATTTAGGTAAGTTTGTCTCCTTGACAGGGATTCCAAATACTCGAATACACCATTTGTCCTCTTTTTAGGAAGCACTGAACTCTCTCAAGTACCTTAAATATGTTACTTGGAGCTCGATAGAGGTGCACTTCTTCTTGTTGGAATATTATCACCATTATTATTTATTTTTTCATGCTTTGCATGCATTCTGCATGCATGCTTGCATCCACTTATCAGTATGGTAGTCTCCCTAGCACCTGGAGACTATTTTCATCCCCTTAGAGTTGTTTCTAGCCCTCAGTAACCCTCCTACCTACCTAGTGTGCCTTGTTTTCCTCACCTTGATGAAATATGCACCCTACTACACCTACTTGGATTCCAACAGTCAGTTGTAGCATTGATTTCCCAGTTCATGCATTTATCTCTCAATTTAACTTCCCGTAGCTTCGAGTTGTTTGTATCGGAGTGCCACTTGACTTACTGCCAGCCTCATGCACCCTCCTTGGAGTCTCCTTCCCTTTATTTGTGCTCACATGGCCCAGTTAGACTCAATTAGACTCATTTTTTACTGACTTTTGACTGTTTGTGACTACTACCATTGATTGAGTGATGTCTCCAATGTTATCCAAGCCACACATTGAGGAGAATTTGAATCACCTTTGGATCATTCGAATTCACTTGAAAGTATTATTATTGTATTCATTTTTCACAGTGCCAACTTATAACTGATGTATGATTATACTATAGATTTCTCCATTTCTGAGTTTATGAGTGATAATTGATTCAATTCTTCTTCTTCTTCTTCTCTGCAATTCTTGAGGGAGGTTTGTGAGTTTTTCTCTAGCTGTGAGATATATCCTATAGATTATCACATGATATTAGAGTTGGATTCATCTATTCAAATTGCACCAGTAGCGGCAGTTGCAACAATTCATTGAGCAGTTGTCATTCATTGAGCACCAGAAGCCTCTAGATTTCTACAGTAATCCCTAGTGCAATTATCTTAAATTCACTGGAGCAATCCAGTGAGGTCTAGCCATGTGTGAAGGATCCATTCACATGTGTTCATTATCCTAAGGAAGTGTTCTCTCGATTTGCAGCAAATATCCACCAACAATTTCATTTGTTTTGCAGGTTGATTCCATCATTCGAATCCATCTTCAACATATTCGAATTCAGTAGCTACTATAAATCTCCATTGTTTTTGTAGTTTATTTGAAGTCTTCTGCGGTTGCAGCAGCTCCAAATTTTTGTGTAGTTGCAATAGTTTTCTGCAGTTGCAACATTTTCCTGCAGTTGCAGCAGTTCTATGTAGTTGCAGTAGTAGATTTGAATTCAACAACAACTTCCATGGATCTGAAAGCAATTCCTTCTCTCTCTTCATACAACTATGAAGAATGGAAACCAAAGATGACAACATACCTAAAGAGATATTGTCTTTTCGATATGTGCATTGGTGTTAAGACATATTTTGCTTCCTATGAAGAGGAAGAATATTGGCTAGAAGATTGTGATAGAGTTTCAATAGCAATATGTACTGCTATGCTTTCCAATATGGAGTACCTCATTGATCCTGCAGAACATCCAAGTGATAACTAGACAAGATTGGACGGATTATTTGGAAAGAAGGAAGATGATGATGTTATCCATTTGGATAATAATCCCAGTAATACTTCCTTCAGTGCTCTCTCTATTCATGATTCGGTCTCAATTATCTCTCGTGATGAAGTTGTTCAAGATGAAGTCGAAATACAAGACATGGTATCAAGAAATATCTTTCGAAAAGGTGTTGCAAACCACAAGTCGAAACTCTATGAGTTCTCCCACTTTCTACCTCTCTCCAAACAGTTTGCTCTTCACACACATGCAAATGAAGAGAGTAGACTATGGCATGCGAGAAACCCAACTCATGGATTTGATCCATAATCTTATTCGAATTCTGAGCAAGAGATGTCAGCTACTGCTCTAGAAGCTGAAAAGACTTTCAAAATCTCTACTTCCCATTAGCCTGCTGATGTGCAAGATGATGACCTACTGAGTATTTTGGAGGTGATGCATTCGCCCTCCTTGATCAAATGTTTCTTATGGACTCCTATTTGGTCATTGGCACAAGTTTTGAGATTTTCACCGAAGATGGAAGACACCATCATTCGCTTTGGTTCAAGTCTCATACATATCCTTGTGATTTTGGTTTTGATCTCACCCCTGCTGGTTCAAAGGAGATCATAAGAAACCATCTTTCAATTCTTGGAGCTGATTTGAAGTCCAAGCCATCACCATTATGTCATGGTTCATTTGGTTTTGATATCACCCCTGTTGATTCAAAGGAGATCATAAGAAACCATTTATCAATTCTTGGAGCTTATTTGAAGTCCAAGATACCGTCATCATATCATAGTTCATTTGGTTATGATATCACCTATGTTTGTTCAAAGGAGATATCAAAGAACTATCTACACATTCATGGAGTTGATTCTACCTCAGTTGGTTCGAATCACATGATCCATAATGATCTTCATATTATTGGATTTTTTCTCACCATGCTTGGTAGGAAGAGCAAGTTCAAGACTCCTCTAGATTCGCTTGCATCCATTGCTGGAGAACTCAAGCACATGATTTTGGATCATGATCCACTTATTCCCAAGAGGAAGATACCTCCAGAAATTGATGAAGAGAGAATGTTAGATCGAGATCCACAAGACCTGAAGATCTAGAAACTGATAGTGAAGATGAGCGAATGGAAGATACAGATCCACAAGAACCTGATGATCCTCCTCTTCCTATATGGGAAACCATTACTCTTAGATCTCTCGGATATCTTGTTGGTGATCCACTTGATCAAAGGAGAACCAGATTTGATTTTCAAAATGGAAGGTTTCATCCTTCTCACATTGATCATTCTGATAGTGATCCATTTCCTATCAATCGATCCTTCTTCGGTAAAGAAGGTCACTTACCTCCTTCTCGGGTGAGTGATGCCATGCTACATTATCATCCCACAGTCTATTTTGAGGGAGGGATTTCTTCCCACTGGGTTTGCCCTCTTTCCTCACTTTATTTATTTAGATTGTTGTACGGGGTGACCTATGGTCTCAGTTTCCAGGGCCCTACTAGTTTTCAGTTACTTCCTCATAGTTTGGTTTACGGGGGGGTGTTGGAATATTCTCACCATCATTATTTATGTTTGCATTCTTTGCATGCATGCATTCATACTGGATGCATCCAGTCATCAGTATGGTAGTCTCCCCAGCACCTGGAGCCTATTTTCATCCCCCTAGAGTTGTTTTATGCATCAGTAGCCCTCCTACCTACCTAGTGCACCTTGTTTTCCTCACCTAGATGACATATGTGCCCTACTACACCTACTTGGATCCCAACAGTCAGTTGTAGCATTGATTTCCCATTTCATGCATTTATTGCTTAGTTTACCTGCTTGTAGCTCACTTGTCTGTATGGGAGTGCCACTTGCCCTACTGACAGCCTCATTCGCCCTCCTTGGAGTCTCCTTCATTTGATTTGTGCTCACATGGCTCAGTTACACTGAGTTAGACTCATTTGACTGAATTTTGACTATTTGTGACTACTACCACTGATTGGGTGATGTCTCCAATGCTATCCAAACCACACATTGAGGAGAATTCAAATCACCTTTGGCTAATTCGAATTCACTTGACAGTATTGTTATTGTATTCAGTTTTCACAGTGCCAGCTTACAATTAATGTATGATTATACTACATATTTCTCCATTTCTGAGTTTATGAGTGATAACTGATTTAATTATTCTTCTTCTTCTCTACAATTCTTGAGTGATATTTGTGAGGTTTTCTCTAGTTGTGAGATCCATTTGGTAGATTATCACACTTATCTATGTGAAAGATTTATTCTTTACGGAGATGGTTGAGCATGGCAAGGGAAATCTCTTGAGAGCTCGATCCCTGTTTTCATTATTGGCATTGTTTGTACATGAAGGGGAAGGGACAGATCCATGAGAGGAACTTGATCCCCTCACTGCATATTATTTCATTGGGTTCTTAGTTTTTTAGATCAATGCATTACCTTATGACAAAGGATGTCTCGGTATTATATTTCCACTCGAACTTTAGTTAGATCGCTACTCAAGTCTCTCTATAGTAAAATCGTTGCACAAAAACCTAGCATTTTCTTACGATCTTTGTCTTTGCTTGAAGAGATATGCAGCATGCAATCTCTGTATACGTCATCTAATTGAGCCTATGCGATCTAAGCTGGCATCATTTAATAGATTTTGCTTAATATCTATGTGCTCATATTATTGTTGAATCAGAGTTACTATTAGCGCCTTCCCTATGAAAAGCGATATCTGTATTTATATCATATACCTTGTGCTTGCACAAAGTTACAAGTAAAGTAGCCCCTGCATCTCTCCTTTTGGTATGTAGTTAAATCTATATCATAAGTTTGTGCAGAAGCTCGGTGATCAAGAGATCGACCACCTGCGGCCCTCCTTTTCTACGTATGAACTTTATATGGTTATATTTTATTTTTAATGCACTGCGTGTGTGAACAACCAGCTAAGGCACAACCCGTGGATGAGTTGTGATTGCTTTCACTAAATATATTTTAATACTGGTTTAAGAATGGCCCGAGCCAAGAGGGCGCAACCCAAGAACTAATTGTTTGATTTTTTTTTGTATTTACATCTTTTTTGAATTCTGCGTGGAGCAAGGTAGGAGGGTCTCTCTCTTAGATATTTACCTTCATTAATATCGATTTCAATGTCTTTCCTTATATAGTATTGTTGGATATAGCCATATAAAGTACCACCTTTGATTGGGTTTGAATTACTAGTTGTACCTTAAAGTTACGTTTTTATAAATATATGGATTGGTTACTAACAAGAAATGACTATATAGGGGGAAGCTCTTAGTTTAAATGTTTACCTTGTTAGAATATATTGTTATGTATATATGTTATAAAGAAGCCAAGATAGGGTCGATCCATTGGCTCAACACTATTTATGTTTTTTGAAATATATGTATATTATCTTATGTTGGGAAAAGACTAGGAAGTTGTAGTCTTAAGATAATGGTACTTTATTCCATTGGCTCAACATTATTTATGTATTTTGAAATGTATGTATATTATCTTACATTGGGAAAAGACTACGACGGTGTAGCCTTAAGATAATGGTACTCAACATTATTTATGTTTTTTGAAATATATGTATATTATTTTATGTTGGGAAAAGATTAGGAGGGTGTAGCCTTATATAATGTTACTTTATTCCATTGTCTCAACATTATTTATGTTTTTTTGAAATATATGTATATTATTTTATGTTGGGAAAAGACTAGGAGGGTGTAGCCTTAAGATAATGGTACTTTATTCAATTCACTCAACATTATTAGTATGTTTATATATATATATATATATATATATATATATATATATATAATCTTATGTTGGGAAAAGACTAGGAAATTGTAGCCTTAAGATAATGTTATTTTATTATTTTATATATATATTACATTATAATATGAATATGCCAATGAGGGCACATCCATAGGTTTAAAGATGTTATAAGGGTGATGTATATGGATATACACACGAGCATTATGTTATGTGCGGAGAATATTACATAATCTATATAAAGCTTCCATGAACTGATAACCACTTTATATAATTTTGAGATTGTGAAGGGTTACATGGGAGACCCTTTTCGTACTTCTACCCTATTGGATTCGTTGCTCAACTCGGGGGTGGCCTCTCAGTGACATAAATAAACACCGAATAAAGAGCCAAATGGTTGGGAGGAAATATGCAGTAAAACCTTTAGTCACTAAGTTGATGAAATCTAGATAAGTACTCTTGTATATTGTATTTTTTTTAAATGTCAAGTTTATAATTGTACATTTTGGTCATGAGATTTTATGGATAGATCCCGCTCCTGTATATGGATGCCCCTTGTTAAGTTTATATTTATTGTTCCTTATGAGTAATTGATGATGTGTTTCACATGTTGAGTGTTCATTGAGGTCTATATGATGACACTCTATATTAGAGAATGAACATTTCTTTTTGCTAGATTATGTGATTTGCATAATAATAAGGTGTGTGGGTTATTATTATCGAGTCAATCGATGCCATTGGAATGATGAAGTTATAGGTTGACATAATGCATATACCTCACATTTAAGTGGGAATACATCCACATGATGTTATATAATGAAGTGGTACTTTATAAATATTTTGAATTAAATGTTTGTTAAAAATGATATGTATAAAGTGAAGTAGTAACTTGAATGGATAATATTAGGTTGAAAGTTCAGTGGTGGAAATATTATGGATTTGGAATACGCTAGATACATGTTATAATGACCTTGCATAGTAAAATACAAGGATTGCATTGGAAATCAATTATCCATGATAAATCGTTGTAGATCCGACTTGTGAATGATGAAATCACATAAGTATAGCTTCTAGGTCCAAAGATATTTTGCATAAGGACTTATATTTTACATTATGTTAATGATTATGTTTTGAGGATAAATGTGCGAAGCGTAACCATCACATAATGAATCCCAAATTATTAGTATTAAAGGACTAACATGTTCATTGTTGTATGAGTAGAGGGAAAAACATTTTACCCCATTTCCTCCAAAATCATAGTAAGGATTTCGGGTGTGTTACACATGTATAGGAGAGTTATGAGGTGTGTGTGTCGTGATCATGGCCCAGCTCATACCATAGAATCTAACGTTCTTGACCTTCCCCTCAAGTGTGGTTATGGCGAATGTAGTATAAGCGATGAAACCATGACATTTTCAAAATATAGTCTGTTGTATAGCGGGGGCAACCGATCTTATGAAGTAGAATTGGTTTGGTGGGTCATCATGGACTAGTTCTGAAATGGGTTTCTACCCCTTTGCTTTGGGTTTCTACATGGAAATCAACTTGATCATGTGTATATGCGAACTGTATGACAATGATCTTTTATTTATTTATTTATGGAGTAATTCTCTTTATTGTTTGTTTATAAGTAGTTTTATTTGGGTAATTACCTCTTATCCGTGTCGGAATGGCATGTTATCACTATGGACTTTTTTAGTCAGAATATTATGTTATCACTATGGACTTTTTTTAGTTCAACACGTTCTTTCCATTGCTAATTCACCAGTTACTAGTAATCTATGCAGTAATCAATATGAACAGTACACTTGTCTCATCCTACTTCACTATAAGAAAAGCATAATTTCTACTTAACCCCATATTCTAAAATATAAATATAATTCTAATTTAATTAAAGTTAGATATATTAGTTCAATTTTTAAAATTTTTGTTTTTTATTATTAAACGATTATATATGTGTGTTAATCTTATTTATTTATGTCTAAATTATTTATATAGAAATTGAATCTATAGAAATTGAATTTAGGATTTTTATTTAAATGTAAATTTGATAATAAAAAAATTTAATTTAAGCTGAAAGGGTAATAATATTTTTTTCCAACAACTTAAGCTACAAGAAAAACACTCCATCATATTAAAATTATAAATTTAATTTCTTTAAACATTATAAAAAATATATAAATATCACTTTTATGTATTTATTATATAATTTTTAATATTTTTATTTCTGTCTAAATTTAATATCTCATTTTATTTATTTATTTGTTTTATAGTTTTAACTTTTTATCTCTCTCATTCATTTATTCATTCATATATATATATAATGGTTGATAAATTGACTTTTTTAATAAAGTTTTAAAGAGTATTAATTTTCTATTTTCTATGAGTGGGAGTCACATCAAATCAAATATTATTAGGATATTTTAAAGCATAATCCCTAACCTAAACTTTAAAATCAAGATAGATATGTATATTTATTTCAATTAATTAGTTTAGTATATATATATATAGATAAACTAATTATTTGAAATATATGATATACCTCAAGTATATTGAATTTGTTATTAAATTATGACGTTAAGATGGATGTATTCATTGTAGTTTTTTCACAATTTGACGCCATAAAATATTGAACTAAAGTTTTCTAAAAATATTCAAATTTCTAAAGGTTTAATACAATTCTCGACGATTTTGGTGATTTTTAGAGTAAAAAAAAATATCCTCACAACTTACACCTTGCACTAATTATTCTAATGTGCATTGCCACACATCCACTAAATTGGTCATGAACAAAAGCATGTCATTTGGTAGAAGCTCATACCTGATTATCAAGCCTAATCCCAAGTGGAACAAGAGAGTTGAACCTGTTACATCCCCAAATATAGGGGGGAGAGGTCTCACATTTGGATCATCACCACTTGAGATAACACTTGGGGCTAAGTCATTATTGATATACTAGTGTATTTTATTATATGTTATTATGTATTGCACATATATCTATGTTCCTTTTTCGAAAATAGTCCGTATATAAGCTTCATGGTACAACTTTCTTCTCTCACAAGCTTACTTTGTTGTATTTTATTGGAAATTCTCCTCACATACTTGCCCTTTTCTATTTATTTTACACATGAGTATCTAAATCTTACATTTTTTTGTTATTATTCCTATCTAGTGATCATAGCCTCTCAATCTAGTCACCTCAAGGGTTTCCAACACTTTTCTTACTAGATCTCACACTAATAGGCTTGGTACAATCAAGGCCATAGAGATAATATCTTTGAAGGTTTCGTTATATTACCCTACTCTATATATACTATATATATGCTCTTGAACAAGATTCGTCTTTTTGGAGTTACACATTTGGAGCAATTGATGCCCTTTCTTTGCTTGTTACGTGGATTAAGGGATCCCTCACTTGTCAAAGCCATCTATCCTCAATCATAACCCATAATTGTCAAATGTAAATCATTTTGAAAAAATCAGTCTTTAGATGGTGTTGTGAAATTAACCCAAATGGCATAATAATAGAAAGATTAAGTAATGTCATGACTTAATAATGAATGAATAACAATGTCATTTCGAAGGAGCGACCTCATTTATAGATATGTTCAAAAATAAATGTTGACGATCCTAAAATAATTCTACTTGCTATATATATATATATATATATATATATATATATAGTAGAGAAATTGCGAAATTACAAACATTGAACCACCACTAATGAAAATACCGCATATAATAATAAAAATTTAATATCCCAAGACATAGTGCTTAACACTATATCTTAAAGGGGTGATGAACATAATTGGACCACCTTTGAGATTGGACAATCCTTCTTAAATGCCCAAAATTGCATTTTTCAGTTTTCGACCTACAACTACCAAATCCATGATATGTTGAATTTTCCCCCAAACTTGGAACAATTTATGTTAAAATAATAATTAAAATAAGTCTTCGAGGGGCAAGTATAAATCTAGAGGTGGATCTCAATCTCTAGGAGAATTTAGAAGAAAATGCTAGAAATGTGGAAAATTTGGGCATTGTAAGAAAGATGGTAGATCAAAATATGTTGATAAAAAAAAGGGGTCTGATGAGAGTCATTGTAATACTCTTTGGTATAGCCCCTGGACATATGTTGTGGTTATGATTTGTGTTACGATGTGGCATGAGGTGTTGGAACTATGGTTTTCACATTATTATTATTATGTTGGGAATTATTAATTAATTAATTATTTAAAACAACGTGATCGACCGATGCCACAAAATAGAGTATGAGGAACCATGCACTAGTACAAAATGAGAATTTAGTGAGTAAAAGAATGACTAAAATTCACATATAAATGACTATTTTGTAGTCGGCGACTAACAGTAGCTAATTTCCACTATCTTATAGCACGACTAACTTAGTTGTATTTATTTTAGTCATTAATAGTTGCTTTATTTAGTCATATATTTGGTCATTGATTTAATCATTAATTGCCACAATTAATGACTAAATCAATGACCAAATATACTAATAACTAAGGAAACTATTAATGACTAAAATAAATACGACTAAGTTATTCGAGCTATAAGATAGTGGAAATTAGCTACCAATAGTCATTTATATGTGAATTTTAGTCACAAATTTATCATTTGTAGTAGTCATTTATTGTTAATTGGTCATTTATTTAGTAATTGATTGTGGTTAACTAGTCATTAACTGTAGTTAACTGGTCATTTTTGTAGTCATTGATCATTGTTAACCGGCTATTTATTTAGTCATGGATTGTTGTTAACTGTTCATTTAATTAGTCATTGATTTTTGTATATAGGGAACGAAGGAATCGAACCACCAACCTCTTTCCTTTAAGGAAAGTGCTCTTCCATTGAGATAGCACCCTTAATAGAAGAATCAAATTAAATGGAGTAAGAAGCAAAATCATGCGAGTTATTCAAACATTACATAGAAAAAAAGGATAAATTTCGCCATGTTGAAATTGCACGACTCTTAAGAAAACTAAATAGTAAATACAATTGATTCTTAGTTGAACACATATAGAGAAATAGAGAAACAAAAATATATAAACCAATCATAGAAATACAATTCAATATTCCCTCAGGGGTTTACTTTCCCATAAACTGCAATCAGAAGAACAATTAAGTAATATGCCATAACGTTATTCAAGCATTGAGAGGACAGCTAACAAGGAAAATATTTTAACTTGAATAATTCTAGTAAAATACATAGGGAAAAATAATGAAGTTTACCCAACCACCAATAATCAATTTTATCCAATTGATACCATTATCCCATCAATAGCATTCATGTATCAAAAATATTTTCCATAGTTTCCATCAGTCATTGTTGTTAGTAGGAAAACTTGTAACCCTCAAACAAAACTAAGGGCAATGATTATTTTTGCCAAAAATAGTATAATTTAAGCCACCAATGTTGAGGTCTATGACTACCAATGTCAAAATGCTAAGACCACAATAGGAATGCAACGTCTATATTCCTTTCACTCACCATTCATCTCACGAATGAGAAGAAGTATCTATTTAATAACAATCTGCTCCACCTACTCTTTCTCAATTTTCATCTTCTCAAACATAATGGAGCTATACTTGGAGTACAAATCCTTGTCACCAGCAGGGGCAAGCCTTTTACAATACATAGGTGTATCTTCTGATTTTTCTTCATATAGTTGTGAAACAGGTAACTAATTTACCTTCCTTCTGGCACACCCATCCATGAGTTTCCCTTAATGTAGCACATGCATCGAATGATAACCACTTCATTATTTAACATGCAATTGATCCTAAGATTCTCATAGGATTTCACATTCTAGTAGGTGGATAAATAGAAACAAAAGAGGGATTAAGATTTAGGTGACAATATTTTGAATGAGTGTTTACAAGCATAAAGAGAAGAAATGCAAGAATATGAGAATCACATTGCATGTAGTGTATGGATCTGATAACAATGATATGATCCATGATGAAAATTAGAGGACAAGTTAAAACCCAGATTGGCTGATTTAATTAAGGGCATGGAAGCACTAAAAAAAATGAAGTAAACAAATTAATAAGAAGGGCACAAAGAAAATTTGAACTTGACATTATTTTATTTCACTGTAATTTTTGTTCAATGCTCTATGATAGAGCGAGAAAAAGAAAGGATCACTAGCTATTCTATACCCTATGCTCTATTGTGTATCATACATAGTATACATAGGAATACACTTCAATTACAAGAATGCATATCCAGTTTCAATAATCAATTTTCTTCCATAACTATCAATGGGGTCACTGTTCATGATCTTGATTGGAGTCGGATCAGTTGGGATTCCATGATGGTCCTAGTTGTAGGTGTGTGCGCAAAGCTAGAGTGGGAGAATACTATTGGACGTTGGAGCCCAAAAGGGGCATTGTCCCTTGACCCCTACATGCAATTAGGAACAAAAAATGGCCTGGTTGGAGGAAGTCAGTGAGGATGTGCGTTGAATACCTGTAGCTACACTTAATCAACTATCATGTCATCTTTGGCTTCAATCTCAAGAGAAAATACATCTTTCCAAAAAAAGTGTCAATTATGGTGAGAACCATACAACCAAATTTGTTCTAAATGTTGCAACTTCTTGCAAATAGAATAGATAAGCCACCCCATAAAGAGGTTACACAACATCACCTTTTCCAAAAAATAAAATTCCCACATTTCTCAAGTATTACAAGGGACTAATGATTGCAAAATATATCATCACCAATTCAAATATCATACCAATGCTTAAGGTCAACAAAATTAGTGCAACTAGTGTAACCATACCTATGAATATCAGAGAATTTCATAAGATCTTTCAAAGACACTTGA
Organism: Larix kaempferi; assembly: GCA_027924585.1. Lineage (NCBI taxonomy): Eukaryota > Viridiplantae > Streptophyta > Pinopsida > Pinales > Pinaceae > Larix > Larix kaempferi. The sequence continues at coordinate 110,630 of BSBM01001513.1, read as the reverse complement.
AATGGCAAAAAGGGGAAGTAATAGAACAAATAACAAATTGATGATGTTGTCCTCATTTTTTAGAAAAGGGGAAAGGCTCATCTAGAGATATAAAGCTTGTTGAATATTGTAACTTCTAAGAATATTATATTTGTACATTATTTATTCCGGAGATGTTCCATCCCTCCGAGGTGATTCTATTATGTATCCGGAGATGTTTATTCCTCCGAGGAGTTGTGGAAACTAGGGTTATTAGACCCACCATGTGGGGGTCAGCCCAGTCAGTTATAATAGGGTATTTAACCTAATGGTTAAATACGAGCCTACATGTACTTGTGTAAAATATATGTCAAAGTAGTGTATAAATAGAGGAGGTGTGTTCCTCATTTGATACACTCACACACTTGAAAAGAGGAGCACTTGTCTGGGATATTTGCTAAGGAGGATTAGAAGGAGGGAGCACATCTTGTATTTTGGTTTATCATCTTATTGAGGAAAGCTTTGCTGGGTTTTCTACCCCATGAGGGTTTCCCAGGATAAATCTGTGTCTCTTGTGTTTATGTTATGCTTGTTGTTTCTTCAGTGATCCTGTATATGCTATTATTGTGAAATAGAATGTAATGCTGCTATTTTCTGTCTTAGCATATTGAATTTTAACATGGTATCAGAGCTAACTTGAAGGAAGACAAGGTATGGCACTTACGACACTTGCTTTACTTCCGACAATTTGAAGGTTAGGGTTTTACATAGCAAAAACCAGTCATCGTGGAACTTTTGCTATAAATCCATTTATGCGAAGGTTCAGGGTCTGAAAAGTTTACAGGTCGAAGATAACATCCCCAGGTACCTAGTGTCCAAAGGGAACCCTCATATTCGTTGTACTTTATGAGTTATGATCAGTACAAGTTAGGGTTTCTGCCTCTTCCATATCTCAGTCAAAATCAGGTGACCTTGGAAAAAAGGTCATAACTTGGGCTAGGAAGCTCCAAATGACATTTCGTAAAAAGTGACAGGTAGTACACAGACTGTACTATCTCAAGAAACGTTTTTAGAGGCCGAAGGTGAACCAGTGACACGTGGCATGCTGTACAAGTTCGCTCTCTTGTTTTATCCCATAAACAGGTCACGTTGCGACACTTGGCATAACTCTCTCTCAGAGAGTCCAATTGAGGTCAGACCTATCAGGATGGAAAGATAACAGGATGAGCTATCTCAAGAAAAGTTTGCAGAGGCCTAAAATCAAACAATGACACGTGGCACACCGTACAAGTTCGCTCTCCTGTTTTATCCCATAAACAGGTCACGTTGCGACACTTGGCATAACTCTCTCTCAGAAAATTCAATTGAGGTCAGACCTGTCAAGATGGAAAGATGACAGGTCAGGATACTGCAGAAAATTTTTTCAGACCCCGTGGAGCAAATATTTCAGAGTTATAGCAGAAGCAATCAGGTGCATATTTCTGTCAAAACAGAATTATTTTTAGCACCTTTATTCATGGCTTCTGGAATTTAGGGTTTCGGAGAAAGTTGGAATTTTTTGAAGTTTGTAACCACGGCTGGAAGCTCCTTAGAAAAATAAGAGTTTAGAGCCTTGGATCGAACCTTTTGATTGGACAGAAGGCTGGGCTTCATCAAAAACTAGTTCGGGTTCCTGTCCAGAAGATCCAGAAGTTTCGAAGGCAATTTTGAGGGGTCAAATTTTGGAGATTTCAAAATTGAAGAATGCTAGGTTGATCAGCTCAGCAGGACACATTCTTCCATCCATTCAGAAGTATGAAAGTCAAAGATTTAATTTTTAGGGTTTCTTTAGCAAACCCTAATCAAGCTCCAGATCAAGTTTCAGGGGGAGTTGAGGCTAAGGCCTTACATAAGAAGACTACAAAAAGTCTCGACAGGTATGACTTAAGGAGGTTCAGGTACATTACAAAAGACAAATCAAGTTCCATGATCATGAAAACATGAAGACAAAGACTCACGAGGCATGTATGAATTTGTTATATTATGTTTAACCTACGAGACATGCAGGTTCTAGCTTAGGATCTCTAAATCATTGAAGAGATTGTTTAGGTATGTTGTACATAACTAAGCAGGTATACTAATCCAGGTATGTTTTCCTATGTCATGTTAGAATCTTACCTTGTGTAAGTATACTTGGTATGATTGGTTAGTAATCAAGGGTTTATGCATGTTATGTCTCTTATCTTGGTTGATGATTTAACTAACTAGATCAAACAAGAATATGCATGAGTAAAAGAAGACTTCCTTGAAACCCTGAATACTAATGATCATGACTGTACATATTCAAGATTATTTAGAATTAGAATGTTTTGATAATATTGAGAATATACTAATGAATGTATGTTTGTGTATGAGATCATGAGGATGACACTAGTGTACACTTGAGCATGCACAGTGGTACATAATGAATAGAAGTTCAGAATACATACAGAAGATCAAGCGGGAGGCAACCACACAAACATAAAAGATAAGTATTTGAGTTGTTATTAGAAATAGTAAATGATATTGCTTGTATGCATATTTGTATTCCTAGAATATATCATGCTGAGTGTAAACATTCATAAAGCATTGAACAGTATACTACTAATATGCATATGATTGGTAAGTTGGACAAACATTCCATTGTTGCTTGTCTAGAATGAAACCTCTTTCCTGACATGCTGAGAGCTGTGCACACTCTCAATAGTATGCTCTGGTAGAGATGGAAGGCATCTAGATAGCCACTGTATGCATACAGGATATGGGAAAGTGTTGTGCCAAAGTATTGGTCAAAATAGTTGCATAACTATGTAAATGATATCTGTATGCATAATAGTTTATCATGTCAATATGATTTGATGATTATGAATTATTACTAATCATGTACTTAATTTTGATTTGTAGGAAAGATCATGATGAATGATGAACACTGAACAAGCGATGGATGTTCAACAAAAGAAACACACTATAGAAGGCTTGTGGCTAGAAGATTCTCTTAGAAAGAAGGAAGAGAATCATGATGAGATGTTTGCTCCAAGTGGCTAGATAAGACCATTCTCTTAATGGTGTAATTAAAGAAGAAGTGTGAATTAGATTCTGTATGGGTTCCCAGGATGGATAATCAATTGATGAGCTTAATGATCACCATGGGTGATGTGGATCTCAACCTTTTCTACAAGGTTGAATATGGCTTCTATACACATATGACATGGATGCAAGAAAGAACTCACCACAGAGTTCGAATGATTTTGAGGCTCATATTAGTAGACCCATCTGACGAGAGATGGCACAGATAGATATGCAGAAGATCACTCAATGCTGAGTGTGAATAATGGACAATTGACATCTTCATGACAAAGCTTGGGCTTTACTAGAAGTAAAGCTGTTCCTAACCTTTACCTTAAGGTTGTCGATGATGAACCTATCATACCATTATTGTATGACGATGATCTCTTTCTGACAAGGAATGAGAAACAGGTCATGAAAATGGCTGCAGAAATGAAAAATGAAAGATCTCGGATTAATGCACTACTTCTTAGGTCTAGAAGTATGGCAAGATCCAAAAGGAATCTTTTAATTCAAAGTAAGTATGCTGTGAAGTCTCTAAAAATATTTGATATGTTGGAGTATAAAGCCATGGCCACTCCCATGGACTCCAACTTGAAGTTGTTAGTTAATGACTCATCGTATTTAGTGGACCTAACCCTATATAGACAAATCATTGGGTCATTGATGTATATAACAAATACTAGGCCAGATATATGCTTTGCTACAAATACCCTAAGTCAATATCTAGTAGAACCTAGAAAGGTTCACTTAATAACTACAAAGCATGTAGTGAGGTACCTAAAAGGTACATTAGATTTTGGTCTATATTATCTTGTAGGTCATGAACTCCGTTTACATGGTTACTCAGATTCTGATTGGGCAGGAAGTGCCTCAGACAGAAAGAGTACATCAGGTGGATATTATAGTCTTGAATCTGCCATGATCTCATGGTTCAGCAAGGAACATTCTAGTGTGGTTCTCAGTACTGCTGAAGCAGAATATATATATAGCTGTCTGCTCTGCCAGCTGTGAAGCAGTGTGGCTTCAGAAGCTATTATATGGAGTGTTTGACTTAGAAATGAATTCCACTATGATTATGTGTGACATTCAAAATTGCATGAAGATAGAAAATCTTGTATTCCACAATAAGTCAAAAACACATAGAGATCCGATACTTCTATATACAAGATATGGTGCAGAGAGGAGCTATCAAGCTCGAGTATATAAGCACTGAGGATCAGATTGCTAATATCTTGACTAAACCTCTGTCTCGAGTAAAGTTTGAATACTTCCGAGACAAGCTTGGTATAGTCCATAAGGACCCTCCTCGAAAGGGGGAGTAGCATAGTATCTGATAACAAGTCTGTCTCATCAATGATGAGGTTACCTATTTACTGCACCTAGTTACTTAGAATTATTTAGATTTAGGAATCTTATATTTTTTCTTTTGATGATAGATGTTATGCATGTTTTGATGAGGAGGATACATGTTTTGTTATACATGTTTTGATGATGAGGATACATGTTTTGTTATACATGTTTTGATGATGAGGATACATGTTTTGATGATGAGGATACATGATTGACACATGTTTTGATGAAGTTCTTGGTAAACATGTGAGGGGATTGGATCATCCCTGGACTTCAGTCCTAAAGAGAGCCGTAGACGTATGTCTTCGAGAATGAAGTCCTTGGTGGACTTGAGGGGATTGGATCATCCCTGGACTTCAGTCCTAAAGAGAGTCGTAGACGTATGTATTCGAGAATGAAGTCCTTGGTGGACTTGAGGGGATTGGATCATCCCTGGACTTCAATCCTAAAGAGAGCCGTAGACGTATGTCTTCGAGAATGAAGTCCTTGGTGGACTTGAGGGGATTGGATCATCCCTGGACTTCAGTCCTAAAGAGAGCCGTAGACGTATGTCTTCGAGAATGAACTCCTTGGTGGACTTGAGGGGATTGGATCATCCCTGGACTTCAGTCCTAAAGAGATCCGTAGACGTATGTCTTCGAGAATGAAGTCCTTGGTGGACTTGAGGGGATTGGATCATCCCTGGACTTCAGTCCTAAAGAGAGCCGTAGACGTATGTCTTCGAGAATGAAGTCCTTGGTGGACTTGAGGGGATTGGATCATCCCTGGACTTCAGTCCTAAAGAGAGCCGTAGACGTATGTCTCCGAGAATGAAGTCCTTGGTGGACTTGAGGGGATTGGATCATCCCTGGAATTTAGTCCTAAAGAGAGCCGTAGACGTATGTATCCGAGAACAAAATCCTGAATGAACAGGTAAGGGGATTGGATCGTCCTCGGACTTTAGTCCTTTGAATTGAGCCGTAGACATGATGTCTCCGAGAACTAAATCCTGAATGAACAGGTAAGGGGATTGGATCATCCTCGGACTATGGTCCTTTGAATTGAGCCGTAGACATGAGGTCTCTGAGAATTTAATGATAGGACTGGATCGCCCCTGGACTTCGGTTCAAAAGGTACATGATAGGACTAGATCGTCCCTGGACTTCGGTTCAAAAGGTACATGATAGGACTGGATCGTCCCTGGACTTCGGTTCAAAAGGTACATGATAGGATTGGATCGTCCCTGGACCTCGGTTCAAAATGTACATGACAATTCCTAGAATTGTTCTAGGTTACATCCAGCATGAAACAGGGCTGGCTCTGTGGATGTGATACATCCAGCATGAAACAGGGCTGGCTCTGTAGATATGATACATCCAGCATGAAACAGGGCTGGCTCTGTAGATATGATACATCCAGCATGAAACAGGTTTGGCTCTGTAGATATGATACATCCAGCATGAAACAGGGCTTGCTCTGTAGATATGATACATCCAGCATGAAACAAGGATGGCTCTGTAGATATGATACATCCAGCATGAAACAGGGCTGGCTCTGTAGATGTGATACATCCAGCATGAAACAGGGCTGGCTCTGTAGATGTGATACATCCAGCATGAAACAGGGCTGGCTCTGTAGATATGATACATCCAGCATGAAACAGGGCTGGCTCTGTAGATGTGATACATCCCGCATGAAACAGGGCTGGCTCTGTAGATGTGATACATCCAGCATGAAACAGGGCTGGCTCTGTAGATGTGACACATCCAGTATGAAAAAGGACTGGCTCTGTGGTGGTAAATCCTAGATCTGATCTAGGTCACATCCAGTATGAAAAAGGACTGGCACTATGGTTGGGATTGGATCGTCCCTAGACATTAGATTTGTCTTAAAGAGATAAGGATTGATCATCCTGGAACTTGATCTAGATTGCATCATCCATGGACCTATGTCCTAAAGAGAGCAGGATTGATCATCCTGTAATATGATCGTGTGATGACGATGCTGCCGATCATGTATGTTGATCGTATGATGACGATGTTGATCGTGTGATGACGATGCTGCTGATCGTGTGATGACGATGCTGATCGCATGATGATGATGCTGATCGTGTGATGATGATGCTGTCGATCGTGTGATGACGATGTTGATCGTATGATGACGATGTTGCTGATCGTGTGATGACGATGCTAATCGTATGATGATGATGTTGATCGTATGATGACGATGCTACTGATCGTGTGATGACGATGCTGATGATCGTGTGATGACGATGCTGATGATCGTGTGATGACGATGCTGATGATCGTGTGATCGTGTGATGACGATGATGATGACGATGCTGATGATCGAGTAATATCAACTCTGATGATGTTGATGTTCCAGTAACTAGTTGAGTTACTGATGATGATGAATTAAAGAAATCTTTCGATGATATATAGATGATGTAGTCAATGACTCCTTGCTCCTGCAGATGTTGTTATAATATCCTTCTCGTTAAGGGGGAGTGTTGAATATTGTAACTTCTAAGAATATTATATTTGTACATTATTTATTCCGGAGATGTTCCATCCCTCCGAGGTGATTCTATTATGTATCCGGAGATGTTTATTCCTCCGAGGAGTTGTGGAAACTAGGGTTATTAGACCCACCATGTGGGGGTCGGCCCAATCAGTTAGAATAGGGTATTTAACCTAATGGTTAAATACGAGCCTACATGTACTTGTGTAAAATATATGTCAAAGTAGTGTATAAATAGAGGAGGTGTGTTCCTCATTTGATACACTCACACACTTGAAAAGAGGAGCACTTGTCTGGGAGATTTGCTAAGGAGGATTAGAAGGAGGGAGCACATCTTGTATTTTGGTTTATCATCTTATTGAGGAAAGCTTTGCTGGGTTTTCTACCCCATGAGGGTTTCCCAGGATAAATATGTGTCTCTTGTGTCTGTGCTATGCTTGTTGTTTCTTCAGTGATCCTGTATATGCTATTATTGTGAAATATAATGTAATGTTGCTATTTTCTGTCTTAGCATATTGAATTTTAACAAAGCTTTGACATTCTTTGAAATTTCTATTAACCATTTTTATGATCAACACCTAAAAAGAGAATAGATTTCAAAAGTAACCAATCTCATATAATGACAATTTGTCTATAAACTGGAATTGGTGCCAAAAAAAAATTATCCAACATAAGGATAGAACCACACACATTTATCAGTTGGAAATTGTTTTCCATATTTTCTGTAACACTTTCTAATTGATACTAGATTACTTCCTCTTAATTCTTGAATAGTGACATTCCTTCACTTATTGAGCTACACACAAGTGTTCAATACCCGTAGCTAAGGATATAATCAAAGAAGAAAACAAATAATGATATTCAAGTTCCATTAAGTCCACACTGTTCCTATAAAAATCATACCACGACCACTTATGCCTTTCTAACAACCCCAGCAAAAGTCATCTAAATTATTGAAATAACAGAAAAGATAGAATTGTGAAGCAAGAAGAAATACCATATCTAAAATAATGTAGGCTTTGTAACAATTGTTAAACAACAAAACTACCTTGTTATTAGTGTATTAGTTAGCAATTACTGTGGTGTCACAACTGGAAAAGGCAGTAACAATTGTGACCAACATAAAGGAGATAGAACTAACTTTGTCACACAGTGCTCGTCATGAGGGGAGTAAACTAAACCTTCGGATTTATTTGAAACATCTAACAATTTTCCTGAAATAAGTGAACTAAGCTTAATTTCAAGAAATAAGTGATCTACACCAAATAATGTATATGCTTTGAAACATGGTAAATTAATGGCTCTAGTTGTAAAGAGAAGGTTAACAACTTTTCAAACAACACAACCAGTTCACTGTTTACCATGATACAGATATGGATATAGAAAAATTTGTCTTTATATTTATTTTTTATGTTTTTTAAATTTTTTTATACGGAATGTAATCTGTGTTGGCCATAACCAGTACCTATCAAAACATATCCATTATGTATCATGTACACATATGGGTTATATCCATACCAAATATGGATCTAGGGGTAGGGTAAATCCAATAACCATATTCCATTTTCATTACTAATTAGTTTTTCATGCAGACATATAGTTATAATAGATATAAAATAACTACAAGGAACATCCTTATCCATGATCATTAAATTACCAAGCATTATCTGGCAACATAAAGCACTAACTAATTGAACGAGACACAAATATGAAAACAGTCTGTTGATTCTAACAAGGCCAACATAACAGCTTCCTGTTTCAGAATAGGATAGATCGTGTACATATTAGCATTATGTGTTTTATGAATGACAATATTTCAAGTCTACAACATTTTTGTTTGAATTTCCAGCTACTTACTGCCAATGAAAAATCAATATTGGAAACAACTTTTCTAAAGGTTTTATAATTCATCATCTATCTACTTAGTTTCTCATAAAATTGGAATAATTTCAAATTTTGACTGTAAACAGAGAAAAATAATGATTATAGTAAAGCCTGAATTATTGATCGATTGAGAGAGTATTTATGAGGCAACAAATTGGAACAAATCCAAGGCACTAAAGCATCTCCATAATAAAGGACCAATCAACCCTATCATATGTCTTGTCAAAGTTCATTTTAAGACAAAGAGTCATGGCTACTGTACCTAAGCCCAATCCATATCCTCCTCTGTAGAGATCGTTGTGACAAGGATGAGCCTGCCGCAGAGATCAAAACCTGATATGATTCTTCAGGAGGTCAAGTCTGTAATATGAATATCTTAACATAGACAAAAAGGAAAACAAAAAGAAACAGAAAAAGGGGTTATGACTTTCTTGAACATAATTTATTACTTTGAGATAAATATACCTCTTCTACTTGTCCTTTGTAACATATTTTCATAAAAGGATGTGTTAGTAAAACTGATATTTGAAAGGAAACTCAAAAAAATGGGAAGGAGAAGATGAAACTAAAATGCTTTAGCATCTAGACAACATATGCAGTAAAGTCAATACCTCAATTCCTTGGAAATGTTGATGGTTTGAGATGCTAGCAACATTTGAACGTAACAAAACACTATCCTAGATCTGAATCTAACAGCAAAAACAATGTCAAGTTAAGAAACATGTACATACAATGTTAGGAACAAAATCAACCTCACGGCTTCCTGTAGTCCATATCGAAGGTTGATAAGTTGTTCTTTTCTCAATAAATCACCCCCATGTATCCCACCTCATATTGTCATATAATGGGTAGTTGTGTGCATAAGAAAGGTCCCCTACATATAGAAAACCTATCCTTTTGTTTTCAAATAATGTTGAAAGGTCTTACTTGAGTCAAAGGACTTACCATGATCCCCTGCAAAAGGAATATTGTTTATTAGTTTTATGCTTGCAAACCAGAAAGAAAATCAGAAAAATAAATATAAAATTAACATAATACATTTTGTGGGGAATATAAGATCTTCATTAAAAGAAACATATTAGTTCCATTATTACTGAACTTTTTTTCCATTCCATGGATGGACATTTCTATTTTGTAGAAGACTACAAAAATGTAAATCTTTGATTTGAATTCTTCCAGGACTTATTGACCATAAACTTTTCAGAATTTGAAATACTTCAAGACCGCAGAGATGCCATTACTGAGCAAGTTCCAAATTTATAGGAGAAAAATAAGAATTATGTGGGTAAAATTCCAAGACTACATAAGAAAAGGACAAGACAAAATTGGTAGTTCTGCAATTTTGGACGTGTTAGATTAGAATGGACAAGTGTAGAGGCAAATATCATAAAAGGTGGCAAAAGAGGGATAACACAAGGAAAGGCAGTGATTTCAATCCTTTTGTTTGTTCCGTTTTCTAGGATGTAGATGTTAGTTTGATTTGATATATAGATTCAATGTGAATGGAAGCAGAAATTCAATGACAATTGAATCTAGATTCCATACAAAGTCCGAGGAAAATCACATATTATATTTTTCTTTACATGATTTGATTACAACTTACAGAATTGCATGGAGCATCATTGAACTTCCTTGTTTCCTTTCCAGTCAAAATATGGTGTCTGGATATACACCAAGGGCTTTCCCATCTCTATTTCTTGACGATTGTCTCACAAGTCGTTTCCCTTCTTGTCTCCAACATAAAATTTCTAATCCTTCTCTCATAATAGATGAGACTTACTTTTATGTATTTACCCCTTTGCAATTGCTTTTGTAATTGTCACTCATCTTCATTTCTTGGCATATGTTCTTCCTTCTTTAGACCAAACTAACATGTCTAAGGGATCTAGCAAGTCACACCTGAGAGGTATAAAGGTGATGTTTAAGGGGTCTAACAAGTGATATTTAAGGAGTTATGAGTTTTGACAAGATGTCTCAACATGTATTAATAGGTTGTCTAAGCAGTGTCCAACATGTTATCTAAATAGGGCAAGACAAGTAGTCTAAGCAAGGTTAGAAGGTTGTCTAGACTATAACCTCCCTTGCATGTCTATCCTTTAATGTGCCTAGAATGGACCAGACCTTTCCATTTTTAAAATGATGGTCCCTATAATATTTACTTATTAGATGAGAAAACTCCTTGAGTTGTTCAGTTGTGTGTCATTTTCCTGCTCATGATAGTTTTCCTTATTTGATATTTATAACTATTTTGAAGCATGAGGATTTTGAATCTAGGTCATTGCAATGGTATATTGGGTTGCATAGTATGGTCAAGGAGTTGGTATTTGAAATATTTGAAATCCCTTCAAAAGATATTATGAGTACAATAGGTTGCTTAAATGTATCGTAGAAAACAACATCCACCAAAAGCCAAGGAATTTCCCATATATTTTCAATACAGAGAACTCATCCTTCAACCAGAGAAAAAGCTCATACATGTTGTGTTACCGGATCTGCCACTCCAGCGTGTAGGATTCGCGGATCCACGGATCCGATACAAGGATTTCATTGATGGTGGACAATTCCTACCTCGTTAGTAAGTTATAAAGATAGCTCATCCACCTCTGATGTCGAGATGCAGTCATCAATATCTCCTCCCTTTTCCATGATTGACCTATCCAGGGGGAAGAAAACCATTACTTACCTATTATGCACTAAGTTGTAGAATTTTTAAAATGACACTTTAGAAGTTCTAAGAATCAAGGATGAATGAAAAAATAAAAATAAGAGATCATAATAATTAACTACTACATAAATTTCATGGGAAGAATATCTCAGGACAAGGAACCTCCTTGTTGTATTTCAGTCAGTATCCAGATAAAGCTCATAGAGGAAGTATAGGAAAAAAAACCAGAACAGTGGTGTCCTCTTTTTCTTATATGACTATATGAGAAAAAAAGTGTGGTTTGCAAACTCAAGCTAACCTTAGTATATTGTTGCAATCCTGGCAAAAAACCTCAACCTCTGGCTAATTTAGTTTGAACGATTCTGCAACCGCTTGATCATACTCGATATCCCACTTGGTAAAGCTTACTCCTATAAAGCCACCAAAAGAGATATACATTTATATAGGAAAAAGTCAACAAAAAAAACAATAATATATTTTTATAGGCGACCATGAAACACGGGAGAATTGTACATAATGATGCTTAAATGTTGGAAATATGAAATAGAGAATCATTTCCAAATAGAAATCAACATTCCAAATGAACCCATTATGGATGTGTGCTTCTCAGATAAATATTGTAGTGCCCCATATTTGCACGCTTAGTAATTAAAACTATAATGTGAATTAGCTTAACATTTTCATTTGTTTATTATATGTTAGACTCATCTAAGCTGATTAAGACTATTGTTAGGTGAAGGGTGAATCCACGAATGTGGTTCACCATTTTTGGTGGATGGAATGGAAAAAATTTATTTTCAGAACCCTCGATTGAGGTCTTTTCAAGCCCTCGATCGAGGTTTTAAATGCTCGATCGAGGGTTTTAAAAGATCTCGATCGAGGGTTGTAAAATACCTCGATCGAGGGTTTTTAAAACGATCGATCGAGGATCTAAAAAAACCCTTGATCGAGCTATTGATCGATCGAGGATCTAAAAAAACCCTTGATCAAGCTATTGATCGATCGAGGTCTTGGTTAAAACCTCGATCGAGGGTTTGAGACAGGGAAAAAAAAAAAAAAACAGGGCCCGGGCGACCCTGTTTCTGCAGTGTTCGACAGAGATGGCGACACCGACAAAACCAAAGGCCCTCGACCGAGCTCATTCCCACACCACATCACCACGCCAACACCACCTCACCACAACATCTCCACTATGTCTTCTATTCTGCCAGGTGGGTGGAATTCAACCAATTTTTTGTTATTTAATTTTTTTTTAAATTTTGTTTGTGTCATATAAAATTGTGTTTTTTATCAAATCTAGCTTTTATTTGGGTTTTATGAATTTGTTAGGATGTAGCCATTGAAACCAAACCAGCATTGAAACCAAAAACCAAAAACCACCATTGAAACCAAACTAATTGAAAAAAAAAACCATTTGAAACTAAAACAAAAACCAAAACCATTTGAAATTTGAAATAGGTTTAGGGTTTTAAATTTATTTTGCATTTATTTGTTTAAATTATTTGGTATATTTTTGTTTATATCAACCGGTAGCATTTCAGTGCATAAATACTACCAGTTTTATTTCAAAATGTGTTTTGACAAGCAGAAATGCTACCCATTTTTAAAATGTGTTTTGATAAAATCTAGCTTTTATTTGGTTTTTATGAATTTGTTAGGATGTAGTCATTGAAACCAAACCAGTATTGAAACCGAAAACCACCATTGAAACCAAACTAATTGAAAAAAAAAACATTTGAAACTAAAACAAAAAACCATTGCAAAACAAAAACCAAAACCATTTGAAATTTGAAATAGGTTTAGGGTTTTAAATTTATTTTGCATTTATTTGTTTAAATTATTTGGTATATTTTTGTTTATATCAACCGGTAGCATTTCACCACATAAATGCTACCGGTTTTATTTTAAAATGTGTTTTGAAAAGCAGAAATGCTGCCCATTTTTTTTTCAATCCTTTAAGAACGCCAAGAGGATTGAAAAAAAACAATCATATATTACATTACTTAACCTCTAACTCTAAACATACCAATATAACATCACAAAAAATGAATATTAATAATATAATATAAAAAATTAAAAAAATGAATATTAATAATATATATAATCATATATTTTTATTAATTTTTACTTAATTTATTTTAAAAAATTAAAAATGAATATTAATAATATATAATCATATATTATTAATCATAACCATAACCTAACAACTTGCCACCATAACCAGTTCATGTAGCATCATCCAACCACCTAATATTGTAACCACCATTTAGGACAAACAATCATTCATTTATGACCAACATGTAGGATCATTGGTGAACTATGACTTATCAGGGAGGTAAGATCTAGGCCAATATTCATCATCTAATTCAAAAGGGTTTCCAATCATAAACCCTCTCCCACTCCACCCCACCCCACCCAGGAATAACATGTCACCCAATCATCTACTACATCTATAACCAATATGTAGGATCAATTATCAACTACACCACGCCAGCCAAACTACCTACCACCCATTACCATTTAGAATTAGTGAACCCCTCACCAATGACTACCATAACCAACATGAGGATCAACTAGCAACTATGACCTATCTAACCTCTCACCCCAACCCCCAACTATTGTAACTAACATGTAGGATAAACCAACCAACCACTACCATAACTAGAACATAGGATCAACGATCAATCACAAGATCTCTACAACCTATCATCCCATACGCATTATTATAACCATGTAGGATCAACTATCAACTATAACCTCTCTTTAGCCTATCACACCAACCACCCACCATTTTAACTAGTAAGTAGGATCAATGATGACTTGTTCATGCCATGTTACCTAATCACTCACCATTGTAACAAATGTGTAGGATCGATTGTCAGCAATGACATGTTAAGACAATCAACAAGGCCAATATTTATTGAAACATGTTAAAAGGGTCAACAAACACACATCCCATACCATATTATCCTTAATGATCCCTAGTGAAACTCACCCCTCAAACCACCTCTTGCAAATGAAGGAAGGAAAGTATTATGTTTTATAACACATTAAATAAATGTATAAAGAATACTAGAAATTGAATTAACAAAAGTATAACTATATTAGCACATTAATAATAAACTTGAGCACTACATTTTTATAAATAAATTCATTTCATCTACAAATATAATAAATTAAAAATATTATTATTATAGTTTTTAAAGCTATAACGAAATTATATTAATCATAAAAAATATATGAAAGTGTTTCAGAGTGTTGGTGGTCAACCACTAGGGAAACCCGGCCATATATAAAGCATTAGATTGTCATTTACAATCTTAAGTAACAAACTAGCACAGTAAAAGCAAAAAAGATGATATGTTGTGACCTATATATGCCTATGATCCCTGAGAAATAATGTTAAACTAAGAAACATTGTCATCATCTAAAACAGTGGTTGTAGGAACCTTCCTCTCACTCGATGGTTGAGGATCAATAGGGGCAAACTCTAGTCCAGTGGTGGCCTTGAATTTGAATTGGAATTGAATTTGAAATCGAAATTGAATTTGGCATTGAATTTGAAATTTAAATTTGAAATTTGAAATTTGAAATTGGAATTTGAATTTGAATTGAATTTTAAATTGAATTTGAATTTGAAATGTGAAATTTGAAATAGAATTTGAAATTTGAATTTGAATTGGAAATGTGAAATTTGAAATAGAATTTGAAATTTGAATTTGAAATGTGAAATTTGGAATAGAATTTGAATTTTAAATGTGAAATTTGGAATATAATTTGAAAATTGAATTTGAATTTTAAATGTGAAATTTGAAAGATAATTAGAATTAGAAATTGAAATGTGATGCAAAGAGTCCTGGAGAGAGAGCTTCATTCCTTCGTGCTCTGCAACGCACGAGAGGATCCGACGTCACCCAAGAGGGCGGCCATCGGCAGCGCTCCTGTTCTCCGAGGAGTGTGGCCACGCCGGGGTCGGCTGCCATTGGTGGCGGCAGCAGGAGAGCTAGTGTGTCAGTTAATCTCGAGGACATACATGTTAATCCCCAGGTGGGGGATGGGCGGCAAGAATCGAGTGCATCAGGTGCATAATTTTTGTTAGATACATTTTTAATATATAATGCATTGAAGTTCAGTTGCAAGTTATAATATATATTTTTAGTAACATTTGTGTTTTGGTTTGGATCGCAGGTGCCCCATCAAAGGGGATCGTACGACGATGAGGTCGCACGGATCACTCTCGCTGATATCACTTCCCAGTGAGAGTGGGTGAACTCATGTGTGTGCATATTGAGGGAGGATTCTCCCACATGGCGATCTTTATCCATGATGTTATCAGCAGTTGATGAGATGTTGGCCCTCTACAAGAGGGTGGGACCTCTCAGTGACATTTGGCGTCATTCATGCCAGAGGAGGGGACTGGATGTCATTGGGATCCACAAATGGGAGGATGTCAAAGTCTCCATAAGAGGGCATGACGTCAAGTGTACTTTGTTCGACATCCCACCTAATTTCCCTTCCTGTCAACCGCTTAGACTCAGGGAGTTTAAGTTGTAGGTCGCTGCACCACATCTATATGATAGATTCGTCGAAGCGTGGGGCATGTTCCCCCACCTTGACCAGGTCCTGTTGAACTTTGAAAAACATGTTTATGCAGATTTTGTTTGGACATGCACCCAGATTACACTAGCACAGGGTCCGAGTTCTATCGGGTTGGTAGGGGACGCTCCTACCAATGTCCTAGAGCTTGGAGGGACCCTGCCTTCGTTCCACCCCCTCCGAGGTTGGTACCGTTTCCAGACAAGACGGTTATCAGGTCAGGGGATGTGGCACAATCATCCCAGCTTGCTGCAGAGGCTAGACAGGACCTTGCAGAGTCGTTGTTCACGGTCATGGGCAGTGCTATTGTTGTTGCGCATGGAGAGGCATCTAGACCACCCCCTGCACCTGCAGAGCTAGAGATAGAGTATGTTTCTAGTGACATGCTCATGAGTTTCAATGGTGAGGCCCTACTAGGGTATGCTGAGTCAGCCCGAGATGCATACTTTGAGTTGTATCGTAGATGCGTCGCTACAGGACATGTATACTTTTGTACAATTATGTATATATGTTCTTCATGTTACATCATATTATATGTCGTAAATTGAATGGTTAATAATACTTAAGGGAGTTGTATTCTATTTCTCCATGCAGGGAAGCACATTAATGGATCAGCTCTTTGCTAGTGAGCCATCGGTTGGGCCCTCTGCTCGTCTCAACCTGCGGGCAGCAGTAGTCGAGGTAAGTTATAATTTATGTTCTAATTTAATTTGAATTTATTATTTCCCACTTTAAATAATTTATGTTTTATTTCTTAATTTTCGATATTTTATGTTCTAGATCTTAACTTCAAATGAATTCCAAATTGTACATGTCAAAGGAAAGGGCATTGCTCTTGATGATAGACATGAGGACCGCGAAGGTCCTAACCAGCCGGGTTCAAACACAGAGGTGAGTTTTAATTTATGTTCCAAATCATGTTATTTAATCACATTTAGTAATTTATTTGTGTACTTTTGTTTCAATTTTTGAATTATAACTTAAATTATGTTTTAATTTTAATTTTTAATAAATCTAACTTATTACATCTAATGGCATATTACACAGGCATCACTACGGGTGGGTGTCGATGCTACATTGGATTTCACATATGATTGGGATGCAGCTCGAGCACATGGTCCTGATAAAGGGCCATCTATCCAGATTCCTACCCAGATGTCGGATATCACCATTGACCTGACGAATATCGAGGCATTATTTCATGGTTTACCATCTCATGGCCATCATCTAGGCCCTCGTGGGGGTAGTGTCCAATGAGTTGATGATCTATACATTTCCATGTTTTGGATATTTTCATGTTTTGGATGATCTATGTATACATTTTCATGTTTTGGATGATCTATGTATACATTTTAATGTTTTGGATATGGATTTCTATCATTTATACATGGACTTTTACCATATATGTACTTTGGATATTTTGTTACATATTTTGTATATTTTATCATATTGATGTATTCATGTGTATTTTATATTTGATTTGAAATCAATCAAGTTTTTTTATATTACATATGGATATAGTTATTACAGTTACAAATTTATGTTTTGTCGTTTCAAATGCAAATTTAATGTGCAGTGATTGCAATATAAAATTTCAATCTCGATGTGTAGTTACAATTTAGTTCAATTTAAAATGCAAATTTCGACTACATTACAAAACATATTCCAAAATTTAGAATTGAATACATACATTACATTTTAAAATTGAAATTCCAATTCCAATTCAATTACAATGTAAAATTTTAAATTTAATGTGTAATTTCAATTCCAATTCAATTACAATTTAAAAGCTCATTTTCAACTACATTACAATTGCATAAATGAAATCAAAATGTAAAATTAGAATACATTTGAAATTAAAAATTGAAATTACAATTACATTATCTTGTCTACACATTACAATTCAATTACAATTTACACATTCCAATTCAATTACAATTTAAAATTAAAATCTCAAAGTTAATGTGTAATTTCAATTGAAAATTCAATGTGTTGTTCCAATTTACAAGTTCAATTTCTATTACATTATTATTGCACTCGAAATAAAAATTTTAAATTAGAATACATTGTACAATCTAAAATTTAAATTTTACAATTTTACATTGTATAGATGTATTTTAAATTTTCAATTGTATTTGAAATCAAAATTTAAAATTAGAATACATCTGAAATTGAAAATTGAAATTAACATTTTGTATTATTTTGTCTACACATTACAATTCACTTACAATTTCCACATTCCAATTCAATTACATGGAAAATTTAATGTGTAATTTCAATTGAAAATTCAATGTGTTGTTTTATACAAGAGTGTTTTTGTCCATTGAGAGTGTGAAATATCCCTCGGGACAAAATTCACTAATTACAAGTTATATAGTATGTAGGTAATCTTTGTGTTCTTTTCTTTTAAGTGTGTGCTCTAATCTAAAGTCATAAAAGTATGGTTTGTTTTCTTGGCAATGAGCATAACCACCTAGTTAATATAAGAAATGAAAATATATTGATAGTAGATGCTTGTACAACTATGGTAGAAACTATGCTTGTACAACTGTCATATGGTTTACGTTTTGATGACAAATGGAGATAATGGCACCATTTGATTCAACTAGGTAAGTTGCATATATGAAGGCACATGTACAAGTTATTACGTTTCCATGTTATTATTATGTTTACGTTTCAAATTTCATTATTACGTTACAATCCATGTCTATCAAAAACAAAGGCATGTACAAGTTGTTTTTTTGTTTGATAATTGAGGTTTTTTTACGCAAGCAAGGCCATATAATACTAACTAATTTCTCTCAAAGAGATTCCATGCCTATGCATGCAAAACGGCATGATAAAGATGGTTTTTGATGCATGTAATCCAAAAATTGAGAAGGTTTGATGGTTAGAAATTATAGTGAATGTTTGTGAGTTGTGTCAACAATGGGTATTGTTTGCATGAAAATATATTCAAAGATTATGTGTAAGTGCCTTTTAGTTGAATTGTACCCTCTATCTCCTATGTTATATTCCATGTAGCACCAAGTGCCAATATTTTTATTAAATGGAATGAGGAGAGGCAGAAAATTTTGGTCCTAACTTTGATATGTTCTTGATAACAAAAATAATTGATTATTGTTGAATGAAACATTTTTTCAATACATTGGTATTTGATAATATTTTTATATAATTGATAATGAAATACAATGTAATTGATGAGAAAATACAATGAATGGATTATAATGTAAAAAATTTCGCATTTGAAATCAAAATTTAAAATTAGAATACATTGTACAATTCAAAATTTAAATTTTAGAATTCCACATTGTATAGATGTATTTTAAATTCTCAATTACATTACAATTGTATTTGAAATCAAAATTTAAAATTAGAATGTACATTACAATTTAAAATTGAAATTTTACAATTACATTATATTGTCTACACATTACAATTCAACTATCTATTAGATATTTAATATTGTTTTTAAAGCATCTAAACAAATATCTATAAAACTATTATGGATGAAGTTCATAGATAATTGACCATACATTCAAGTGTATTCACATTGGAGCACCATGACCCAAATTTCACAAAATCCTCCCATCTAGTATTTGTATTCTTGACATTAAAGCATCTGCAAAAATACATTTCTAAAACAACATCCACAAAAATCTCCAAAAAAATATTACACAAGACAACATGAAAGCTATGTCAATGATGCAAGTGGCATACATGTAACTTATTCATCTGGCCAATGAGTTATAGGAATGCAAGTCTCCATAATACGATCATGGTCAGCTTCTGTCATCTTCCATCTCTTTGGCTCACCTCTCTTCACCTTGATTTCGAGTTGCCACCACCAAATGACTGTATTGAAATGATATATATTCAGGCATAAAATATTTGTAAATAATATGAGCACCCTGTTTTTTCACTTTTTCAAAGAAATGTCCCATTAGAACCATGTCTCCAGTTTGGTATGTGAAGTCCCCATCTTGGTAGGGTCGCACCAACCTACTTTTAATTTGTGTGCATCGCATCAAATAGTATGCCACATTTTCTTGGTTGTGGGGGGGTGCAATAACAACGAATACATCACATGCAAGATACATTACAAATATTATTCAAATGTCCTATGTGCATTTCTACAACATTTGTATATGTGTAATATACAATGAACTAATGAACTTAATGAAGACTCTTGTACCTTCCCTAACCATATCAAAAACTCAATCATGATTTAATGAGACCATTGCCTCTTCAGTGTGCATCTCTTGCCATGTTGGAATTGGATGTGGGACATTTGGATTAAGAGAGACATATTTCGATGGTTTCACATATATATCATTTTCACAGTGATAAATCCCGCATCCATTTGCATCAATGAAAAAATCACAAAAACAAGCATACTTCCTTGTTTCAATGGAAAATATGTCACCCATGTCTTTACTTCGAACAGAATGTAATTCCCTCGTACTAGGGATGGTCTCACAACACCACGACATGGATCTATTAACATATCCAAGGGAAACATCCCAAAGGAACCTGCATGGAATTCAATTTGTCATATGTAAATTCCTATCAAGTATGTGTTCTTTTGGAAATGATGATATTGAATGTTATTAGCTTATTAATTGAGTTTGGATTTTATTACCTGCACACTGGCCTTGCTTGTTCATGACCTTGATGTCCCAAATGATGTGCGCACCAATCAACTACTTCAGTGGAGCATTTGAGTCGGGTTGCACCATGACTCATCTGGTACCTCCGAAGTGCTTGCTTCACACATGCACCTATGCCATCATGTTCACCCTTTCCATGCCCTGTTTCAAAAAAGCTCCAGGTGTGTCGGATTCCTGTCTGTTTGTGAAGGCGACTCAACCAATAAAATGAGCATACCGATTTGAATTGCCCTGCACACCCATCTGACCAAATCCATTGTTCAGTCAATGATACGCCTCTCTGCCTGAATGAATCATAAATCAACCCAAAGCAGTGTTGAAAGAACAATGTGTCATGCTCACAATCATCACTAACATAAAAATTGTATTCCTTGATCACTTCACGTGACTGAGGAGTGCTATCCCTACCATCAATGTTTTCCTGATCATGTTTGTACAATACATGTACGAAGATATACACCTGGTCGGAGTGATAGTATTCACTCTGTATCTCTCTCTGAGGAGCAAAGGTGTAGTTCTCAGCAAAGTCTACCACTGATAAGATTATGCCCGGCTCAAATACCTCACGAGAATGTTTGAATTCTGAAGCTTGCCACCTGGACTTATGGGAGTGCTTTATGTATTTATAAATCTGACTTTGAATTCTGAAGCAAGTCGATCCTCTTGGATGGCACATGTGAAAAAGATGTTGGATTCATGGTGACGTACTCGTACCTCTTCCACCTAACGATGATATCTGACAATCCATGGTGTGTTGGATCGATAGGAAATTTTCTATGGAACAATGTCAAATTACCGCATTCATGGCATTTTCTCCCACCTACACACCTCTTATTGAAAAACACATGTTCAGGATTCCTGTTGCATAGTATCATACAAATAAAATCTCGCACTGTGTGAGGAGCTAGTACACCGTTCCAGTGCCTTTTGAAAAAATCCAGAAATGTGTCATAGTATAGTTGAAATTCAACGTGGTACCCGGCAGCAACAAGTGTCACGAATAGTATTAAGCCTAATATACCATGGTTTCAATTTGTTGAACATTCTAAATGATATTTGAACACCGAGATTGGTTTCTTGGAATTCCTCGTAAAGTGCAACTCCCATCATCTCCATCAAACACTTATAGTGCTCCTGATAAATGCCTCTGGATAAACGTTGTCGCGGGACATGCTTTCGATCTAGAATAGCCCGAGAATGGCTATCCCAAAACTCTATCACCTTCTCTCTAATGCCTGCTACTATCCTGCCTCGATAGAGTTCCCTACAAATAAGAGCCCAACAAGCAGCTTCATCATTTTCATCTATTCGGACCTTGAATTTAGTATATTTGAGCAATGTTCTTTTTGAAACATTGAGCAATGATGTCATTGTTGATACCATTCGATTTCTTGAGGTGCTTTGTGCCACAACAGCTGTTGTAATTTCCCTACAAACAGCTCAGGTATCATTG
Organism: Larix kaempferi; assembly: GCA_027924585.1. Classification (NCBI taxonomy): domain Eukaryota; kingdom Viridiplantae; phylum Streptophyta; class Pinopsida; order Pinales; family Pinaceae; genus Larix; species Larix kaempferi. Next base: position 88,468 of record BSBM01001513.1, on the reverse strand, counting down.
TTTCTTGATTTTCCAAATGAAGATAATGCAGTTTTTACATTTTCTATTGCATTCTCGCATTTCTTTTTTGTTTTAACATCTTGAAAACCCAACAACTTTGTGGCACATTTCAATTTTTTGTATTTTATCAACCCATGTAGGATTTGAGCTTGTGCCATCGTTGAATGTTGTTCAAAATATGACTTGATTATGTTATTGACATGCTCTCTAACTCTCAAACCAGGAATCGAGTTCCCAATCTCTTCTTGTGCAGAAACAACTGCACAATCCTCTATAAAATTTCCACCCCTTCCAACCCCACTGCAACTCCCAATTATACTTTCAATGTGAGAGGGAAAGGTGTCATGTGATGGCTACTCATAATCATGAGGGGGCACAAGGTCATGTGATTCTTGATCACCATGATGTGATGTTTGACCATAATCTCTCCCTACATAAAATGTAAATTAACAAATTCAAAATCGACTATTTCACAGTTCTGCATTGAACTTTAAAATTGCTAGTAACTTGAAATTTGATGTGGAAATTGAAAAATTGAAAATTTGAAAATTGCATGTGAATTGAATTTTCCAACTAATACATTTAGCTTGAGAATTGTTCTAAGTAAAAATTGAAATTGCTAGTAACTTGAAATTTGAAATTCCTCAAGTAACTTGAAATTGCTAACTTAATTAAACTTCGGAATTGTTTTAGAAGTAAAGTTTGAAATTGCTAGTAAAATTTGAAATTGCTTGTAACTTGAAATTGGTAGTAACTTGTACATTTAACTTTAAAATTACTAGTAACTTGAAATTTTTTGTACATGTAAATTAACAAATTGAAAATTGCTAGTGACTTGAGAAAAATTTGATACAAGTATTGAAAATACATTAAAACAAGAAAATTGTTTGTAACTTAATTTCAAAATAACTAAATACGTACATGTAACTTGAAATTGTACATTTAGTTTGATAATTGCTAGTAAAGTTTGAAAATCAAGTATATATATTTAACTCAAGATAATTGTGCATTGAACTTTAAAATTGCTACTATAACTTTAAATTTGATGTAGAAATTGACAAATTGAAAATTAAGTGTGAATTGAATTTTCCAACTAATTATACATAACTATCAATTTTTAACTTTAAAATTATCCATTTAACTTGAAAATTGCTAAAAATTTTGAAATATAAATTATATACCTACTATAGGAAAAAAAAAGTTAACTTATCCCTACATTAATGCATAGAAAAAATTGGTACATGAATTAGAAATACATTAACTATGAAAATATTTTGAAGTGTAAGTTGATTTGATTATAAACCTAGGAAATTTAAATAAATAGGTGTTAAATGAGAGACATCATTTCATTCACAATGCATTAATTGATTGGGCTATAATTCCTTCTTTTAAAGATCACTCTATACAATTTTAAAACTTATATATATATATATATATATATATATACATTCAATAAGTGATAAAGTGAACTTGTTAATGGTGAATGTTTTGCTAGAGTCTTGGGCTTGTCATTGAAACCATTACAAATTTACAACCCACATTAACATTGCACCCATTAAAATCCTTATAGAAATTCACCCTCAAATATTTTTGAAAATAGTCTCAATAAAAACACATTTCTCTCAAATAAAAAATGGAAAGAATAAAAGATAATAAAATTCACAATTAAACCAATCTATGAAACCATCGCTCACAATCTCCATAAATCAAACTCAATTTAAATAATGCTTCACATATCAATGCAAGGTTGCAAACATTGCAAATAATTATTTCCAATTTGTCCGAACAAAATAAATGATTCTAATCATTAATCTTATCATGGTGATATGTCATGTTATGTAAATAAAAGTATGTGATAGATGGAACCCTTAAATGTAATTTTTTTAAAGTAAACATTATAATTTAGCTCTTTGAATATTCATTTGTTTTCAAATATTCATTACTATGAAAATATTGGCAATCACCATAACTATGAAAATATTCATTCATTTGTTTTCAAATTGAATTTTCTAACAAAACAAGAATTGAAATTACATTTAACTTGAAATTGTTAGTAACTTAGAAAATTGCAATTAGTTAAATATGTACAATTTAACTTCAAAATAGTGTCCAAGTGTACATTTAATTTGAAAATTATTCTAATAACATTGAAAATTGTTAGTTTAGAATTTTGAAAATAGTTAATATGTACATACATTTTAACTTGAAAATAGAATCCAAGTGTACATTTCATTTAAAAATTGTTGGACAATAAAATTGAAAATTGCTAGCAATTTTGAAATAATTTGAAAATTGTTAAAGCAACTTTGAAACATAATTTGAAATTGTTAGCAACTTTGAAATAATTTGAAAATAGTTAAAAATATGTACATGTATTAACATGAAAATATAATCTAATTTTACATGTTTCATTTGAAAATTGTTCCAATTTAACATTTGTTAGCCACTTGAAAATTGTTAATTTAACATAAAAATTGTTGCAAACTTTGAAATTTAAATAACAAATGGATGAAATAAATAAGAATATCATTACAAATAAATATGAAACAAATCAATCCCGCACAGGCGTGGCTCATTGGCGGTTCAGTTGTTATGAAGTCACAGTTGTAAATGGAGGTCACGAGTTCAAATCACACCCGGCTTTACCCGTGTCCCATGCTTACGGGGTGTGTGGGGCACCTGGGGGTATAGTGGTAGCGGGATTGGATCCTTGGACCCCATGTCACGCGAGTACCAGCCCAGTCTCTAGTTGTCGATTCCCTTAGTTACAAAAAAAAAAATATGAAACAAATTAAATTATGAAATGTAGTTAAATTTATTGGAAAATTGTTACTAATTTTGTAAATTATGTAGCATGATATTTAAATTATGATAACATGTAATTCAATAATTTACCTTGATTGTCCTATATTGGAATTTGTTGCACCAAATGTGCATATTCTTCTTCTCTCAAGTTTGCTCTATGTTGTCTCATCCTTTCTCTAGCCTTCTCACGCTCTTCATTATTATTACCTTGATGAGCATGTTTTCTTTGTATTTTTCTCTTACTCCTTATCAAACTACAATGAAAACAAACAAAGATTTATTCAAATTGTTATAACAAACAACAATATGTTAGTAGTAAATGTGTCTACAAAGAAATCTTACATGTCTAATGAACTCTAATTGACCAATATCAAAATCACCAAGCTCTAATTGAACAACATCAAATTCACCAAGCTGTAGAATTGAACAACATCAAATTCAAACAACTCTAATTGAAAAAAAACTAGCAATGAGTTAAATTAGTGTTATTCATCAATTTTTTAGTAATTATATAGAGGTTGGTTGTCATTTTTATGAGGGAATGGTGGTTGGAAACATTAATTGTCCAACTCCTTTCCCGGGCTCGTTTTTATATTTTTTTTACACAGATGGACCCTTGATCGAGCTTATTTTACATACCCTCGATCGAGCAAATACATCGATCGAGAGCTTGAACATACCTCGATTAAGGTCTTGTTAAACCCTCGATCAAGGTCTTGTTAAACCTTCGATCGAGCAAATAGCTCGATCGAGGGCCTAAAAAACAGGCCGAGAGCCCTTTTCATTGCAGAATGAAACTTTTTCCTGCCTTCTAGAGGGTTAAACCATGCCATTAAATGCCCATTAATGGGTGGACTTGATACCATTGGATTCGTCAATGAATCATCTATCCATATACATAAAATTTTTGAATCTTTATCTTCATATGTCTTTTGTTTTTTAATTTCTACTAAAACTTGCCCTAAAAAAACTTGTCGACAACTTCGATTGAGCTCAAAGAGAAATCTACAACATTCAAAATACACATCCAAAAAAATTGAAAAAATACACAAGAACTAGATAAGCACATCCTCTTCAAAAGGGTATTTTTAGTTTTGCAAATTATGTAAACAATCAAAATATTTGGTGCACGAACACACATGTGTGCAAAATGCAACTGAAATATTCATTGGTCAATTTCGAAAAATAATAATAAATATAATTTTTTGAGAAAAAATAAAATAAAAATAGGTAAGAACTAGTGCATTCTCTCTAGATCATGTTCACATATTTAATTTTTTAAAATTATTACTTTAACATTAAATTATCGTGCACGAACACAAACTACTTGTTAATTGCTCTTCAAAGTTTTAAGTACACACGTTTCATTAAATGAAAATTCGACACGATAAATGACATTGCTATATTTCGAAATAAATATCATTGGAAAGACAACATAATTCTCTACACTTCGTGTTTCACGTGCATGCCAAAATTCATGTGGAAAATATGAGTTTCGAGGGATTCAATTTAATATATGTGTAAAATTTCTGCTTTTCACCGTCATGTTCAAACATATGGAGTCCCTATGTGTGGATGGTAAATGGAATATATTGTTTTAATTTATTAATGACAATGAATATGCTATTTCATTTGAACATGCAAAATTGAATATGGAATATCAATATGTGAAATGATAATTTAGTTTGATTGCAGAAAGAACTTACATGATTATATTTAAATGTATTTTTCTTGATATGAATTAACACTTGAAAGAGTTGCGTATGTCTATACCCGAGTTTCATGTTAATGATGAACTATTCCACATGTTGATTGGCTATGAGATAGGTGGATTCCTATAGTGCCAAGGGGCACAAGATCACGAGGAGAATGATGTTATATCAATTTTTGTCATGCTATTTAATTGTAAATTACAATATTTTATGACTGGTGGGTGAGTGTGAATTTTGACAGGAATTGTGACTTGCCCAAAAAGGTTGTACAATGACGGGACCCCTTAGAACAGTGATGGCATAGTATGGTTGATGTAGGGTGTTGACCCTAGTACTATCATGGGGGGTGGAGGCATTTCCCATTGTTTATCCCATGAAACTTGGATTCGTGGGAGGGTTATGTTGTGCACGCTCCCCTAGATGTGTGATGATGACTAGCGGATGCCTGCTAGGGAAGCTTGGTCGATGTAGTTGATCGACACTTCCACTTACGGGTTCTATATGTGGTTAGGTTGTGTATTCGACGCCACAGTATATTGCAATAGAGGAGGGGATGGTGAGGTCAAGATATGGAAGTAGTGGTGATTAGGGGATTGGAGTACTGATGGGATGGATGGTACCAATAATGGATTGGATGGTGTTCTTGATTGTTATTAATCATCATGATTATATGTTTGATTTCATCATTATGTTTATCTAATTCTATCTTATTGCTTCTGTATGAATTATTATGAATGATCAATGATGCATTATTTAATTATTCTTCTATATGTTGTTTGCGAGCATGTAATAATGATCTATTATGAGCATTAAATGTGATTATTAGTACCCATGCTTAAGACGTATGCACTATCATGCATACGCCAATTCGTTAGTACGCTATTATGATTGGTCGATCGATGAATAAATTAATGTGGTTATATTAGCCATTAGTAACTTGGTTGATGAATTTTTGAAAATATTACTTGTGTGTTGAAAGTATGAGTTTGAAGACTTGTTTAAATATGTTTTAGATTATATAATTTCATTGGATTATTGAATGACACATATAATTATATACATATTATATAAAATATGTCATAGTATAATATAGTATATGAAAATATCTTATTTGACTTATGAATGAGAGGATCATATAAAAAAATGGATAGATAGGATTTGAACAAATTTTTACAAAAGAGTTGTCATAGTTGCATTTACGATGGAAGCATGACAAGTGAGACTTTGCAACCATGTTTATTAATATTTTAATTATTTAAATCAAATTTCTATTTTTTTGGAGAAAATGAATTTATTGATGGTTTATTAGTATTTATTGGAATTTATGGATGGATGGGGAGGAGGATGAGGAGTTTTGATATAAATAGGAGACTTGAGAGTGGAAGGAGGGAGGTTCTTTTCTCTTGAATATTACTTTGGTGAGAGTATTCTAGGAAGGCGAATTTTGGATATCTTGAGGTATGAGAAGTTTTGAAGAGTTGGAAGAGTTTGAGAACTCTTGGAATATTTGATACATATCCTACTAGTGCATCATTGTTCTGTTCTCTGGGGGTATCGGGCACGGAGGCCCAGGAGGCCATTTGGATGGGACCATTTAGATGGATTCCTGGGCCTAGGGAGCTGGCTAGGCCCCGAGTTGGCTGGGAGGTAAATGTGAAATTTAGCACAGCAGATCTAATGAAAAAGTAAATCAATTACAATAGATGAAATTTAGAAAATATGTGTAAAACTGTGCAAAAGGCTTGTAGCAGTGTTCTACTGAACTAAGAATGGTAGAATACAATACAATACAGTAACAATGACTGAGCAATCCAAATTAACCAAGGAAGTCATTCGAATATATTGCATGGAATAGCTTGGCTCCAACTAGGAGTCCTCATCATCAGATCAGTGGAGTCATCAATGCACAAGTAATGGTCAACCAGGTGTCAAAATGAGTCTAACTGAGTGTGGTAGGTGTAACTGGTGCATGTAGGCACTAACTGGATGAAGGAGGCTTAGTGGAAGGCGCATGAGGAGATAACTGGAGTCAGAATAGGCAATCTAGTCTCACTAGGGGTCAAACGGAGTGATACAATCAATTAGGAGTCAATATAGCCTTAAATCAAGGAAATACAACTAACTAACTGAAGTGAACTGAGTGGTATGTGAAGAAGTGCACCTTTCCCAAGTGGTATGTGAGAAGTGGGCGCCTTCCTGACTAGGAGGAATAAAACTGCAAGGAAAGAAGCTCTCGAGTGTTGGAAAACTAGGGATAAGGTGCTGGAGGAATCAAACTGGTGACTGGGATGCATGCAAAATACAAAAATGAATGATGAGATATCCTAACACCCCCCCCTCAAGCTATACTATGATGTAAAAAATAATAACTAAATAGGGCCCTGGTTACTAAGACCAAAGGTCACCCCAATACATAAAATAATCCAAATAAAGAACAGTCCATGAACCAAGGAAATGGAGAAAACCTCATGGGAAAACCCCCGCCTCCAAATGGACTGTAACACACCAAAAGATTTAACTGCTCCAAACTCAAATAGATATGTCTGGAGGTATCTTACTCTTGGGAGTAAATGGATCATGCTCCAAAAACTTGTGCTTGAATTCTCCATCAGTGGATGCAAGTGAATATGGAGACTTTATGAACTTGTTCTTCATACCAAAAATGGTGAGAACAAATCTGAAAATATGAGGATGATCCTGGAACCTATGATTCGAACCAAGTGAGGTAGGAATAGCTCCAATCGGATCAAATAGATCCTGAAACTTGAAATTATTATCAGTGAAAGTTAAATCAGCTCCAAGATTTGACAAATGGTTTCTTGAGATATCCTTTGAACCAGCAGGGGTGAGATCAAAACCAAAATCAACAAAAATTGCATGAGAATTGAAATCAAGCGAATGGTAGTGCTCTTCATCTTCAGTAAAACTCTGAGAAACTGTGAAAATGATAGAATAGAAGTATATAGGGGGCATGCAATCAAGGAGGGCGAATGTTTCACCTCCAAAATCAGATTTTACCTTCAAAACATCAAGTAGATCATTATTTTGCATACCGACAAACTCATGTGAAAGAGAGGATTCAAGAACCTCTTCGAAATCTAGAGTATGAGCTGGTTTATCTTGCTCAGAATTCGAAATAGAAGATAGTGAGAAAAGGAGTGTTGAATCTATAGTTTCTTCTTCATCTTGAAAAATGGTTGATGCCGAGACATAATCGGAGAGAACACATAAGGAAGTCTCATTGGCCTTGTTCTCCAAAAGGCTAGCATGATCCTCTTCTTCCTGCTTTCCAAATTCTCTATTGAGTTGGGCCCATAGATCTCTTGAATTTTCAGTAGTAGTACTGAGATAGCACATACAAGGAGAAATAGCAAGACATATTGTATCAAAAGCTCTATCACAATCATTAAACAAATCATTCTCCTCTTCATCAGAATCAAATCTCTTGTAATACCAATGCACACATCAAAAATAAATTGTCTATTCAAACATGCAATCATCTTTGGTTTCCATTCATCATAGTTGAATGGAGTAAGAAGGTTTTGTGAAGAAGAATATTCCATCTCTGCAATAACGAATGCAAATGGAGGAAGTAAGAAACCTGCAAATCACAAGCAAACAAGAACCATTATGGAGCAATAGCTGCAACTACAAAAAGTGCCGCAACTACAGAAAACTACTGCAAAGTGAGCAAAAAATGCTCAATCTTCATGAATAATCCCTGCAGAAAAGAATTCTTGTCACTGCCATGGCTCTGATACCATGTGAAATTAAGCACAACAGATCTAATGAACAAGTAAATCAATTACAATAGATGAAACTCAGAAAATATGTGTAAAACTGTGCAAAAGGCTTGCAGCAGTGCTCTATTGAACTCAAAATGGTAGAATACAATACAATACATTAACAATGACTGAGCAATCCGAATTAACCAAGGATGTCATTCGAATATACTGCATGGAATAGCTTGGCTCCAACTAGGAGTCCTCATCATTATATTAGTGGAGTTATCAATTCACAGGTAACGGTCAACCAGGTGTCAAACTGAGTCTAACTGAGTGTGGTAGGTGTAACTGGCACATGTAGGCACTAACTGAATGAAGGAGGCTTAGTGGAGGGTGCATATGGAGCTAACTGGAGTCAGAATAGGAAATCTAGTCTCACTGGGGGTCCAACGAAGTGATACAATCAGTTAGGAGTCAATCTAGCCTTAAATCAAGGAAAGACAACTAACTAACTGAAGTGAACTGAGTGGTAGGTGAAGAAGTGTGCCTTTCTCAAGTGGTAGGTGAGATGTGGGTGCATTCCTGACTAGGAGGGCTAAAACTGCAAGGAAAGAAGCTCCCGAGTGCTGGCAAACTGGGGATAAGGTGTTGGAGGCATCAAAATGGGGACTGGGATGCATGCAAATAGCTAGGATGCATGCAAAGTACAAAACTGAATGATGAGATATCCTAACAGTAAAACCGTGGTTCCTCTTTGGGCAATGAAGATGGAGGCTTGCTCAGTTTGGACTTCGTCACCATTCTTAAATAGAGGTATTTTTCTTATGATCTTAAATTGTCATATGTTGTTATAACTTCTCATATGATGCTATTGCTACATGATTTATGATGTTAATTTATGTTGTGTGAATCACTAAGAAGTTTTTTTTTTAAATTATAATTTATTTGATGCTATTGCAAAATGCTTATATGTTGTTTATATGTTGTTATGGTTACAATTTGATTATATGCTGCTTAGTCATAAAATATATGTTTAATTAAATTAAAATTTATAATGCCAATGGAGGAATTACACATGGTATCATAGATCTTGGTTCAAAAACTGGAACTTGAAGGGCTTGCATAAACTTGAAAAGGAATAAATGTGAATTCTAAATTTCCATTGTAAAATGAAGATGTAAACTTAAATACAACATAAAATATGACCCTAGATCTCGCATTGACCATGTTTGGATCTAATCATATAAAATAATAAGTAAGTGAGGTCAATAGTAATGACCGTGAAACCGAGAAGCATATATATATTCTTAAACAATACTTAATAATATTTTAGTAAATGTTCCTAATTGGAGGGAACTGTGGTATGCCCAAAACCTTGAGGGGTGGTGAACATATAACACCAATCAAGATGTAGTGATGATTAAAATTAAAGTATAAATTGGCTATAATTAATAAGACTTGAAATAATGAGAAAGGTCATGAATAGTGGACTAGCGAATGACTTATACATTAAAATACAAATTAGAAGAGGATATCATAACAAGAAACATTTCTTGTATTGACTAGGTTACGAGTAGACAAAGATTCACTTCCTATGATAATCATATTCGAGCAATGCCTTGGGCTTAATAGCACATTTTTCCCCATGTTAAAGTATGAGAAAGTTAGTTATGTGGGAACACGTGTATTTTACCAAAACCATTGGATAAGTAAGTAGGATGAGTATGTGTATCGCATTTCTAAGTCATATGCATCATGGTGGGTATACATATATGATTAATTGCATTACGTAAAGAAGCACCCTTCACATTGTGAAAATGGACTAAGATATTGTTGATAATGTGGAAACCTTGTCATATAACCAATATCTATATGATGTACCTATGCATATATGTAGGTCGATATTGATGATGTTCATGAGTTAATCACACTATTAGACAATTTAGTTAAAACTATAAGGTTGGAAATGATCCATGCATTAAAATTGAAATTGTAAGTATTTTGTGGATAACGTCATACTCACGTGTAAGAGATATCCTTTTGCAAATGTTAATTGATAATGTGTATTGGTTTTATAGACATGGAACTATTCAAGTTATTATATAGTACATCATTCAAGATACTATTGAGGTTTGGATATAATTAAATATACTAAAGAAAAAGTAATTGGTGTTTATTAGGAAAAATATCGGTAAAACTAAGGATCGATAAATGATCATAACAATACACCTTGAACTTAAGGAATTTCTATATGGGAGACAAGGTCTTCCTATGAACTATGATATAGAAAAACAACAACAACAAATTATGATGGTATGTTAACTAACTAGGAATAAATGATTTGATAAACGTGATGAAGTTAGACCAATTATGTCTACAACATGTAATATGTGATATGAGAACACATCCCATGTGATAAAAGAAGTAAAATTAGATAGTATCGACATGTGGATCATGTGATGGTCAAGTTGGGATAGGAGGGTTAAGATCTTCTAAGATGAAGGCGTAGGGGTATTGCATCGAATCTTTTTTTCCTTAAGATTGAAAATGGCCATAACTTCGGGACGAAGTTTCTTGAAGGGTGAGTGTATGTAATGCTCCATATTTGCACAATTAGTAATTAAAACTCTAATGTGAATTAGCTTAACATTTTCATTTTTTTGTTATATGTTAGACTCATCTAAGCTTATTAAGACTATTGTTATGTGAACATATGGACTCCCTATGTGTGGATGGTAAATGGAATATATTGTTTTAATTTATTAATGACAATGAATATGCTATTTCATTTGAACATGCAAAATTGAATATGGAATATCAATATGTGGAATGCTAATTTAGTTTGATTGCAGAAAGACCTTACATGATTATATTTAAATGTATTTTTATTGATATGAATTAACACTTGAAAGAGTTGGGTATGTCTATACATGAGTTTCATGTTAATGATGAACTATTCCACCTGTTGATTGGCTACGAGATAGGTGGATTCCTATCGTGCCAAGGGGCACGAGATCAAGAGGAGAATGATGTTATATCAATTTTTGTCATGCTATTTAATTGTGAATTAAAATATTTTATGACTTGTGGGTGAGTGTAAGTTTTGATAAGAACTGTGACTTGCCCAAAGTGGTTGTACAATGATGGGACCCCTTAGAACAGTGATGGCATAGTATGGTTGATGTAGGGTGTTGACCCTAGTACTATCAGGGGGGTGGAGGCATTTCCAATTGTTTATCCCATGAAACCTGGAATCGTGGGAGGGTTGTGCTACGCATGCTCCCCAAGATGTGGGATGACGACTAGCGGATGCCTGTTGGGGAAGCTTGGTCAATGTAGTCGATCGAAACTTCCACTTACGGGTACTATTTGTGGTTAGGTCATGTAGTCGACGCTGCAGTATATTGCAGCAGAGGACGGGATGGTGAGGTCAGGAGGTGGAAGTAGTGGTGATTAGGGGGTTGGAGTACTGATGGAATGGATGGTACCAATGATGGATTGGATGTTGTTCTTGATTGTTATTAATCATCATGATTATATGCTTGATTTCATCATTATTTTTATCTAATTTTGTCTTATTGCTTATGTATGAATGATTATGAATGATGAATGATGCATTGTTTAATTGTTCTTCTATATGTTGTTTGCGAGCATGTAATAATGATCTATTACGAGCATTAAATGTGATTATTAGTACCCACGATTAATACGTATGCACTTCCCATGCATACGCCAATTCGTGAGTATGCTATTATGATTGGTCGATCGATGAATAAATTAATGTGATTATATTAGCTATTAGTAACTTGGTTGATGAATTTTTGAAAATATTACTTGTGTGTTGAAAGTATGAGTTTGATGACTTGTTTAAATATGTTTTAGATTATATAATTTCATTGGATTATTGAATGAAACGTACAATTATATACATATAATATAAAATATGTCATAGTATAATATAGTATATGGAAATATCTTATTTGACTTATGAATGAGAGAATAATATAAATAAATGGATAGATAGGTTTGGAACAAATTTTTAGAAAAGAGTTGTCATAGTTACATTTAAGATGGAAGCATGACAAGTGAGACTTTGCAACCATGTTTATTAATATTTTAATTATTTAAATCAAATTTCTATTTTTTTTGGAGAAAATGAATTTATTGATGGTTTATTAGTATTTATTGGAATTTATGGATGGATGGGGAGGAGGATGAGGAGTTTTGATATAAATAGGAGACTTGAGAGTGGAAGGAGGGAGGTTCTTTTCTCTTGAATATTACCTTGGTGAGAGTATTCTAGGAAGGACAATTTTGGATATTTTGGGGTATGAGAAGTTTCGAAGAGTTTGAAGAGTTTGAGAACTCTTGGAAGATTTGATACATAGCCTACTAGTGCATCGTTGTTCTGTTCTCTAGGGGTCTCGGGCACGGAGGGCCAAGAGTCCATTCGGATGGGACCATTTAGATGGCTTCCTGGGGCTAGGGAGCTGGCTAGTCCCCTTGTTGGCTAGGAGGTAAAACCGTTGTTCTGCTTTGGGAAATGAAGAGGGAAGCTACTCGAGGAGAAGATGGAGGCTTGCCAATTTTGGACTTCGTCACCATTATTAAATAGAGGTACTTTTCTTGTGATGTTAAATTGTCATATGTTGTTATAACTTGTTATAAATTCTCATATGATGTTATTGCTACATGATTTATGATGTTAATTTATGTTGTGTGAATCACCAAGAAGTTTTTTTTTAAATTATAAGTTATTTGATGCTATTGCAAAATGCTTATATGTTTTTTATATGTTGTTATGGTTACAAGGTTATTATATGCTACTTAGTCATAAAATCTATGTTTAATTAAAGTAAAATTTATAATTCAATGGAGTCATTACAAATATTATTGTGCACTGCAGAACTTTACAGAATGCAAAGCAAGGACATAATTAATTTATGAAAAAATGAAATAAAGAAGCATAGGAATAATTTTGCAGTTACTTTAATCATGGTATCTAGATCCTGGGAGGTTCAGAGGTAATGAATAGTCACGTGGCTAATCATTCCCTCCTTTCAGTGTGTCTATATCAAAATTAAATTTACTCCACTCTAGACTGCCTACACACCTTCTGTGCAACTTTTGATGTTGTGGTTGGAGATCATAAATCTAAATTCTGGTGTTGCAGGAGGCTACAGGGGAATTATTTCAATGGTCCAATTCCTTCACGTTTTTCCAACTTATCCTCATTGGAAACTCTGTATGTAATTATTTCCCTATGTAATTCTTTCCATATTCATTGTCATTTGTGCTAGTCACTTTTTTAACTTGAAATGGAAGTGTAACTATTAAGTAAATTGTATCATAAATTGATGTTAGAGTTCACTATTTGATGACATATATTTGATATCCATGCTGGCAGGAGAGTTCTAGTGACATTACATTAGGTCTCTCATCATTGTCGATCTTAAAAAACTTGAAGAAGTTGACTGAACTGCAAGTGAAATAGCCTCTCATGGTTATAAACCTTAACTTAATGCAAGCCATTTGATTTTGTTGCTTGTCTTCTAAACAACAAGATTTATAACATTTCATGTCTTGTGAAGATTGCTAAGAAACAACATGATTTCTAGTGAACTTCCTTGAGACATTGGAGAATTGATTGGGCTGCAACATTTGTAAGCCACTATTGTTTATTGTTCGTATAGATTCTAGGATTATGGCCTAACTTGGACCACTCTCATAAATTCAGAAGGCCTAAAACAAAGATATTACATGTTCAATGGTTTAATGAAAAGAAATAGATTGATCTCTTGGAACGTATGGGGAGTTGGGGATGAAACTGTCCCACAAACACAATCATATGATTACACATATAAACAAACAGTAAAATACTATTTTATATTAGAACAAACCAATTTTTTGGATGTAACTGCCTATAGGGTTAGGCTGGTAGAGATATGCAAATTTTATACACACTTAGAAGTTAGATACATTTCCAAAATTGTAGATACACAGTTTAATACGTAAAATCGAAATTTAAATTTTATTTTTGTAGCATGGATGCCACTTGTATGATTTATGTTGTAATAGGAAGGGATTCATTTTGTGGGAAATATTATATGGATCTCCAATAGAGTTTAGTTCTATTTTTTACCAAGAAAGAAGAAATGGTTTCTACTACTTCAGGCCATTGCCTGAAAGATTTGAATGTCATAACTTGGAAAAGGAGAATCTCTTCTCCTAGAGTATTTGCATTGCATGTAATTTTTGTTGAAGCACTAGGTTATCCCTCCAGAATAGGACATTCCAAGAGATTATTAAGGCATTCCATAGTCAGAACATGGCTCGGGAAAATGGTTAATAACAACTTTACCGATGACTCTTTCTTGGTCATCTTGGAAGACAAATGCTCAAAGGATAACTAGATGGATTGCCTACAAATTTTCTATGAAACTTCAAAGTTTCAATATTCAAAAGGAAAAACTTGATGCTTTCGGTAGAGTCATAATGATATTCCTGATTGGATTTAAGCTCAAGGATGGGATTTGATTCAGCCTCACCAATTGTTCAAGTTCTTCAGAATCACCTTTTCCTTCCAATCCTCTTGCAAGGAGCCACTACATAGAGTGATCCAAAGAATTGAAAAAATGGTCGATAAATGGATCACAAAGTAGTGAGTTTGGCTGACAAGTTTCAAATTTGTACCATGTCAGATTCCACTCATTTCTATTATTCTTCATGTTGGTTCCTATCCCTTAATTCTTATCGAAAACTGGAGAATCTTCTCAAGAAGCTCCTTTGAGCAAACTTTGAAGGAGGCAAAGAACACAAAATAAACTAGTATTTATGTTGTTTTCCCGAGCACTGCATTATGTGCAAAATGGATCATTCAAGTCGTGGATTGCAATGAGCCTTGGAAATTTATCCTTTGGAACTATATAATGATGGGAGATCCCTTTGGGAAACATTCCTAGAAACACCTTAACATAGAGACATTGCTCACTAATATGACTCATGTGGAGATGAAAGACACCATTGTGGCTAAGAGCACTTCAGAGGCTTGTGAGACCATTAAACATAGACCTTAGTGGAAAGGGGAATTTCTTAGATCAGGCATATCTTTTAATGTTTATATGCTTTGGTGGTCTCTAGTTTTGCATTATAATGATAAGCCCTTGGAAGAAACAACTTTCTTTTCTTCAAAGTGACTGTGTAGTTATGCCATTAAAAGAGGCCTTATAGAGGCCCTATGTATCACATAAACAATAAACATCATGGCATAATGTAAGGAATTGAGTATCTTGTGGTAGTCACAATACACCATTGAATCATGCAATTAGGTTTGGCAGTAGGTGTATAGGTCCAATTTGTCTTATTGGTGTTAGTTAGAGGATTAGGAGGAGCTACTTTGGGAAAGGCACGTGTAATCCTTAAGTTATAATCATGCTGAACTTGTAACTACTCTGTTACTACATCATCTTCTTCATCATTTTGAAAGAAAAGCATTGCATCCCACAACACCATGGCTGCTTCTTTAGCTAGATTTTTTTCCTATTCGTCACCAATATGTTTTGACAAATTTGGTAAGATTTAATGCCACATAAATCACTTATTAAAAGTAAATTACAAAATAACACCCTTGTCTCCAAAACCAAGAAAAACTTTCCCAAAATTGAATGAAATGGGGCAATTGTTAATGAGTTTTTATAACTAAAACTCCACTACATAATGTACTCATTGGTCTACCTAAGGAAAGGTGCGGGAACACGTGACTGTGACTTCTGTAAGGTGTGGGTACCCCTATGATTATATAAATCTCGCAAATTGATTTTCCTGAAAACTCAATCATTACTAAAATGACTGAAGGTTTTTTGCAATGATTTGGACTACCAAAAATACATAATTAAGAATCAGATATGGCAGACAAACAAAATCACTCTCTCAAGGAAACCTTTGCATTCTAAAAAAATTTATATTTTGATTATAACAACACTGCAGTTGCATATTTTCCCTATAATAGACACTTACATGCTTTTACTGGAAACTACTTGGGTTGACTATTGAACCTGAAATTAAAATCATGTAAAAAAAATATTTATGAGATTTGAAAATAGACATAAAAGGGTGGAAAGCCTATCTACGGTGGGCTATAGATGGGTGGAAAATATATAGATTAGTGACAAATCAGAAATATGATCCTGAAAGAAGGTATTCTCTAGTGTTACGGGTATGATGATACTACTTTGAATCCCAACTCATTATTCATAAGGGCTCTATTCCAATTCCTACTTCAACTAAAACCTAAGAACTCTAATCTACTTCGTACTCAAACTATAGAGAAAGGGTGACCATCCAAATGCTTATGTAACAATAGCAGTAGTATTATAAGAAGTATTAAAAGTGATATTTACAAAATAAAATCACCATTCAATATAAAACGACAAAAATGCAACAATGAAACAATAAATTTTCCAAGTATGTCAATATTGCCAAAATTAACTAGTACCCACTATGGGGATTGAGCTAGATTTTTCAATGTATCACTTCACAATTTGACTAAGTAGTATAAATGAGAAAATACAAGATCAATAACGGTAGTAAATCAATTAGATAAACAAGCCAATCAACTGAAAAAAAATATATTTAGGGAAAATTAGGCCAATTAGGGATATTTTGGGCACTCTAAAGGATGGCTAACTTAAAATATCCTACTTAGGGTGGTAGGAGAATTTCTACCCACCCGTTTATTCCTAATGCAACAAGGGACTTACTTTCCTCCCTTTAATGTGTCCCCCTCCCAGAATAAAGCTGGGGCACCATAAAACAGGGCATCCCAAAGTGTATAATAGACAGGGTTCTTCCCCAAGCCGCTACTTCAGGGATACCTGAATGTGGAGAATAGACAGGGTTCTTCTCTAGGTCATTACTTTGTTCCTCCTTCAATGTTAGGTCATACACTTGGGTGCAGGGCTACTTCCCTCTGCCCTATGATTCTCCCTAGGAAGGAGTATAGGAGATACTAGCGTATACCCCTATTGATCAAGGGATTTATGAAACTAATAATATTGATTCCACTTCTGCAAAAGTGTTTTTGTAGGGTTATTTCTTTCTCTGCATCAACATGGTTGGGTTTAGATATAGTTCTTGTTCGAGGTAATATAGTTTCCGAATAATATTTTGGAATTGATTCTGGAACTTCAATTAATTTTTAAAATTTTAAGAGGTTTTGGGTTCCTTTACATTCATGAGACATCCGAACATGGTTTCCAAGGAGATTATGCGGCCTTGCCACTATTTTGTCCATGGGTTAAGGTGTAATTTTACCTTGTACAAAGTGTAGCAAAAACAAGAATGGAATAATTTCCTGTTCAATAAATAAAAGAAAAAATCAAGGATCCCAACAAGATGGTCGCCTTCATTCCCTTGTCTTGTCCTTGACACTGCAGACAACACTCTATCAGGATTCATAATTCAATGGAACAAAAAATCAATAACAAATAACAGTCAACCAGAAAATATCCTTACCTTTGAGAACTTGGATTCCCATTTGTCTTTGATTCATGGGATACTATTTGATTATTTGAATGCTTCAAACCATTAGGATCCCATCTTGACTGTTGCATCTCCCATTCACCTCCCCTTTTTGTTTCTCTCTCTATGTCACTGGCTGATACCGAGGCCAAATTTTCAGCTTATTGAGACCTATTTCTTTCTTGTTCATTCAATGCATAACCTCCAATCATACCACCTCACACGAAGTCACTAATCCCTGGACTTTTATTGCTTAGAAAATTGGATGACTAGTTAGTGCTTAATGCATAAGAATTAGATGTAGGAATGTAATTACTTTTGAATTGTACCATCAATCCCATATTCAAAGCATTCACTATTGCTCCACAATTAAGATTGGAAGGTTGCACTGATCTGTTATCAAAATCATAATTATAACATATGCCAAACCCATAATCCACACCACGTACACTTCAACCTTAGAGAGATCATGACAATCAAGACATTCCTGAAACCACATTTCGTTCAAGAATCCTTCCAAACAATTGATGAACATCCTAAATACTGCCAATTTTGGAAAATCCCATGATCATTGTATGCCATGAAATTGTATCCTTTGTATACATTTGTCCGAACACTTGGAACGCATTATCCAAACTTCCACACTTAATATAGGTTTCCATTATAGGTTTCCATCAGTTGATTCCATATGCATGTGTTTCATTAAAATCCAATTTTGATAATATAGCCATGAACCCTTTGTCTATCCACCATATATTTGTTTTCAATGTAGTCCTACAAAAGAAAAGCATGGGCATTGTGATCTGTACAAATGTGCACCATGATTTACCCACCATTCTTGTATTCTCTATGCATACATACAGTAGGGTTTTAAATAATATATGAATCGATAACTACAGGGAATTTCCCTGAAACTAACCACACAGAATTAATGTAATAGGTAGAGGAAATGAGCTAGTGAGAAACAAGATAAGGAAGCCAACATTGAACCTTTCCTTCTTAACTTTTCCCTCCAAGCTATGGTCATTGCTGGATTTTGAGGCCTCATGAATACTCTAGCTTATCACCATCTTCCTAGATTTGTGCTAGGGTTTCCATGGTGGATGTGGCGTTCGTTACCCCAAGTCATCCTGGACTGCCAATGTAAACATTATAATAAAATGAAAACTGAAATTCTAACTTCAACCAATCTCATCCCTTCGAACACCATTATCCTTTCCCAAACTTTCAAATTCTCATTCCCTCTAGACACCACAGCCTTTCAAATTTTGATTCCCTCCAAAGCACATATTGAATATCAACCACATTTTCAAAAGCGAGCGCAACCATTCCAGCAACATAACAATGCACTAAATGTCCAAGTCCCCTAGTCAAAATGTCGAAACCACCCACTCAAGGTAAGGGGGTTTATATAGTCATTGTTGTGCCTCTTCTATACACTCCCAAGGGAAGGACACATCACAAAAATAACTAGGCGCCTAAAGGCTTGATGACCCTTGGGAGTTCACCTCTAATTGCGTATGGAATCAAAATATTGAAATGGTTACCTAATGTTTTAAATTTATTAACCCAATTTTCACTTATCATTTCAAACCATCGCTAGATTAAATTAATGTGTGATGTGTATTTGGTCTAGATCAAGAACAATAAAAAATCCCCAATGTGGTGTAGTACAGATACCTTAGCTACACTAGCATAAAAATTGAAATATACAGAGTCTAAAAAGAAAAGAAAATTTAAGAAAATCATGATCGTCAATATTATTGAGATGCTTAAAGAACTTATCATTTTTGCACTCAATTTTGCTGTGCCTTTCAATGGGTTTCTCCAATAATGGAATGTGTTCATTTTAGAATATATCTGAGTCTAAAAATAGGAAAAATGGAGAAAATCCCGAACTATGAATATTATTGGGCTTTAAGACAATCTAGAAAAGAATAACACCACTAACTAGGTTAGACATGATAAAAATCATATTCTTCATCATAATGATAGAAACTACAGTCACATATATATAAGGAGTGGTTTGAAGGCCCTCATCACAAGCTCAAACCTATATACATGGAATTTATGTCATCCTCAAGCATGTTAGAACTAATGTGTTCGAGCATAACTGAGCAAACTTGAAATAACCAAGGACCAAAACTGAGACATTCAAAAAGTAGTAGAACTTAGCAAACTTGAAATTGAAATCCATGTACAGGAGACATGAAGTGGATCTAAACCAGCTAGGCAAGGTGGGGCTGCCACTACAGGTTGAAGTGAAACATATATGTGCCCATCAAAGCAATTGGTTGATTCTGCATTATAAATCTAAACATATATTTCCCATGTTAAGTGAAAGTTTGGAAAAATAACACAAAAACAAATAAGTGTTTGTGCTTGTTATTGGTGGATTCTAGTAGCCTAAACACAACAAAAAGATGGCACAAGGTATAAAGAGTCAAGTTCAAAAAAATTGGTGTTTCAAAGACCCATGCAACCTTTGCACGAAATAACCAAGGACCAAAATTTTTTAGTGGTGGTGCTTAAGCAACCGGTGGAATAAGAGGAATAATGGGACGACGACCCTCTCCTACACATGCAGTTTACATAGGCATAAATGGGCATAGAGCAACTAGTTTTGAACCCATCCCCCGTAGGGAGGGTACGGAGCAACGCAAAAAGGAGTGGGTTATCGGAAGCCTAGAAGCACCTAAGGCTGGATCATCTCAGTAGGAATTTTTTATAATTCCAAATAGCTAGGGTTCTTTAGTTTGGTAGCGACATGCCCTGAATCCTATTACTATACACCCACTCATTAATATTTTTTAAATTCATTATCAAAATTGTAATTTTCCATTGTCAGTGTGACACAACTAAAAATTACTAACATAAACAACTAATTCACATTAATTGTTGTTATCTAGTCATATTTATATTCATGTGACTAAATTATTCATTTATGTTAGTCATTTTTATTTTAGTCACTTGTTATCTAGTCATATATTGTATATGTGACTAAATTAGTCGTTTATTTTAGTTATTATTAGTTGGCTTATTTAAAATTTCTCAATTTTAGTTGTCTATTCCTTGAAAAACCAGTGGTGACTAACATTTTTAGTCTCCTAGTCACTTATCTCTCATTTTGTACTAGTGATGATGTTACGAGAAAGGAGTTGTGGGAAAAGTGTTACCTTGTGTTTTGACTTATGTGGATGTGATACACCCTTCTTGTGGACTTGGTGGACCCTCTAGATTTATGCACCCTCATGTGTTATGCTACCCCTTGGTTTTTATTTTATTCTGGGATTAATTTTATTTGGAGTTAGAGTTATTCCCTCACCTAGTGCGCCCCTCATGAAAATTTGTAACTCCCACCTTGATGAAGACTCTTCCTCTCCCCTCTAATGCGTCATCTTGGTAAGTGTAACTCCCATTTTTCTAATTTGGGAATGTAACTCCTCCCTTGTGTCTCCCTCTCTCTCCCCAATTCGAATTGCCCTTGGGAAATGGGATTTGGGTGGATGGGAGCTTGTCTCTCTTGTTGGTTATGCATTCTCTTGGATCTTGTTTTTGCTATGGTACTAGTGTGATTAGTTTTTTTGGCTCTTGAAATGAGTTTTTCTTGCTTGGCGAGACCTTGCTGAGCCTATTCCCAAGTTAAGTTAATATGGAATTGCCACTGTTTTGTCCTGGAATTGACTCTGGATATCCTGGATTGGAAGTGACGTGGAATCCACTTGCCATTGGATTTGAGGTTGGACTGATATATTTATGAATCTTTTCTCCTGGAGCCACTGGAATTTCCTTGGAGTGGAATTCGAGGAAGAATTTCCATTGGGTTGTGGTTGGACTAATTTCTCTTGAAAACTTTTTTCTGGAATTGCCACTGAAGATCCTGGATTGGAAGTGATGTGGAATCCACTTGCCATTGGATTTTGGTGGGACCAATGTTAGATGGGTTTTGTGGTTGAGTGCACTCGTGTTTGGGGAATCATGGTTCCGGCTTGGGGGTGACCATTGCAAAGTGATTTTTGGCTTGCATTGTGTATACGGTTGGGTGGAATGTGGCACTGTCGATTTCAGTTGCATATTTTGTAAGATAAGTACTTTATTTCATGTTTATTTGAATTAATTGGATTTTATTTTATTCTTATATGGTTTCACATGAAATGTATGAGAAAATATATGAGCTAATTATGGAAGAAATCTCTCATAGATTTTAGTTACATTATGCTACTAGTTTTTGGGAAAAATAACTAACTAGTTTTTGGTATTTTGTGAGCAAGTGCTTGAGAAATGTTTTTATTTGGAACCTATGCTACATATATGATAATTGTGCCTCTGATATTTATATTATGTGTACTTTTATTGTGCAATATCTTAGGAATTATTGGAAACACATCTCTACAATGTTTCTACCCTCTATTCGAAAACTAGTTCACCGATTGGGTTGTTTTATGTAGTTTCGAGACTTGACATGTGAAATGTTTGAGAAAATGATTGAGTGAGATAATTGATATTAGATATGATAATTAAACTTGAAATGTATGAATAAATGTGTGTAATAGTTCCTAGATAGTTTTGGAATATTATCACCATCATCATTTGTATTTTCATGCATTCTAGATGCATGCATGCATTCAGCCATCAGTATGGTAGTCTCCCAGCACCTAGTCCTTATTTGTGGGCCACTGGAGCCTTTTTTTACTCAGTATTATCCCTCCTAGCCACTGATGCTCCCTTGTTTCCATCACTAGAGTACAACTGTGCCCTCTTCCACTAATTTAGGAGATCTATCAGTCAATTCCATGATTTGGGGATCTGTGAAGAACCTGCAACAATTAATTAATGAAAATACACGAGATAGCAGAAATAACAGAACTCAAAATCACTTTTATTAATCGCAAGCCACTTCGAGGGGGAAACCTCCTTTGAGGAAGCTGAATACAAATAACTTCACGGTACCTTCATTGGTCTCAACACAAACTTATATACTAAGTCTAGGTGCCAATACCATGGGTCAATACAAACCATGGACCAATACAAACTATGGATCAACAATTACTACGGGACGAATTACAAAGCATATGCATCCAACAACAATAATACAAACTATGGATCAACAAATACTATGGGACGACTTACAAAGCATATGCATCCAACAACAATATAATAACAAAGTAAATAGAAGGGTTGACATGGGTTCCTAACATCCCCTCCCCCTTAGAAAAAGCTTTGTCCTCAAAGCTTTAGATGTGGAAATTGATGTAGAATCTGAAGGAGTGGTTCCCCTATAGCATCCTCGGGTTTCATTCCGGGCCACTGATGCCTTTTTATTTTCAGGAGGATTGCTTGGAAGATTGTAGACAAAGAAGAACCATATCAGCTTCGTGAAAAGTGCGCTCTGAATGGTGTTGATCGGCTTGTTGTTTCAGTTTAATTCTTTCCATGTGAAGATTGTCCTGCAGAATGAGAAGAATCTAATCATGGTTTCGAAGAACCGAATCAATTGCCTGAACTGGGGAGTTGCTGAGGGTGTATGGAAGAAGAACTAGCGGTGCCTGTCCATAGACTGCTTCATATGGTGTCCTTTTAGACGTGGTATTGTACCACTAGAGCACTTCTACGAAATCCATAGAAATAGTTGTCCAAATCTGTGTAGGGATGGGAAAGGGTTCGAGCAGTCCTGAAAGGAGTGTCGTTTCACCCTTGTTGACTTGGAAAGTATCACAGTCAACCACCATCTATTGAATTATCAGTTTCAGTCCCTTCCAAAATAAGTTACATTGTTCTCGGTCATACGTTTTGAGGAACCCAGAGTGCCCTGCCGATGAAGAAGCATGGAGTTCATAGAAGAGATATCCCCGTTGAACAGATTGCAACCAATTTGGAACAAGTAGAGAAATAGCTACAAGAGAAACTGGGTCATCAAATGTGAGAGAAGGAGCATCTGCCACCATATTTTCCTTACCCTTCTTGTAAGTGATCGCATAGTCATAACCCATGAGTTGGATAACCCATTTCAGGTGTGTTGGGGAGGAGACCCGTTGTTCTAGGAAATTTTCTAGACTCTAAAGATCAGTCTTGATGCAGAAATAACTCCCTAATAGGGATGGATGCCACTTCAGTACTGCATGAAAAATAGCCATCATTTCCTGCTGAGATGTAGATGCGGCTAAATTCTTACCGAAAAGGTCTCTTGAATGCGGCAATCCCACTGGTGCAGCAAAGGAACCTGCATATCTATCAAAGGAAGTAGTGGAGACCGTTGATGGGTGCATCTGAATGGAATGGAGCTAAGTGATGACACCATGTGAATTCTTCTTAAGGATCTTTTCCAGGCGATGTGCACTGATGATGTGGAGAGACCCTGGTTGTAAGCCCGTAAATTTTTGTTGTGTCCCATTGACTGAAAACTGCATCCAAAGTTCAGCAAAATCCCATAAGATGGGGCCAAGTGTGCGTAACCATTGAATGCCCAAAACCACATCACATCTGCCTAAGGACAAGGAAAACATGTAAGAGTGCAGGTTATAATCTTCCAGAGAGATACATACATTGTGACACTTTCCTTTGCAAGGTAAGGTGCCCCCATTGGCAACCATGAATTCAAAGTTGGAGCAAGGATGGACAAAAGAATCAGCCTATTTGGCGATCCGGGGGTCAATGAAGTTATGAGTGCTACTAGAATCAATGAGTATTGTAAGAGGAAGCTTCTTGAAGTAACCCCTGACCTGCATTGTTTGTGGGGTGGTGACGCGGGATAAATCATGGAGAGATATCTCTGGTTGGTCGTCCTGAGATGGGGGGTCAATAGGTGGCTCTTGAATGTCAACCTGATCATCCATTGTATCTGAAGCTTCTTCACCAATTTTAGAGGCAGACAGAGAATCCATATCCAAGAGATAAAGCTTTTCCTGAACACATCTATGTCCCCGAGTGAATTTCTCATCATAATTATAACAAAGCCCTTTTTCTCTACGTGCATGCATCTCTGTTTCAGACAAATGCTTGATCGGAGTTGGTCGAGGAGCTGGCGGGATGGGAGGTTGTTGAGAACCAATATTTCAGAAGGGTACTGAAGTGGGTTTGGAGTGTTGTTGGGCTGCAATCTTTTCTTCTGCCAACTTATCCAACCCCAGGGCTTCCATCATTGTGTTGGGACAAAACATTTTAACCTCTGAGTGGATTTCATCCTTAAGACCACTGATAAAACAACTCATGTAGAAGCCTTCAGACAATCCTTCTGTGTGATTGGCTAGTTTCTCAAATTTTGTCTGATACTCTCTCACAGTGCCAATTTGGTGAAGTTTAGTGAGGGATCTTGTGAAGTCATCAAAAGCACTAGGACCAAATCGTTGCAAAAGGAGCTGGCAAAAATCTGGCCAAGTTTGGCTCTTCATGAGCCTTGATGTACCAATGGTACCATTGAAGAGCTTCTTGTTCCAAATGAAATGATGCAAGTGGAACTTTGGTGACATCAGAAGTATTATGCAGACTGAAATACTGTTCTGCACTATAGATCCATCCAGTCGGATCAATACCATTGAAGCAAGGAAAATCAAGCTTCGGACCACGGAAATTGCCCGAATAAGAGAACCCATTGTCTAATGAAGACTCGGACTCTCGTTTGTTGTTCATGGCTGAATGCTCAAGATGGAGGCCGAGAAATTTTTCATCCAGATCCTAGAGTTTGGTTTGGATGGCTGCAAGTGCTTCCTCCATGGTTTTTGCTCTTGCGTGGGTGACAACCATAACCAGGAGTTTTATCTTTATTTTTATTTTTTATTTATTTTTATTTTTTTTGGGAATGGGTAGAAAAACACAAACAAAACCTTATTTAGTAAAAGGAAATTTGGATTTGGGAAAAAATATGATGGGTAATTGGGGTTTGACTAGGTTTTGGACACTTTCGAATGGACAGGGAAGCAGAAAATGAGGATTTTAGAAGCAGGGTGAAAGAATGGGAAAATTTGTCAAAGAGGGACAAATAAGCAGAAATAGGGAATGAACACGGTGGCAAAATTTAAAGGCGATTGGGTGAAAATTAAGGAAGTTATGGAAAATCCTAAAAATAAACAAATTTGTGATTTCGGACTTTGGGAAGTGGAATTTGGGATAGGGTCCGCAGGAATGAAAGATGCAGAATGAGATTACAAGGGTGTCAGGGAAGTTTCAAGGGAAACAGAGTGAAAACAAGGGAGATATGGCGCAAAAACATAATTTATTTTTTTTTTATTTTTTTTTCAGAATGGATCTGCTATGGCACAGAAGGGATCGGAAACAAATGGATTTGCAATGATGCGGAAGTGATCAGCAATATATGGATCTGAAACAGCGTCAAATGGATCGAAAATGGATCGATCTGAAACGACTTTCAGAATAGATATGAAACGGTTGGATCTGGAACAGCTTTCAGAATGGATCTAAAACGGCTGGATCTAAAATGACTTTCAGAATAGATCTGAAATGGCTGGATCTGGAATGACTTTCAGATTGGATCTGAAACGTCTTGGAATGGATCTAAAACGGCGCGGAAGTGATCGCAACAGTGCAACTGAAAATAGATGTGGACCCAAAGTATGTTCGACTTCCTAACAGCTCAGGGATTTCACTCGGCCATCAATGATGTCTGATGGATTGCGTACTGGGGCAGTACCCCTCACTCCACGGCTCAAATAAAAATGATAACTGCTTTTCCACAAACGACAGCTCTTGGTTTACCTCACGGGTGGGAACTAGTCAATCAGGTAGGGGTTGTTTCCCTTTTCGCTGGCAGCTCCTCTCAATGGGCCAGCTACTTTGGGGTTCCTGTGGTACTCCTCACAATGACTTTTAGGGATTATGCCCAAGTACTTCCCACAGTTAAGCGGATAGGGATTATTCCCAGATCCGAACTTCCAACAGATGCGGAAAAAAAAATTTGGTAGAAATTCCACCCAACGAGCCCAAGAAATTTCTTTGATACCAGATGTGAAGAACCTGCAACAATTCATTAATGAAAATACATGAGATAGCATAAATAACAGAACTCAGAATCACTTTTATTGATCCCAGGCCACTTCAAGGGGGCAACCTCCTTTGAGCAAGCTCAATACAAATAAATTCACGGTACCTTCATTGGTCTCAACACAAACTTATATACTAAGTCTAGGCACCAATACCATGGGTCAATACCATGTGTCAATACAAACCATGGGTCAATACAAACTATGGATCAACAATTACTATGGGACGACTTACAAAGCATATGCATCCAACAACAATAATACAAACTATGGATCAACAAATACTACGGGATGACTTACAAAGCATATGCGTCCAACAACAATATACTAACAAAGTAAATAGAAGGGTTGACATGGGTTCCTAATAGGATCAACTCCTTGATTTGAGGACCAATTGCTCTGTTAACTGACTGTATCTCTTAAATGGACTGCTACAGAGGAAAGAGTAGCTCTACTTGGCAACTTAAAACTAAACTGCTCCCTCCTTGGAGTCTCCTTCCCTAGATTTGTGCTCACATGCATTAGTTAGACTCAGTTAGACTCACATTGACTAATATTTGACTATAAGTGGCCACTACCACTGATTGGGTGATGGTTCCAACGCAATCCAAGCCATGCCTTGAGGAGAATTCCAATCACCTTGGATGATATTGAATTCATTCTATTGTATTGTCATATTTTTTCCAGCTTACAGCTGATGAATGTATCAACAACAGTTTCTCACATCTTTTGAGTTTCATGTGTGAATTTTGATCATATTCTATCTCTTCTTCTTTGCAATTCTTTGAGTGAAATTGTGAGGTTTGTTCAAGCTAAAGTGATATCCTCCTATGAAATTTCACATGGTATCAGAGCTTGTTACAACTTTTCAAGTTGCAGCAGTTGCAATAGTTTATTAAGTAGTTTTTTTCAGTAGAGAACCAAAAGTTTCTAGATTTCCACAGCAAATCCTAGTGCCATTGCATTGAATTCACTGGAGCAATCCACTGGGGTCTATCTAGGTGTGAAGGATCCAGATCAAAGTGCCCACTGTCCTAAAGTAGTTTTCTTTAGATTCCGCAACAAACCTACAGCCAAATTTCATTGTTTTTGTAGGTTATTCAAAGTGTTTTTGTAGTTGCAGCAGTTTCCTACAGTTGCAACAGTTTCGAAGTTTTCTGCAGTTCCAGCAGTTTCAAAGTTTTCTGCAGTTGCAGTAGTTTTCTGCAGTTACAACAGTAGATTCAGAATCCAACAACAACTTACATGGATCTGAAATAAATTCCATCTCTCTTTCCACTGGACTATGATGAGTGGAAACCAAATATGACAACATATTTGAAGAGATATGGTCTTTTTGATATATGTATTGGTGTTATGAGAGATTTTTCTTCCTATGAAGAGGAATATGCTTGGCTAGATGATTGTGAAAGAGTCACGGGAGCAATAATGACTACTATTCTTTCCAATGTGCAGTACCTCATTAATATTGATGAGCATCCAAGTGATCTTTGGACCATATTGGACAGATTATTTGGAAAGTAGGAGGAAGAGGATGATGCTAGTCATTTGGAGAACAATCCCAGTGATACTTCCTCCAGTGTTCTCTCTAATTATGTGTCGTCCTCAACCATATCGCATGATGAAGTTTTTCAAGATGAAGAAGAAGCTACATATTCAACACAGAAAATTAATGTTGAAGATATTCCTTTCTCTGTTTCTCTAGAAGTTGAAGACAATTTTAAATTGTCCCCTTCCCATGTAGCTGATGAAGATGAATGTAACACAACTGATGGAGTTGATCCATATTCTATTTCGAATTCTAAGTAATATTTTTCATCTACTACTCTAGAAGTTGAAGATATCTTTGAAATCTCTACTTCCCATGAGCCTGTTGATGTGCAGAATAATGATCTACTTAATGTTTTAGAAGATAAATCATATTTTGGAGGTGATGCATTCACCCTCCTTAATAATGTGCTTCATATGTACTTCAATTTGATCATTGGCACACGTTCTCAGAGTTTCACTGAAGATGAAGGACACTACCATTCGCCTGGGTTCAAGTCTAAGGCATATCCTTGTGATTTGGTTTTGATATCACCCCTGCAGGTTCAAAGGAGATCACAAGAAACCATCTATCAATTCTTGGATCTGATTTGAAGTCCAAGCCACCACCATTATGACATGGTTCATTTGGTTTTATATCACTCCTGTTGGTTCAAAGGAGATCATAAGAAACCATCAATCAATTCCGAGAGTTGATTTGAAGTCCAAGACACCACCATCATGTCATGGTTCATTTGGTTTTAATCTCACCCCTTCTCATTCAAAGGAGATCATAAGAAACCATCTATCAATTCTTGAAGCTGATTTAACTTCCACTTATCAGAAGTTGAACCTTCAAGAGAAATTAGATGTGATTGGAGTTGATCCTACCTCAGTTGGTTCAAATCACATCTTCCAGAATGATCTTCATATTTTTTTATTTTTTCTCACCATGATTGGTTTGAAGAGCAAGTTCAGGAAGCCTCCATATTTGCTTGCAACCACTAAAGGAGAACTTAAGCACATTTTTTTGGAGCATGATCCATTTCTTACGAAGAGGATGATACCTCCTTTTGAAGCATGGATGGGATACAAACCTGATATATCTCATCTTATAGTCTTTGGATCCAGATATTGGTAAAGGATCCCACCTGAGAAAAGGAGAGCCTTAGATCCACAGAGCAGAGAGTGCATACTGGTTGGTTATGAACTGAGTGCAAAGGGATACAAACTTCTATATCCATATACTATGAAAACATTTCTTGAACGAAATGTTTAGTTTGAGGAATGGCCACTGCATGATGCTTATCTTGTTGATGAAAACAATTTTCCTACCATACCACCACTACTTCATGAGCAAGAGAGTGAATCTTCTTCTCAAGAAAGTTTAGATTTTGACTCTGAAAGTGATGAAGAGCGAATGTTAGATCCAATCCATAATAACCTGAAGATCTAGGACCTGAAAGTGAATATGAGTGAATATTAGATCCAGATCCACAAGAACCTGAAGATCTAACTCCTCGTGTATAAGATTTCCCAACCTTGGTTCAATTTGCTTGATTAGTTATGAATTGTATTTTAATTTATTTGGAATTATCGATATTTTGTCATAATTAAATTGTAGAAAATGAAATTAAATATTTATAAAATTATTTCGATGAGATAAAATATTCTAATTATCCATAAAGAGATAATGATATGTCCCTAATACCCTTGATACCCCTGGGAGACATTACAGTCATTTCGTAGAAGGAAAGGACTCTTGAAAAGAAGAAATAGATATGTGCATGTGTAATATCCATGACCTAAGATCAAATGGTATTATCTAAAATATAAATTTAAAAATGAGAAAATTGTAAACAATAATTAGGTCTCAAAACTAGTGAAGAGGGAACTAGAATTGGTCATTGGTTAACCCACCTAGGGCTTGACTGTTGGACACTTTTGGATCTGCAAAATGTATTGGGGATTGTGCAGAAAAAAGGAGAGCATCATCAAGGCCAGATTATGAGTTCTAAGCACAATGTACTGGGGCCATTTACGTTTCGAACATCATCCAGGTTGAAGTCTACTCCAAGGCTTCCTGGGCACACCAGCATATGCCTACTAAAATATTCCACTTACACTTGAAATCAACCAGAGGTGGATGAAAGGTCATTAACCCCCTAATATGATGATGGACAAGTTCTTCTGAGAATTTTGCAGCAAGGGAGGCAAGAGTGCTTTGTTGGACTGCTCAACTAGTAGTTTTCCAAGTTCTCCCAAACAAGATGATATGCCTTCAAATCCTCATGGAAATGATTGGGGATGATTCATTAAGGTCGCAGGAACCTAACACAACTGACAAAATCAAATTTGTGCATATATATACTTATTTATCGATCAAACTACAAAACTAGTCAGAAATTTAAGCAAGGAGAGGGAGCCTCCTGAATGAAGATTTATAACAACTATAAAAGGATTATATGTCTTATTTTAATGCTTGGGATGATTATTATAAGGAAATTTAGACATAAAATAAAAAATAGAATTACACTTCACTCTCCTTTTGGATTTCAACAGTAATTACATACAAAACTAGTTATAATTCTCATGTAAACTGACTAGTATTGAATGAGGAGTATGCAGACAATATTTGATGATTTCAAGCTATCCAAACATATTTTTTTGCATACTAAATTAGGACTGATATGACAAAATCAACTTCATTTATACATTTATGGAAGCCATTAACATTATAATCCTAGCCTTGCATAGAGAACTCAAGATATGAAGTGCCTCTTACAATACATCAACCAATCTCTCCAAGAAAGAGCATGATAAGAAAAAGAGGTATTTAAATCAGAATTTAACAAGAGGTATGGTTGTACTAAGGCTCACAAACTATGCATATGCCTCTGATTTCTCTCTCAGAACTCCTCCAAATGCAATGGACTCTCTGAATGTAATGATTTCTTCATTAAATCCTTCAAATCTCTCCAATCTATACAAAATAGACTTGGAGGATTGGCATCTTCTTAGGATGGAATTATTTGGACCTGAAATAAGAATATACATGCTGCAAGAGAAGGAAAAATATCATAGAATAAGAATTGAAGCAAAGGAATGAGGCTCATCTCCCACTCATTGGCTAGGGCACATATCCTTTCCTTTGTAAACTAAAGTGCTCACATACAAATTCAATAATAATAAAAAGTTTTGAAAAGGATTTGCTTGGATTCTTTTATAAACTTCTTGATGACCTGCTGAGCAAGTTGATGTGTTTGGTGACCTATGAGAGCCCTTTCCAAATTCTCCCTCCTTGAGTGGATAGGATTTCATGTTTTTCCTCTCTTACAACTTTTCATCCTTGTAGAAATTGTGCCCTCCTTGACTTGAGATGTTTCCTTCTTTGTAAAATAATTTCATGCTTTGTAAACTGGCGTCTAATTTGGAAACTATACCCTTTGGGATCTTTCCTGATTTTTTAACTCACTTGGTTTTGGAAACTGCGCCTTCCCTTGGCTTTTTTTGGATGTTTCCAATTTTCTGCTTTTAGCAACAATGGATAAGTTGATGATATACTGGATCTCCTAAACCACTTCAAGATCCACCCATTCATTTATGCACTACATTTGAAAAAAGTGGTAGGGATGAATTATTGTATTTAGACCATCCTTCCAAAACTTGATGAATAGGGTTCCATTGCTTACAATCAAAGGCACTACTTGAAAAAAGAGATAATTGATTACAACAATGATTTACGAAGTAAGTATTGATATAGTTCAGGGAGATGGAGCCTGAATATACCACCTGGAAACCACCAACAATTTCACAACATTGTCTACATCTCTAGCCTTGAGGACAAAGCTAGGTTTGAAGGGAGAGGGAATGCTAGGTTATTAACATAACCTCTCTACTTCAAGGTACTTAGGAGTCAATTAATTAATGTACCTCGCCATCTTCTTAAGGCCCACTAGATATTTAGTGTAGATTTAATTAATGTAAAATGAACATCCTTATGGAATAACACCCTCTAGGGACTTAGTACTCATTAATTCTGATGTGCCACTATTGTTTAGAGTTTGGGTAATGAGAAACCATTTATAGATTTGGAAAGCTATGTAATTTGTTACGTATTATTATTGTATTGGACCATTACTCAGTTAGAGTTTTCCCCTTTGAATAAGATAGTGAACAATGCTAAATAACAATAAAAATTCAATATTATTACACCCATTAGTAATAGTCCTCCCAACATCTTCTATATAGTCCCAATCTAAAATTCCCTTAACGCCAACAATTATCCTCGAACCATCTTTCATGTATCCTTTTCAAATATAGTCCTCACACCTGCATCACTTCTGTTAATCACATATATTAGGTTTTTGGTTAATGATGGAATATGCAAAACACCTAGAAGGTTTTTAACCTTTCATATTCAAAGAAGAACTAAATCCTTATGTATCTTGTGATTTTAGTTGTCAAGTCATCACGAGGAGAAAATTGCCTCTATTATACTTTTCATATTAAAAAAACCACTATTTTTGAAGAGTCATGTGAAAATACATACCTTAGTATATTAGCCATGCATCATGATTTGAATGTGTACTTGTAGATTACATGTACACATCCCCTCCTTCTTTTGAGGATTCCTTTCCTTCTATAGAATGACCCTCACTAGATCCTTTGTTGGAATTGTAGGTCAAAACTGAAAAATGCATTTTTGGGCATTTAAGAGGGGGTAAGGGTTGTCAACCTCAAAAGTGGTCCAATTATGTTCATCTTCCCTTTAAGCTATAGTGTTAAGAACCTATTTTTGGGCCATTACTTTATTATTATATTGTATTGCCATTTGTGGTAGGTTTAGTATTTGTAAATCTAATCTTTCTCATATATATATATATATAGAAAGGATATCTATATTTTAGGGTCATCAATATTAATTTATGAATATATCTATAAAGGAGGTTGTTCCTTCAAAATAACATTGCTATTCATTCACATTTTATCATTATTAAGGCATGACATTACTTAATATTTCTATTATTACACCCTTTTGGTGAATTTGACAACACCATCTAAAGATTGATTTTTCCAACATGCTTTACATTTCAAAATTATGAGTTAAGATTAAGGAGAGATGACTTTGACAAGTGAGGGCTCCCTTAAACAATGTAACAAGTAAAGAGAGTGTGTTAATTGCTCCAAATGTGTAACTCTAAAAAGAAGAATCGTGCTCAAGGCCTAGATATAGGATATATAGTGTAGGGAAATATAAGGAAACCTTCAAAGATATTATCTCTATGGCCTTGATTGTACCAAGCCTATTAGTGTGAGATCTAGTAAGAAGAAGTGTTGGAAACCCTAGAGGTGACTAGATTGAGAGGCTATGATCACTAGATAAGAACAATAAAAATGTTGTAATATTTAGATACTCATGTAAAATAAATAGAAAAGATAAAGTATGTGAGGATAATGTCCATTAAAATACAATAAGTAAGCTTGTGAGAGAAGAAAGTTGTACCACGAATCTTATATAAGAAGGGTTATTTTAGAAAAAGGAACAAAGAGATATGTGCAATACATAAGAATATACAATAAACTACACTAGTATAGAAGTAATGACTTAGCCCAAAGTGTTAACTCAAGTGGCGATGATCCAAATGTGAGATCTCTCCCCCCAAATTTGGGAATGTAACGGGTTCAACTCTCTTGATCCACTTGGGGTTAGGATTCATAATCACAGATGAGTTCCTGCCAAATGACATGCTTATGTTTGTGACCAATTTAGTGGATGTGTGCCAATGCACATGAATAATTAGTGCAAGGTCTAAGTTGTGAGGAGAATTTGTTTTTACTCTAAAAATCACCAAAATTGTCCAAAAATTGTATAAAACCTTTAGAAATTGGAAACATTTTAGAAAAGTATTCGTTAAATATTTTATGGTTGCAAATTTAAGAATTAGTGAGATTCATGAAGGTTTTTACACTTTAAGAAAATTAAGGATACTTAAAATTTTCCCTAGTTAGATTTTCAGAGATTCATGTTTCATAAATAAGATATAGTTTGGGGTTTGGAATGTGCTAAATACATTTGTGGAATGATAAAAAACTACAATGAGTAGATCGATCGTAAACCAAACTAGAAATAATATTTAACGATCCATCTTAGACTCAAGAATTTAATAATAAATCCAATCTTCTCTTAAAAGTATATAGTATATTTCAATTAATTAATTGAAATGTTCAATTAATTATATATATATATATATAACATTTTAAAATATCTTTTCATGGAAGATTATTAAGACACACTACTTTGTAAAACTTCATAAAAAAAATCAATTTATCAATCATAAATTATATATATATATATAAATAAAACTCAATACTATAAAGAAATTAATATAAAAAGTTAAAACTACAATATAAATAAATCAAAGGAAATATTAAATTTAGAGAGAAATAAAAATATTATAAATTATATAATAAACATATAAAAGTGGCATTTATATATATTTTGCAATGTTTAAAAAAAATTACAATAATAAAAAATGATTGTTACATTTTTCACTTAGATTTAATTTTTATAAATTAAAAATTAAAAATAAAAATAAAAACAATTATCAAATTTATGTATAAATAATAAAAATATTAATCAAAATTTTTATCATTTCATATTATTAACATATATAAATCCACCTATATATATGAAATAATATTTTAATAATAAATAATAAAAATTGAAAAATAATTTTATTTTATTTTTAATATTAAGAGATCTAATTTTAATTAAATTACAACATTATGAATTTGATAAAAGCTAATTATAATATATAGTTAAAATATAGATAAAAGGTAATTACCAAATTACAATTAAACATGGACAACAAGTAGACGATGGCCTACCAATTCTAATTCATAAGATTCGCTCTCCCCCTTTACAACATATTATATTTTACAAAAGTTATGGTGTAACGGGAAGGTCATGGAATATTGTGCTTACTCTATGATTATTGTCCATATTAATTATTGTTGTATAGATAACAAGTAGGTGATGCATGAATAACTTGCAGTGATAACAACTCATTTAACTAAAAGAAAATTGATGATAACATATAATTGAAACATAGATAAGAAAAACATAAATTTGAGGTAATTACTCAATTACAACTATTCATAAATAACAACTAAACATAATTACTCCACAAATTAAAAAAAAATAAAAAGCATTGTCATACCGTTCGCATATCCAGGATGATGAAGTTGATTTCCATGTAGAAACCCAAAGTAGAAGCCCATTTCATAATCATAGAGAGTTCCTACCAAATGACATGTTGTGTTTGTGACCAATTTAGTGGATGTGTTCCAATGCACATGAATAATTAGTGCAAGGTCTAAGTTGTGAGGAGAATTTAAAAATAAAACCAATCTTCTCTTAAAATATATCATATATTTTAATTAATTGGAATATCAATTAATTAAAACTATATATATATTAAAATCTCTTTTCACAAAAGATTAAGACACAATACTTTCTAAAACTTTATAAAAAAAGTTAATTTATCACTTATATATATATATATATATATATATATATATATATATAACTCAATACTATAAAGAAATTAATATAAAAAGTTAAAACTATAATATAAATAAATAAAAAGAGATATTAAATTTAGAGAAATATAAATATCATAAATTATATAATAAACACATAAAAGTGGCATTTATATATATTTTATAATGTTTAAAAAATTAAATTTACAAAAATAAAAAATGATTGTTACATTTTTCATTTAGATTTAATTTTTATAAATTAAAAATTAAAAATAAAAATAAAAACAAAAATGGCTATCAAATTTATATATAAATAATAAAAACTCTCATTCTTTCATACTATTAACATCTATAAATCCATATATATATATGAAATAATTTTTTAATAATAAATAAATAAAAATTAAAAAATAATTTTATTTTATTTTTAATATTAAGGACTTTAATTTTAATTAAATTAGGACAATATGAATTCTACAAAAGTTAATGATAATATATAGTTGAAATATAAATAAAAGGTAGTTACCAAATTACAATTAAACATGGATAAAAGTAAAAATATTTACAGAAGAGATGATATTGTATTTTGTAAAAATCATGGTATTGTATTTTGCAAAAGTCATGGTGTGACACGAAGGTCATGGAATATTGTGCATAGGAGCTGGGTCATGATTAATATCCATATTAATTATTGTTGATAACAAGTAGCTGATTCATTAATAAATTACTGTAATAACAACTCATTTAACTAAAAGAAAATTGATAATAATATATAATTGAAACATAAATTAATTTAAAGTATTTACCCAATTACAACTATTCATAAATAACAACTAAACACAGTTACTCTCACACATTAAAAAAATAAAAATCATTGTCATACCGTTCGCATATCCACGATGATCAGCTTGATTTCCATGTAGAAACCCAAAGCAAAGGGGCAGAAGCCCATTTCAGAACTAGTCGATGATGACCCACCCATTCTACTTCATAAGATCGGCTGCCCCCGCTGTACAGCAGACTATATTTTGCGAACGTCATGGTGTCGCCGCTTATACTACGTTCGCCATAACTACACTTGAGGGGAAGGTCAACAACGTTGGATTCATGATCGCCACACGCACACCGCATAACTCTCCTAGACATGGCCGGCCCTAAGAATATGCGCTCCACCATCGCTCTTGCAAGCCCATGCTCCGGCAGTCCGGCTTCAAGCGAGTCCAAAATGGTGCACAGTTCCCACAGACGATGAGCGAAGCTCTCTACGAAGTTGGCTGTGTGACTCTCCGCGCCGTGGGGACCCGTAGCGAGCGTAACGGCCTGTGGATTCAGGTGGCGTGCACCGAGGAGGAATTCCAACAACTGCGATTTATTACGCAGATTAATCATGTGAGGCAGTTGCCATATGCAGTTCACTATAACGATCTCCCCCTCCTGGGGCAGGATCTCTTTGAGGCCTTCCAAATCCGTTTCCTGGAACGAAAATGGGATCCCTACAGAGCTTGCGTACTCCGACAACCTTCTTCCGGTGTGGCCAGAATAGAACAGAGACTCTTCCTCGTTGTTGGCTGCCCATTTGATTGCTGTGATTCTCAAGTGACTAACATCATAATTACCATTGTCCCTCAGGGCCTCCATTAATGGTGGCCATTGCATACCCTCCATTATGTCGAAGTCGATAATATGGATTTCCACGTTAATAGCAACGCCAGCGCCCGCTACAGCTTCCAGAATGCATTGGTTAGCAGTGAAGTGAGGTATTCGTATGTAAGGATACGCTACATGCAGCAGCTGCAGAGCTCCCAGAAAATGGTCCTTAGTGCTCTTATCAAACGGCTCCAACTGAGGAAGGGAATTCACATTAGAGTGAAGTAGAGCATCGAGGAGATAGTACGCCACTCTCTCCATGGTGGAGCCTGTTGGAGAAACGAGCTCTCGCAACCTACAGAGTATGACCTCCACCAGGTCTTGTGCTCCCTTTGACATTCCCTCAGCGCATGCTGACAAGAGATGTATGAGCTTCATATCGTTGGACTCCATATCCTCAAGGACACGATGATCGGCCTTGTTTGTCTCGATTGATTTTGATTTGTCGCTGATGTTTGTGACCACAGCACAATCAGAAACCAGTTGATCCCCAGCGATTAGAGCAGAATGTTCAAGAATCACTGGGTTTGTAGTGTCTACTGGACAATGGACGACAATGGCATCTCTCCCAGGGCTCGATATTGGATCTTCCTCGATATAATGATCGTAATCTTGCAACTCTTCATCCACTAAATAGTCTTCGATTCCCTGCAAGTTTGCTGGCAACGATAGATTGTTAACAGAGCTGCCATTGATGTCGTCGATGATTAAATCATCCCATGATGGGCATTCGGCTGCATCGAAATCCACATCAAACTGTTCGACTACTGCAGAATGAGTATTAGCTTCACTATCCCAATCTGCATGCGGCGGATTACTGAATATATGATCCCAAAACCATGATGTTCCTATTGCAGCTTCCATGCTGCCTATCCTCGACATTCTAGGAAAAAATAATATTCCGGATCTCTATCCGATGCGGAAAGA
This sequence comes from Larix kaempferi, assembly GCA_027924585.1. Classification (NCBI taxonomy): domain Eukaryota; kingdom Viridiplantae; phylum Streptophyta; class Pinopsida; order Pinales; family Pinaceae; genus Larix; species Larix kaempferi. Next base: position 50,068 of record BSBM01001513.1, on the reverse strand, counting down.
AAATTGCTCGCCGCCCTCAAATTTTACACGATGGGCAATTAATTATGATCGTTGATTGATACATAGGGTTTCATTCACAGAAATGTACGAAATAAGACAGAAAATTAGGTTTAAATTTTGAAGTCCGACAGAAATGTACGTAAATGTACAGAAATTTTAAATTCATAGTTATGATCCTTGATTGATACATAGGGTTTCATTCACATAAATGTACGAAATAAGACAGAAAATTAGGTTTAAATTTTGAAGTCCCACAGAAATGTACGTAAATGTACAGAAATTTTAAATTCATAGATATTTTAAAATTCTGAATGCTTGGACAGAAATGAATAAATTCATTCAAACCCATCGGCATAAAAGCGTATCAGTAAGCCTAAAAAGCATATAGGTAAGTGTAATGATGAAGACTCCATCACCAAAGATGCCTTATGATCTGAATTTTAACTTCTTTTTTTAATGGGCCTTGTGAGCTGAGTTTGAACCCAGCTTCCCCCTCCCTTCTCTGCTCCATGTGAGGAACCTAAGTAGAGGCGATATTTCAAACTCCATGTCCAAACCCTAACAAAGAAGTGCAAAGTGCAACGTCATTGATTATCATTGACGGCGACAAGCGTGGTGTTTTGTGAAACCGCTACAGGGCTTGGTTGTCAGAACATTAACATTAACCTTTCAATACTCTTATTTCTTAGGATACGGCACTTTTATTTTTGACGAGTTTAGTCTTAATAAGCGGCCGCATTGTCATGCTTACATTGATTGTTATATAGAATTTATTAATGTGCATGCCATTGCATTGAAACTAGTAAGGTTAATGCCATGGTTACATTGATTGTTATATAGAATTGATTAATGCTCATGTCATTGCATTGAAACCAGTGAGGTTAATGTTATGGTTACATTGATTGTTATATAAAATTGATTAATGTGCATGTCATTGCATCGAAACTAGTAAGACATTGAATCTAGTAAGGTACTTATAGTTGAATATGATAAAGATGTATGGAGATTAGTTAGATATTTTAGAGTTTAATATGATAAAGATGTATCAATATAGAATTGATTGGTGTGCATGTTATTGCATTGAAGTTAGCAAGATATTTTATAGTTCGATATGATAAAGATGCATGGAGACTAATATAATAAAGATGTATAAGACTCACTAATTACTTTAAAGTCTAATATGATAAAAATGCATAAAGACTAACGAAATACTTTATAATCCAACTAATATGATAACGACTCATCAAGACTAACAAGGTATTTTATAGTCCAATATAATAAAGATTCATCAAGACTAACAAAATACTTTATAGTCCAACATGATAAGGATGTTAAACTTATAACTTGCATAACTTTATGAGAATAATCAAGTACCCTCTAAAATTATATATTTCATCTACTTTTCTCACTCCATATTTCAGAGCCATGTATTATATATTTCATATTCATTTAATATGCAACATTAGATGGACTTCCTCTAACGGAGAGCTCCGGTAGGGTTTCTTGAATGTGCATTCTAGGGTTTCACTGTTTTTTTCCTTCGACCTCCCTCTTCTCGTACGGATGCCTCAGGCTAGGATAATGGCGCCCCCGAGGAGGGTTTGAAGGCCCTTCCCATGAGACTGCAAACACGGTTCTCAAGATTCCATAAATGTCGCATGACGCCACCATACGAATCGGTTCTTCGGATGTCCCTCTGGTCAACTTTGAAATCTCTCATCAAGCGCTGGAAAATCCAGACCAACCCTCATCATCAAAGGGTACCACGACTTGCATAGAAAAAACCACATCGAGACCATGCCTCTCTCTCCAAGTGGAACAAATCAACACAAGAGCACAACAAATGAAGGACCATGCTCTCATCGGCAAATTTATGGGGATCTCACCCACTCAACAAGCTCTGCATGCCTGGATCATGGAGAAATGGAAGCCTAAAGCTCATTTCGATATCCATCTAGGATCCAAAAGATTCTTCACGGTCATCTTCCAAATACTGGATAGCAAAGTCAGAGTGGAAGACGGGGGACTATACTTCATTAACTCGGGTGGCCTATATCTCAAAAAGTGGACATAAAGATTCAACCGAGATAAAGAAGATTTCACTTGGGCACCAGTTTGGATTCACATGTATTCCCTCCAGCGGGAATACTGGGACGAAGACACTCTTATTTCTTAGGATACGTCACTTTTATATTTCACGAGTTTAGTTTTAATAAGCGGTCGCATTGTCATGGTTAAATTGATTCTCATATAGAATTTATTAATGTGCATGCCATTGCATTGAAACTAGTAAGGTTAATGAAACTAGTAAGGTTACTGCCATGGTTACATTGATTGTTATATAGAATTGATTAATGTGCATGTCATTGCATTGAAACTAGTGAGGTTAATGTCATGGTTACATTGATTGTTATATAGAATTGATTAATGTGCATGTCATTGCATCGAATCTAGTAAGGCGTTGAAACTAGTAAGGTATTTATAGTTGAATATGATAAAGATGTATGGCGACTGGTTAGATATTTTAGAGTTTAATATGATAAAGATGTATCAATATAGAATTGATTGGTGTGCATGTTATTGCATTGAAGTTAGCAAGATATTTTATAGGTCAATATGATAAAGATGCATTGAGACTAATATAATAAAGATGCATAAGATTAACCAATTACTTTAAAGTTTAATATGATAAAGATGCATAAAGACTAAGAAAATACTTTATAATCCAATTAATATGATAAAGACTCGTCGAGACTAACAAGATATTTTATACTCCAATATAATAAAGATTCATCAAGGCTAACAAAATACATTATCGTCGAGCATGATAAGGATGTTAAACTTATAACTTGCATAACTTTCCGAGAATAATCAAGTACCCTCCAAAATTATATATTTCATCTACTTTTCTCACTCCATATTTCAGAGCCATGTATTATATATTTCATATTCATTTAATATGCAAGATTAGATGGAATTCCTCTAATAGAGAGCTCCGGTAGGGTTTCTTGAATGTGCATTCTAGGGTTTCACTATTTTTTTCCTTCGACCTCCCTCTTCGCGTACGGATGCCTCAAGATGGGATAATGGCTCCCCCGAGGGAGGGGTTGAAGGCCCTTCCCGTCAGACTGCAAACATGGATCTCAAGATTCCATAAATGTCGCATGACGCCACCATACGGATCGGTTCTTCGGACATCCCTCTGGTTAACTCTGAAATCTCTCATCAAGCACTGGAAAATCCGGACCAACCCTCATCATCAAAGGGTACCACGACCTACATAGAAAAAACCACAGCGAGACCATGCCTCTGTCTCCCAGTGGAACAAATCAATACAAGAGCACAACAAATGAAGGACCATGCTCTCATCGGCAAATTTATGGGGATCTGGCCCACTCAACAAGCTCTGCACGCTTGGATCATGGAGAAATGGAAGCCTAAAGCTCATTTCGATATCCATCTAGGATCCAAAGGATTCTTCACGGTCATCTTCCAAATACTGGACAACAAAGTTAGAGTGGAAGATGGGGGACTATACTTCTTTAACTCGGGTGGCCTACATCTCAAAAACTGGACACAAAGATTCAACCTAGATAAAGAAGATTTCACTTGGGCACCAGTTTGGATTCGCATGTATTCCCTTTAGCAGGAATACTGGGATGAAGACACTCTCAAAGACATTGAAAACACACTAGGAAGTTCTGTTAAAGCAGCTGAACGGACCAAGCATAACAGCTACACCTCATATGCTCGCATATGTGTTTACATGCACATAGCCAAGTCTCTGCTATAGTGCTGCTCGACTCAATTAGTCTCACTCATGATGATTTTGAATGGGTCCAAACTCTGGACATTGAACATATCCCCTTTTGATGTCACAAGTGTCACGAGCATGGCCATCTCTACAAAGACTGTCCTCTCAGCAAGTCTATCCATGGGGAGTAGCAAACCGCTGAAAGGGATGAGAAGGGTTTCCAAAAAATAAGCAGAAGAAAGCTCACCATAATCGCAAATCTCAACCAAATAAAAAGAAGACTGACATACCTACTACTAGCAATGGTTTTGATATTCTTGATGACAAACAAAAAGAGCCTCTTGACGATTCTGGAAAGAATGAATCTAAACCACGAGTTCCTCAAGCTAATAAACTCAAGAATGTCGACCCAAATCTACATGGTACCCATCCAGGAGAAGCACCTCAAAATCCCGGTGCCGAAAATGGAAAAGCGATAACAACAGTAGAAACTCACATAGGAAAAGAGGAAGCCAACAACCCAAAAGTGCTAATGGATGAGGAAATGACAGAGTTGGAATTTGGGGATTTAGACATTTTAGGAATGGAAGATCCTTGTTCTAGGAAAGACTATCACTCTATTCCACCAAAGCAAATACAGCTCCTCTTTGAAGCCTTAAATAAGTTCAAAATATGCAAGTTAGGAGTTTTGAATCTCCCCTAAAAGGAAAAGCAAAAATGGCAAAGAGACAACAAGAAGCGTGGAATAAAAAAAATACCTACAAAGAATCAGCCAGCTTGGAACAAGGCTCATCGAATCAGGGAAATATGCCCAGCTCACAGAGTTCTTCCATGCCTCTAATACAGGTTCTCAATGGAATTAATCTCTTGGAATGTGCGTGGGAACGGGGCCTCTAAACACCGTATGATGAAAAGAAAAATCATGCAAGATATGCCCACAGTTATTTTCTTACAAGAAACCAAATGCTCGAGCTCTGTCCTCCAATCCCTAATCTCCAGAATATGGAGAGGAAGTCTATCCATAGTGATTGACGCCAATGGAGCCTCATGAGGTCTTTCCATAGCCTGGAATCTGACCCAAATCATGCTCAATGACTTTGCAGCTACTGCACATTCCCTCTCTGCCTATTTTCTCATCATGGGAATAGAAATCACAGGATATCTCATGAATGTCTATGGGCCGCAAGCCCCTACTCTCAAACATTAGCTGCTCAATCATATCACCTGATTCTCTCAACAACACACTGGAAAAATGTTGATACTGGGAGGATACTTCAATTTAATAACATCCCTCGCGGAGAAAAAAGGAGTTCGACGCATCCTCTCGAATGAGGACATCAGTTTCAAATCCTGCATTGACAACTGCAATCTTATAGATCTTCTCCCCTCAGAGGGATGCATTACTTGGAACAACAGAAGAGGTGGAAATCATCAAATTGCCTCCAGATTGGACCGCTTCCTTGTCTTGGACAAGATCATTGATGAAGAAGGAATGATCATCGCTCTAGTCCTCACCTTTGCAAGCTCGGATCACTAGCCCATCTCTCTCTCCTGGATAAACTCAGGTAAATTCAAATACTGCCCCTTTCGCTTTGAAATTTTTTGGTTGAATCACCCCACTTTTCTGGACATGGTTAGCTTGTAGTGGGAGCACAACAGGGTTGAAGGGAGATCCAAAATAGTAATCATGCATTAGAAATTAAAACTTATGAGAGCTAAGCTAAAACATTGGAACCAAAACACCTTCGACAGCATCTTTAAAGCAAAGAGAAATATGGAGAAGGACCTAGAACAAACCCAGAAATCAATTATGGAGCAAGGCTATCTTGAACCTCTTAAGGAAAATGAACAAGAGATCATGAAACAACTGGATGCCAGATGTGAGCAGGAGGAAATCCTGTGGAAGAAAAAGTCTCACATTAATTGGCTAAAGGAAGGAGAGAAAAGCATAGCTTTCTTCCATCGTTCCACACTAATGGGTCCAATTTTCAGGTATTTAATAACCCTTTTTCCATAGTCCAGCTCAAGAAATGGTAAAGAAACGCACTCAATTGTGGGAAAAGTGTTTTACTTTAATTATTTAATGAAATTGTTTTTATGATTATTCTTGTATGGTAGAATGCGTATCAAATAAACTGATTATATGGAAACCATGCGTGATTGAGCAGGTTCAGGGTCATTAAAGGATGGACATGTAGAAGACTAAAGGATCACCAAGCTCGACGCCCTGTTTCCTGATTTATAGAGGACGCACTCCCACTTTCAAGAAGAATCCGCATTTTGACAATCAGTTAGGATCAGCATTAAATCGTATAAATATGGACCTCTCGGATAGGAGAGGTCTCTGCTATTATTTTTGAAAAAGACATTATTTTTAACGTTTTCTGCACTATTGAGATACTGAGAAGTACAGACTTCTATTTTGACATGGATTTTATATATTAATGAAAGATTGATGATTAATTCCATCCAGCGTTTCTGAGTTTTTATTCTCTCCTGAGTATGGGTTTGGGAGGGCCCCTCCAACACGCAGGTCAGGAGATTCCTATTTGCAGGTATTTTTCCAAGTATGCGTTTTACATTGATGAATAGTTCTATGACATATGGGAGCGTTTGAATGATTCATTATTTCTGTAGTAGTTTATAATACATTCTGTAATACAACAGAACAGTTTCAGTAGTCCTGTACGTTCTTTCTTTCAACGCATATTTTTATCGACGATTATATGTGTATTAGCTTTGCTTTCAATATAATGCTTTAGATCTCGAGTTCAATGCAGTTTCTCATCGTGATTAGTTTCTTTTGACTTCTTAGTAATTGATGGGTAAGCATAGAATGATCGTACTTCAATTCTAGATTAGTAAAACAAGTTAGATCAAGACTCCAATTTTGTGCGCAGATAGTAGTTACAGACTTTGTTTCCCCAATAGTAGAATAGCTCTGTTATAATATTTTCATTCTCAGCATTTAATTATCTCAGCATTTTAATTATTTCAAATAGATTTACTGTTTTTGTATCGTCATTTCTTAGAACAGATCAGCATCTAATTATTTCCGCATTTTAATTATTTAAAATAGATTCCATGCTTTATTTCTTAGAACAGATTTACTGCTTTCAGCACTTTAATTCTTTTAATTAGATTTATTGCTTTCCAGTATTTAATTCCATAGCATAATCAGTTTTCATATTTAGTAGACAATCTTTAGAACATCGATACCGACATCCAACTGTGACAAGAGATTATCCTATAAGAGCACAGATAGTGCATGCATCTCTAAAGTTTGTACGTTCCTTGGGTTGACATTTAAAGTAGGCTCTTGGTATAGCTTCCCTCATTAGGCATCCACATTAGGAGCTCACCACTTTTTGGCGTCGTTGCCGGGGAGGTGCTAAATCTTTTAGGAGACATCACCTAAAAACCACAAAAAGAAAACAAAAATTACATAAATATCTTCTACCAATGAATACCTCGTCAGCAAAGGGATAGGTTTGGCCGCTTTCTGCCCAAGCATTCCATGAGCAACAACGGTAATAACAGTTCTAACCATTCTCAGTTTGAATTTCTACACTCTAAAAACGAAACTGACTCCACATACGATCCAAACAGAAGCAACTTCACTACCAGTTCCAGCTCAAACACCTCAATGGAAAATGAAGAGGAAGAACCTAGGGAGATTTTCACTTTTCCCATTAGCATACCTCTCGGAGATGCCAAAATGAAGAACATCAATCCTAATAATCTGCCAAACCTTCATGGGTTGACTTCAGAAGATCCTGACACATTCCTGTTTGAATTTGAGGTAGTTTGCAGATCATTTGATTACACTACTGATGCACAAAAGCTTAGGATTTTTCCTTCCACACTGAAAGACCTATCACTTCGGTGGTTCATGAGCCTTGAAGGAAATAGTATCTTTAGCTGGGATTAAATAGGGACTACTGCAAGGCGAAAGATACTAGGGATGAAATATTTAGGATGCAACAAGGAGATAGAGAGTCATTAGAAGATTGTGTCCAAAGATTTCAACTCAGCTACAAACAAGCCAACCATTGCACATTGGATCCTGAATCACTAAAAATTGTCCTTCTCAGAGGGGTAAAAGAGGAGAATTTTGAAGTCTTAAATCTCCTTGGAGATGGAGACATATTCCAAAAATCTTTTGACTATATCTTGCAAATCTTCAAAAACTACTCAAGATCTAGAAAAACTAAGAATGGGACAAGGGATACACATACAACCACCAGTGGATCATCATCCTCAACACCAACACTTACAAAATTTGATTTAGGAAACCTGCTCGATGACATGAAAATTGACATACTGCAATCCCTAGCCATGCAACTTGATGCTCTTCAAATAAAAAAGAAACAGGATGAAATTAACCAAGCCTTGGCAGTATTTTGTCCTCGTTGTAGAAAGAAGCACGAGAAGGGGAAGTGCACCTTGAACACAATAGAAGTATGTGGTCTCTGCACCGAATAGAATTCCACTGATAAATGTCCGCTCTTACCCTCATGTAAGGTAGATATTCAAGACCCAGCAGCTGAAGGAACTGTAGAACAGCTCTGTTTTATAAATCAGAGAAGGAATAATTTTGTTAGGCCATATCAGTAGAGCAATCAAACTTACTATAATCAAGGATAGGCAAATTGGAACTCAGCACCGACTCCATTGAAAGCACAACCAAATCAAAAACAATGGCAACAAAACCGGCAAGCATATCAACCATCCTATCAACAACCATATTATCCATTGTCTTATCCTCAATACCCCCCACTGTTTCCATCCACCACAAATTATGCAAACCAGTACCCCCATCCATCAAATTGGAGGGCGCCATTACAACAACCACTCATTATGCCACCCCCACAACCTCAACCACCCCCCAGACCTCCACCTATTCCAGCCCAACCAATTCCAAATCCTAATAATAACAGACCCCCACAATAGAAACAGGCTTATAACACTGATATCACACAATTCCCAACTTATGTTGTAGACACCATAGAAATAAATGAAATAAACCTACGATCTGGAAAAACATTGCAAAATACATCCCCACACAACATCCAACAACCTGTACCTGAAGCTTGAGACCAAACATCAGAACCCTAAGTTTAGCATCCTAATGAACCAGAACCTCCTAAGGAAGAAATTATACCACTCACACGAACTAGAAACCCTCCATTTCCAGAAAAACTTGTCCGGAATACAAAAGAAGAGGAAGAGAATATAATCTTAAACAAATTCAAACACTTAAACATCCAAATCCCAATCTTACAAGCCATAAGGGATGTGCCCATCTTCAACAAATTCATTAGAGAAAATTGCCTAAAGAAGCCAGGAAGGAGGAAGCGTTACCCACCAACTATTAATGTAGTGGGACAATTGGTCGATTTGATGCTAGGTGTCATAATAAATCCTAAATATCTTGATCCTAGTAGTCCTGTAGTAAGCGTCATCATAAATAACAAGCAAATAAATAAAATCTTAATCGATTTAGGAGCTGCGATCAATGTCATGACTAAAGAAATCATGTTATAGCTAGGACTCCAATCAATGGTAAGACCAACCACAACAGTACTCCAACTAGCAAACATGTCCACTGTGAAGCCCGAAGGAATGCTAGAGGACATTATGATCAATATCGAGTCCTGGGAATACCCAGGTGATTTTATAATAATTGAAATCAAAAGAAAACTTAGTGGCTATCCAATTATCCTGGGTAGACCTTGGTTAGCAACTACGGACGCTTACATAGGTTGCCGATCAGGAAATATGACAATCACCAGCAGACATACCAGGAAGAAAATAACAATCTACCCACCAGCAATGAAATCCTCAGAGTTAGAATATCAAAATTGGACTGATGATTACCAGAACACACCAAATCACAACCTCCGACCTATCCTAACAATTGATGCTGCAATATCTTTAAAGGCAGTAGATGAAGATGGCCATATAGATAGATTTATACAAAATATATCTCCTAACAATCATGTTATTCAAGAATTTTTTTCTATAGAAACAGGTGAAAGTTCAAAACAGAACATGGATGACTTATGGACAGAAGTGCTGCCAAAACAGATTGAGAAGGTAAAAGTCGTGGAAATTAACCCTGGCAAAACATTCAACATAAATTCCAATTTAGAACCAGAGCAAGAAGAAAAATTGATGAAGATACTAACACAACAAAGTAAAACATTTGCATGGACATATACAAATATGAAAGGAATACATCCTGATATCTACAAACACTACATTTACATCAAAGAAGGTTCTACTCCCATCAAGAAACAACAAAGAAGGTTGAACCCTACACTAAAACACATAGTCAAAGTGGAATTACAAAATTTATTAGACGCAGGGTTCATCTATCCAATATCTGATAGTGAGTGGGTCTCACCACTAGTCATAGTGCCCCAAAAAGGAGGCAAATGGAGAATTTGTGTGGACTATAGGGAGCTGAATAAAGAAACAAAGAAAGATCATTTTCCACTTCCATTTATAAACCAAGTACTGGATACATTATCTGGAAACAAGTACTTTTCATTCCTAGACGGTTTCAGTGGTTACAACCAAATTTTAATACACCCAGCTGATCAAGATAAGATGACCTTCAAATGCCCATGGGGAACTTACGCCTATAGGGTCCTACCCTTTGGTCTATGTAACGTCCCAACAACATTTCAAAGAGCCATACTGAGTATTTTCTCCGATTTTCTGAATAACAAAATGGAGGTATTCATGGATGATTTCACACCTTATGGACATAACTTTGAGCAGGCATTGAAAAATCTCGAATTAATATTAAAAAAATGTATTGAGATGAGGTTGTGCCTAAGCAATGACAAATGCAGGATGTTAATGGAAGAAGGAATTGTTCTAGGACATCATATATCATAGAGAGGTATAGAGTTGGATCAAGCCAAAGTACCAGTAATCAGGACACTGCCCCCACCTGTCAAACAAAGAGATGTCAGAAGCTTCCTTGGACAGACAGGGTACTACAGAAGGTTTATTGAGAATTAGAGCAGAATTGTTGCCCCCGTGTTTGCACTTCTCACAAAAGACAATGAGTTCATATGGACAAGCAACTGCATGTCATCCTTTGAAAGTCTTAAACAGAAAACCATCACAGCACCAATACTTCAAGGACCAAACTGGGAAATTCCATTTCACATTCACACCGATGCATCAGATAAAGCAATCGGATCTGTGCTTGGGCAAGAACAAGACAAGAAACCCTATGCATTCAACTACATAGTCACAGAGAAGGAATTTATGGCATTCATACATGCAATCAACAAATTTAGGCATTACATTATAGGATACCAAAGTTTTATCCATACTGACCACTCAGCGATCAGCTATCTTATGAACAAGCCTAATACCAGTGCAAGAATTATTCGATGGATGCTACTTCTACAGGAATTCGACATCACTATAATAGATAAACCAGGCAAGCATAATGTTGTAGCAGACTTTTTGTCAAGAGTAACACATGGGACAGATAATGAATTGGTCCAAGATAACTTCCCTAATGAGCACCTTTTTGCCATATCAATAAAAATTCCATGGTTTGCTGACATAGCAAACTATTTGGTATCCGGGAAGTTTCCAGAACATTACAGTTATAAAGAAAGGACAAAAGTAATAAGACAAAGTGCCACATATACATGGATAGAGGAAATGATTTTTAAACATGGACTAGATCAAGTACTTAGAAGGTGCATTAGGGAAGATGAGGTACATGACATAATGCATGCCACCAACAATGAACCCTGTGGAGGACACTAGGCTACAAAAAGGACAGCCTACAAGATCTTGCAAACAGGGTATTATTGGCCAACACTCCACAGAGATGCTTATGAGTATGTGTCCCATTGTGATGATTGCCAGAGAATGGGAAATCCAACACAAAAACAAGAAATGCCACTACATCCACAAATCTCTTTAGAGGCATTTAATAAGTGGGGATTCGATTTTGTTGGCCCATTCAACCCACAATCCAATCAATTCAGCTAAATCCTTGTATGCACTGATTACCTTACAAAATGGACAGAGGTAGCCGCACTGGCTGCTGCAAATGAAACCAGTGTGGCCAAATTATTTACTGAGCAGATCTTTCATAGATTTGGGGTGCCAAGAGAAGTAGTTTCGGATCAAGGACCACAATTCACATCAAATTTAATTGAAGACTTGATGAAAAGAAACAATGTAAAACACAGACAGTCATCCTCCTACCACCCTCAAGGAAATGGTCAAGCTGAGGTAACCAACAGGGAATTAGAGAGAATCTTGACAAACACTGTCCAACTTCACAAAAGAGATTGGGCTGACAGACTTAGTGAAGCATTCTGGGCTTACAATACTACATGGAAAACAACAATAGGATTCACACCTTATGAATTGGTCTATGCAAAAAAGGTCATGCTACCAATTGAATTTGAAGTAAAAACATTAAGAATTGTAGCCGATCTAAATATGAACCTCTCTGACATTCAAAAAGAACACATACTACAGCTAAATCAACTGGATGAACACCACCAACAAGCACTTACACATACTGAAATCATCCAACGGAAAAGGAAGAAATGGCATGACCAACATTTGAAGGATAAGAAATTCAACGAAGGTGATTGGGCACTACTCTATGACTCCAGATTTCACACATTCAAAGGAAAGCTATCCACTAGATGGCTTGGACCTTACAGTATACAAAAAATTTATGACAATGGGGCTGTGAGAATTATTACAATTGATGATGATGAGTTCCCCATGATAGTGAATGAGCATCGCCTAAAACTCTACAAAAAACCAAAGTCCAAAGAAGAATTTACACAAGTACTCTACCAACAACAATTGATGCTGATAGAGAATGTTGCAAAACAGTAAGCTTCAACACATTTCATGAAAAAGAAAAAAACACAAAAAAAGAGAAAAAAAAAAACAAAGGGGTAACAGAAAGTTTACATGGCATCAACCTATTCAAGCGAGCCTGCACAATAATTCAAGCGAGGCTACCATCAATTCAACCGAACCTGCAAAATATATCAAGCGAGGCTGCCAATAATTCAAGCGAGGCTGCCATCAATTCAACCGAGCCTGCAAAATATATCAAGTGAGGCTACCATCAATTCAAGCGAGCCTGCAAAATGTATCAAGCGAGGTTGCCATTTATTCAAGTGAGCCTGGTATCAATTCAAGCGAGCCAGCCACGTCTATATGCAGAAATCAGTCTTCATCTACTATGGAATTCTTCAAGACACAACATGCCAACCTTTTTCAAACATATTCAAGCGAGCCTGCAAGTTATTAAAGGGAGCCAATCACATCCAACCATGCAATCATCCAAATATAAAAGCACGATCGCCTAGATCGTATCAACAACTGGCACAATTTTCAAATGCACATATTCAGCAAATTCAAACGCACAAAACAGAAAAAGCACCCTACGCAAGTAACTACTGACATGCAGAAATCAACTACAGACACCGCCAAAATATACTACAGAATCCACCACGCATGAAAAATGCACCAAATCATCAATGCAGGTACGCATACATACCAAGGTAATCTCTAAAACGATTTTATTTGATTTTTAAGGTAAAGCATTTTCCCACAATACATTCGTTTCTAGTCAGTTGAGGACAGCTTCCATTTCAAATCGGCGGCATGGTGGAATGACCTTCATAACTTATGATTGCTACCAAAGTCCTGTCACCCTCAGCAAATCATGATCGCAACCTTCACCAGATGAAGTACAAAGGTCGATCATGAGAAGGCAGAGATCGATCATGAAAAATAGGGGATTAAAAGTGGCAAGTACAGGTATGATGGAAAGGATAGGTGCAGAAAGGCAGTGAATTAGGGTGCAAAATATTCCACGATTTTGCATATAAGTAACCACCCGAAATTCCTGAGAAGCAGCCACCATTATATTCTTTGAGCCTGTAGGTAGAGCCTGACCAAGTTAAAAGTATAAAACTACATTCTAAAAGCCATGGTTTGTCTGGTTATAAAGAAGATTCGAAAAATGACAAAGGTTTTTAAAAAGAGTGAACCGGAAGATCACAGTGCCATTTATCAAATCTCGAGAGTCCTGCAGATCATTCGCAACTCAGGCTGGATGCCATTTATCCTTGGCCTGAGAGGATACCATACAGGGGTAGCCCAGGAGTTTGCAAGAAACTTCAAGCATATTAAGGATGAACAGTACGTCACCCAGGTGAAGGGGTTACGCATAAAAGTGGATGAGGACATGATAGCCAAACACATTGGTCTTCCAATGGGGATGCATTGGAGCAGCAATGACCGGGAGGCAAACCACACAGCAAAAGCAGCATTCTTTGAGCATGGAGAAGTTTATGATGAATACAAAAATGGAATCAAAAGACCCTCCATGCCAGCACCATGGGATGAAATGGATTCAATTGTCCTGAGGTATATTACATGCACTGGAAGATTAAGCTATGTTCCCATTTTCCATTTTCGTATTTTAGAGCTTCTCAGGCATAGAAGTCACATTTCATCAAACAACAATATTAGCATTCCATTTTACCTGCTCCAATCCCTAGCAGAGATGAGTAGGAAGGTGGCTAAGGGAAAAGAGGATGCTTTGGCCCATCATGGGCTGATCAAACTAATAGTTGGTGAGGAGCTAAAAGCTTAGATTCCAGAGCTCTCCTGGGAGGATTTCATCATGGTGTCTGCTGAGGACATTCATAGAATGAGGACTATGCCCTTGCCACCCGAATCGAAAAGTAAGACCACCTCTGTATCAGGAGCAAAAAGAAAAATTGAGTTCGACAGTTTGGCCGACACCTTGGTCAAAATAAAACACTCCAAAGAGGACTCCCCCAAATAAGACCGAGATATTCCTACCAGTAGTCAGGGGTCGAAGAGGTGCAGCAAGAGATTCACGCAGGTATCTAAAATCCGAGTCTCCAAGGAGAAAGAAAGGGAACCCAGCCCCCTGAATACCAATGTGTCTGATGATGACATTTATCCTTTTATAGATCAAAAGGATCCCACTACAGATGAAGAAGAGGATGAAGAAGAGGAAAGGAATGAAGAGGAAAAACAGGATAGAGACGAAGAAATGGATAAAGAAGAAGAACAGAGCTTACAGGAGCAAGGAAACTTTTAGGAAAACCCTCCAGAACGTAATGAAGACCCTGAGGTTGTTTCCCATCTCATTGAAGCACAAGCATAATTGCAAAGGCTCATAAATGAGTTGAAAACATTAAGAATTCGGCCAGGAAGCCAAGCCACACCTCCTCCATTCTCAGCCGAGAAGACACAAATCCTAAAGATGCATCATGCAGAAGAGCTCCGGTTGGTTGAGCAGAAGAATTTAGCGCTGCAAGAAAAGTTGGCCGAAGCACAAAGCGAATTAGCAAGGAAGGACCAGGAGATTATCAAAATTAAGGATGTTTTTGCCACTACTATCGGCATATATGAGAGACTGCGTGACCTCAGACCACCGTCAGCGGTATATGGAGTTTATTTACAAGAGAAATGAGGCGAATTCCAGCTCCAGAGGTTGAAGAAAGGTCTCCCTATAAAGGTAAGCACTCCCAAAGAATTTATTGATGCATCTTTGAACTCCACAGAGCTGGAGAAAGACCAATTGAGTGAGTTCTTCTTGCATAATTTCATAGTTTCTGGCTTGCCCAACTGGTCGCCAAACCCATATGTGGGCGATTTCCAATTAAGGGCATTGTGTTCGTGGATGAACCACGAAATTGAGCGAGCCCAAGACTATCATCTCTATGTTGCATCCAAATGGAAAACCCCATTAATGATCAGACCTGAGCCAACTCACCCTAAGGGAATAATTTATAACCACAGGATCCTCACTTAGGACGAGGAACGGATACCCATTCTCCTCGCAAAACAACAGGAGGCGATGAGTCATTTTGACATTACACTCTGCAGCACACAAAAGGAAGTAAATGAGTCCATCAGGGAAAGGTGGAGCAGGGTGGCAAACGATCTAAAACGAAGAGCACTCCACTCTCCCCTCAGGCTTAAGGATGCTCTCTTCAAAACCACACTCTACAAAGAATCCCTGGCAAAAAACCAACTCAGGTGGATTGGGATGAGGCTGAATCCCCCATTCTTTCTTTCCCCAGTCCTCAATGAACATATTAATGAAGATGAAGAGAGGAAGGCATGGGCCAGGGATGATCAGAATTTTGGATATCTCAGGCAGGCAAGGACACCTAAGGTGGTAGCATGGGATATCAGGGAGGTCATCGACGAATGGAATAAGTCACCCAAGGATGGGTGAATCCTTCAAGTAGGGGAGAGAATGATGGGTCCAATTTTCAGGTATTTAATAACCCTTTTTCCACAGTCCAGCTCAAGCAATGGTAAAGAAACGCACTCAATTGTGGGAAAAGTGTTTTACTTTAATTATTTAATGAAATTGTTTTTATGATTATTCTTGTATGTTAGAATGCGTATCAAATAAACTGATTATATGGAAACCAAGCGTGATTGAGCAGGTTCAGGGTCATTAAAGGATGGACATGTAGAAGACTAAAGGATCACCAAGCTCAGTGCCATGTTTCCTGATTTATAGAGGACGCACTTCCACTTTCAAGAAGAATCGGCATTTTGACAATCAGTTAGGATCAGCATTAAATCGTATAAATATGGACCTCTCGGATAGCGAGAGGTCTCTGCTGTTATTTTTGAAAAAGACATTATTTTAACGTTTTCTGCACTCTTGAGTTACTGAGAAGTACAGACTTCTATTTTGACATGGATTTTATATATTAATGAAATATTGATGATTAATTCCAGCCAGCGTTTCTGAGTTTTTATTCTCTCCTGGGTACGGGTTGGGGAGGGCCCCTCCAACATGTAGGTTAGGAGATTCCTATTTGCAGCTATTTTTCCAAGTATGCGTTTTACATTGATGAACAGTTATATGACATATGGGAGCGTTTGAAAGATTCATTATTTTTGTAGTAGTTTATAATACATTCTGTAGTACAACAAAATAGTTTCAGTAGTCATGTAGGTTCTTTCTTTCAACGCATATTTTTATCGACGATTACATGTGTATCAGCTTTGCTTTCAATATCATGGTTTAGATCTGGAGTTCACTACAATTTCTCATCGTGATTAGTTTCTTTTGACTTCTTAGTAATAGATGGGTAATCATAGAATGATCGTACTTCAATTCTAGATTGGTAAAACAAGTTAGATCAAGACTCCAATTTTGTGCGCAGATAGTAGTTCCAGAATTTGTTTCCCCTATAGTAGAATAGCTCTATTATAATATTTTCATTCTCAACATTTAATTATCTCAGCATTTTAATTATTTCAAATAGATTTACTGTTTTTGCATCATCATTTCTTAGAACACATCAACATCTAATTATTTCAACATTTTAATTAGTTAAAATAGATTCCCTGCTTTATTTCTTAGAACAGATTTACTGCTTTCGGCACTTTAATTATTTTAATTAGATTTATTGCTTTCCGGTATTTAATTCCATAGCATAATTAGTTTTCATATTTAGTAGACAATCTTTAGAACATCGATACCGACATCCAACTATGACAAGAGATTATCCTATAAGAGCAAAGATAGTGCATGCATCTCTAAAGTTTGTACTTTGCCCGGGTTGACATTTAAAGTAGGCTCTTGGTATAGCTACCCTCATTAGGCATCCACATTAGGAGATCACCACACACTCCAGCACAGGATGACCAATCGTATCTCTGCCATCAAGGATGAAGACGGTAATATCCTAAAAAATAAGGAGGAGATTGAGTAAGAACTCATTAGTCACTTTCATAATATCCTCTCAAAAGACAATCACAATAGAGCAGCAATCATCACCAAGGTCACCAGCCATATTCCCAAAATTATGACAGCAGAGCATAATGCCTCCCTCACGAAGATCTTTACCCTGCAGGAAGTAGAGACCGTGGTTAATCAGATGGCTGAAGAAAAATCTCTGGGGCCTAACGAATTCACTATAAACTTTTTCAAGTATTGTTGTAACTTCCTAAAGTATGAGATCGTTGAACTTGTGGAGGAATCTAGACAAAAACATTGGGTTCTCCTAGCTCTGAACACTACATTTATCATGTTGATACACAAAGAAGTGGGAGCTACCTGCCCTGGTAAGTTCTGTCCCATTTCCCTCTGCAATATTGTTTACAAAATTATCAGCAAAGTAGTGGTCAATAGCCTCAAATCCCTCCTCCCGCTACTCATCTCTCAGGAACAAACTGGATATGTGGAGGGAAGACAAATCCTTGATGGAATAATCCTTGTGCACGAAGTGATCCACTCTCTGAATCTCACCAAAACCCCGGGGATGCTAATCAAGATGGACCTCTCCAAAGCCTTTGACAAACTCAGCTGGGATTTCATTGGGAAAATGCTTCATGCTTTTGAGTTCTACGATGATTGGATTCAATGGATTTTAGCCCTTATGAAACATCCCTAAATTCCATAAAATTTAAAAATTTTCAATGTAGCATTAATTGCTTAAAGTAGCTGTGCAGAATTAGAAGAAATACATGTTTATTTACTTAAAGGACATACTGAAATAAATTGTGGAATATAATATTTGCATGTGTAATGATTTAAATTATGAAATGTTGTCGATGCCTGCTAAAATATTTTCTAGAGTTTGAATATGCTAACTATTGCTTTTCTATTTGATGATGAAGGGGCCCTAGGTCACCTCGAGGCTTACTTAGCATTTATGCTAAAGCATTTGAAACGTTCTTTTCGCAGATCGCAGGTAAGAGAAATTCATCAATTCAAGTACTCAAGTATATTTTCTGAAGACTTACAAGCATGCTTAATTAACTGTCAAAAGTTTAACGATAAAATCAAAAGTATTTCTAAGGTGAGCTATTAATGATTTGGATCTCAATTTTACTTTGGTAAGTGCTATTTAACCATGTTTGAAATTCATAAATGTCGCAGCCAATACTAGCTACTCTAGACTCCTAGGGAATCATCAAGGAAGAAATATATATCTAAGAGTCCTCAAATAGATCCCAAAAATAAGATGCCTAAGTGCTTAACAAATTACTATTGTCCTTTCCCTAATTATAATGAATTGTCTTTTCCCAAGAGTATTAGTATATGTAAATTCCCAACTTTATATGTTAATCCATACTATAGATATTATTAAATGGATTGTCGAGAACTCATAAATGTAAACTATATATCCTATACAATTTTCAATTGATAAAAGTTTGATGGGTCATACTATTGTAGCAAGGGTTCGCAATAGTGTGACACTATCTTATTTGTTAAATGTGTAATATGAAAACATAATCATAAGTAATTACCATACATTCTTATGGCATGTGAACTTTATTGGAAATACTATACATATCTTATATTATATGATTATATGCAAATATTTCATGCGCTAAGTGTATGCCTTAGCCACAATATGTAAATAAAACAAAAAGGTGGGTATCAATATGGAACCTTCGAACATAAACTCGAGGCCTAGACAATGCCATACCAAGGTTACAAACTATGTCTTGCAATAAAATATATTGTGACAGACTAGCATCCATAAACTTTGTACTAAGGTGAGGTATTAATTACACCAAGGTTGTATATTGACAGGTCATTCATAACTGGACTAAGCATTAAACTCACTTAGTTACTACTTTTAGTGGAAGGTCTAATTGGTTGATATTGTGGCCTAGAACATGTGATAATAATCCTACAAACTAAATCCTAAGGGAAGAATATGCAGAAGTTGAAAATTAGCATCATTGCAAAATCTCGATGGCAGGGATTTACGTACTTGGGTAGCTAAAAACTTAAAGTGCAATAAAGGATGGCAATGTGGAAATTCTACATGGCACTAGTCGTGGCATTATCATGTGCTATCTTCCTTGGAAACGATGATACCCTAACTGTCTCTTGGTATCACTTGTTGTAGGCATTACTGGCATTCATTTTTGCAAGAGTAGGGTTCGGGGAACGCCGACAGGCCCGCGAACATGTATGGTTTACTGGTATTGTGAGAGCTTCTCCCAGGATTCGATATCATGACGTGGGGCTTAGTAATCTTTCTCAAAGCTAAACATTTGTTACTGTAAGAGATAGATTGGAGGGTTTTCAGGCTCCACGATAACTTGTGAGGAGTTTGAACCAGATCCCGATTTCTTTGTTGAGTTTGCTAGCAGGTGTCGGTTTGGGTTCTCATCGGACGTGGGTGTTTCAGTTTTTTCAGAAAACAAATTAAGAGGCAAGGTATAGAACCTAGTCTATTTTTCTGGATAATCGTTATTTAAGTTCATGTTTACAAAAAAAAATATCGTTTTAACCCAAAGAATGTATTTGATGGCAGGTTCTCCTTGTTTGCAGGTTATTCTGAAAGATCTTCATGGAGACAAGGCTTTACCATGGGTAAGACTTGGTGGTTTCTCCTTCTTGGCAATGTGGCCGATGTATGATTTTTTTAGCCACAAGTTGGTGTTTTAGTTTTGGTGGAGACCATTGGTCCACGATGTATTGTGTAATAAGTTTAAACGACACCAGTAGGATGATAGGTTCTCGACCTTCTTCATGGTTGGCTCTACAACACTACTCTATGTGTTTGCAATGTAACTTCTAAGAAGGGTTTAATCCCTTGTTAATTATTTTGAAAATGTTTTAACATCTCAACTCAGAGTTGTGCTAGGGTTTCAACCCTGAAATGTGACAGTAAAAAAAAATGTTATTGTTTGCTATCTGTGTGATGTTTGGCTACGGCTTAGTTCAGTAATGGATACATAAATGTTAAAATTGTCAATCCTCAGTTATTGGGTAAGTGAGTGGTTTTGGTGCTTGTGTTTTATGATACTTAGAGTACGTTGTGCCTATCATTTGAACTGAAAGATTTTTTTAAGGAGAATAACAATTTGGTAGTGGCCATGAGTCAAAATATAACGATATTGTATGAGGTTGATGCATAACTGATAACTTGTCTTTAGTTTGGTTTACACAGTGTAATAAAATCAAGGCTAAAACTATCTAAGGTTTAAAGTGGATATTGTATCTTACTTGCGACCTTAATACATTGAGTCGATAAAATGACTATTAAGGGTTTAACTGTTAATAGGCTATGAATGTGTATTGAAACTAAAGGTTATTTGGTTTTCGGCTAAGGGTTTCAAACCTTCGCCTGCTATGTTTATGAAAGTCTCTTATGAACTCTGTCTTGGATAGATAATTTGATTTGCTATAGGTTGAAAAGAATACTACAAGATTTGGAATAAGAAACTAGGGTTATGGCCTTATAATTTTTGTCATAACAAAAGAAAATCTTTGGGAATTATGACTGTAGTTTGTTAGTGAAACCAAAATAAAATTATAGTATAATAGATGATAAAGTACTATACAACTATGCTATTGTCGGCAAAAGATAAGAGTCTAATTAATTATATGCATGCTTAATAGTACTTCTTTGTATTTAGAAATGTTTATTTTTGCAGCTGTAAAAATGTCGATGAAAGGAAATAAATGAAAATTGTAATACTATACTGTTTTTTTGAAAATAATGAAATGAGAATGTATAGTATAATTTCTGGAAGAAAGTAAATGACCTGAAGTAAAACCCTAGTTTTTGTATAGAGTTGCAATGATTACTTCTATTACTCTATAAAAGAAAATATTATATTGACTGTAATAAGAAATACTATTGTATTTCCCAGGTCTTGATATGTATAGTTTATATGCAAAATACCACTGATAGGGGATATTAAGAAAAGAAAACTCAACAATATTAATCTATTCCTTCATTCGTCATTCTACCTATCATTCATCTATCTTAATTCTACCTATCATTCGTCTATCTTAATTCTACCTCTCTGTACTAGAGTACGATACCAAAAACGGTATGGTGGAAAATGCAGAGAAGGCATTATTTCTATCATTTCATCTAATTTAATCATTATTCTACAATTTCATAACTAGACCAGAATTCAACATTTACTTCTACATAATGATACTAACAGTTTAAACTAATGAATACTTAATCAATACTTTCAGAAAATAATTTAACTACTTAGAAACAGAGAAAAACAAGTAGAACCTGTAACTGTAGATAGGACCGACAAACACCCAAGGAGGCCTGTTCCTCCCAACATTCTCCAGAAGAAGCAGCAAATCTACTTGCCTCCTTTGGACCCCCGAGCCTGTTGACTGAACCACTAGGTAGAAGATTCTGTGTAGAAGCAAGGCACTCATTAATGTAACTTCTGCACTCAATAGTATAACTTCTGCACTCAACAATGTAACTTCTGCACTCAGCAATGTAACTTCTGCACTCAGCAATATAATAGGTAGGCTTACACCATGATAAAAAACTCAGCATATCCCCTCATTGAATCTCTTGGGTGCAAGCACATCAAAACCCCAAGGTAAATTTCCTCGTCATGAAAAGTGATGAACCTTAGTCCACAATTCAATGGCTCTTTTAAAGATTTCATATCTCTTTAGTGGTTAGTTTTTAATAAATGAGCCTCAAGATCCAGTCCCACCTTCGAGGGCATTATGACCACATTTCAAGGGAGTTGTCCCATACCAACAACTAGTTAGTTGCATCATGATGTTGCCACTTGTTCATGGCCTTCTACCCTAGATTCCATTCCACCTAGTGTGTCAGTAAACACTCTTTCAACAGTCTCCTTAGGTGTTTGTCTCCTATTTAATTTATTTAATAATAAAATACTGTGCAAATTACAGTCATCCTTGGACACTTGTCCAATATAAAAATTCACAATAAAAGTTAACATAATGTTTCCAACATAAAATGTTTTTCAGCAAAAAGGGGTATGCTACACCTTACCTCCTCTACTTTCTTCAATATCCTGGTCAATGGCCATCCCTCCTCTACTTTCTCACCTTCCTGAGGAATACACCAAGTTTATCTACTCTCTCCCTTCCTCTTCATTTTGATGATGGAAGGCCTCAGCAGAATGCTCAAAAATATTGTCTCCGCTGACTCACTCAAAGGACTCTCCCTTCACGGCTTCCTCCCTATTACGCACCAACAGTTCATTGATGATAACATCCTTTTTGGTCATCCCTTGGTGCAGGAGGCCACCACTTTAAAAGGGAACCTCAACACTTTCTCGACTGCTTCAGGCACCATGATTAACCTGGACAAATCCTATCTCTTCTTTTTTAACACTAATTCCATCACTCAAAGAAACATCATGCGCATCCTTGGCTTTCAAGTTTCCCACCTTGCCTCGAAATACCTTGGATCACCTCTTTTTGAAGTTGATGTCAAAAACTCCTCCTGGAGAGAACTGTTAGACAAGATGAAATCAAAAATATCTTCCTGGACTCTTAGAACTCTCAACTTGCCTAGTCGACTCATCCTTCTCAAGGTCGTTCTACAATCTATGCCCCTCTATCTATTTTCGGTCTTAGCTGCTCCCAAATGGATCCTCAAACTCATAAAATTCAAAGATAATTTATTTGGGGAGCGAATCATGACAATTAGAAGCGGGCCCTGGTCAAGTGGAAGACAGTCTACAGGCCCAAGCGGGAAGGAGGCCTTGGCCTTCGGGATCAGGATCTAAATAATCAGGTACTCTCTACCAAATTTGGTGGAATTGGGTCACGAGTGAACACTCCACCTGGAATCAACTCTAGAACCATACATATGCCTCGAATTGGACACTTCCTCAAGGAATACGTTACAGCTTGGACCCATCGGGCTCCCTCATCTAGAAGGCCTCCAACTATCAGTGAGCTATGGTGCAACAACATCGCTTCTGGGAATTGAGAGCGGGAAATCAAGCACTTTTCTGGTGTGATTCCTGGAAACAATGTCCAAGTCTCCTCTCATATGTTGTTCGGCCTAATTTTCATCCTAGTTTCCAAGATAGAGGAAATGACATAGTAAAAAGTTACTAGATACCCTCAGACAACTCTGATATTAGAATTTGGAAACATTCTAGGCACTGGGAACCTCCTGTACCACTGGATAGCGTTGAACAACTATGGAAGGAGCTGCAAACCAGACAGTTAAAGGTGAACCAAAATACAAACATCCTAAGATGGGGATACCTCACCAAAGGCTCCTTCACTATCAAAGAAGCTTACTCCCTAAAATCTCTTGAAATTTCGGACCATCAAAATCCTATTTGGAAAAAGATCTGGGGTCTTAATTTATGGCCTAAAATTTCCACCTTTCTTTAGCTACTGGTTCACCGCAAAATCCTCATCTGGGATAGTCTCATCAAAAGAGGTTTCTATGGAACTTCATGGGGCATTCTGTGTGGGGCACACACTAAAAACATTGATCACCTCCTGGACTCGTGTTAGATGGAAAATGAAATATGGGTTCAGATTGCAAGACGGTGTAGGCACACTAACAAAATCCAAGGGGATATTGTTCAATCCATTGCTCTATGCGACAATAATCCCTTTCAGAGAAAAATGGTCAATCGTCTCTCAAAGCCAATACCAGGGATTGTCACTTGGAACATTTGGAAAGAAATAAATAGAAGGATATTTTAAGGAAGGTAAAGGAATTTCACGAAAATATGGAACTCAATAAAGGTCAATCTACTGGAAACCCTCGCTATCATGAACCGCAACAACTCCAATCTCCCTACCTCTTTATCTGAAAGGGACATATTAAACAACTGGGAGCTCAATCTCTCCACTTCTCCCCCTCTAACCGTGCTCCCATTGCCACTATTTCCAGCCCTGAACACTGGAGAAAACCTCCTGCCAACTTTTACAAACTCAATTTTGATGGAGCATCCAAGGGTAACCCTGGGGAAGTAGTATTCGACAGGGTATTCAGAAAATCATTCGGCACCATCCTCTGCATCTATCACAGAACTATTGGTCATGACACCAACAACGTGGCTGAGCCCTCTGGATTGTTGGAAGGTCTGAAAATTGCGAACAACAAAAGTCTAATGCCGTTGATCGTTGAGGGATACTCCCAAATCATTCTCTCCTTGGAAACTCATCTCTACAATGGCTCAACTGCTAAGAAAGCATCTCCGGGTTGGTGATTCGAGCAACACCTAAATGAGTTAGCTGCTCTACTTATGAGAACCAGAACTATCACCTTTCAGCATGTTTGTCGTAAAGCCAACTCTGTGGTGGACCTCATGGGGAACAAAGGAGCGGCATACAACTCACACCTCACTATCGCCACTACTACCACCATGGAATCTAGGGACCTGCATCAACAATGTCATGCCTTGGCCAACAAAGAACTCATCACCCCAGATCCAGGTGACAACCCATCCCACACTAGCCAACCCCCACATGGTGCGCGCTCTAGCCATCTTGAGTCTACAGAGCCCTCCACCTGTCAGTGCTTCCTCCAAGGTGATGGCGATAAACATTTACGGGAGCCTCGACCCCAAGGCTGGGCATTTAATCGACCGCATGCAGATGGTGCTAGAACAACGTCAGCTGATGGTGCTGGAACGCACCTCCAACATTAACTTGCCACCCTTCTCAGCAATGCCAACCAACACCAATAATGCTCTCTATAGGGTTAAAATGTGTAGGTTGGGGTCTTCGGGGTTCAACGTTGACTCTCGTGATTATTCCATCGCTTTGGATCCCTCCTGCTTCCATTCTGTTGATTTCCCTACACTCATGGTTCACGGCATTCTCTATTGACATGCTGCCATGACGAGGCGAACAGGAACTCCTCTCCTAGGTGGTAGCAGAAGAGGTGCTGGGTGTCAAACCAGAAACATCATTGACTGGACAACGATGGATGGTTATGCAGAGAGAGTCTCCACCTCCACCTGAAGCCTCATCGACGGTTGGGAAGCTCGCAGAGTCACATTCATTTTGGCTTTAGGGAGGAATGGTGGTACAATTAACTAATACTAGTTAATTAAAAATATGTTAAGCATGCTTGTGGACGAAGTAGCAGCCAAATGGATGGCCAAAACTAGCACTCTCATGCATATCAAATTAAACTTGACTGATATGGCTGGTTCAAATTGGTTATGCATTTATCTTACTTGATTCCTCAATTTCTATCCAATTTGGAGAAGTAGATTTAGCTAGTTTGATGAATTAAAAAGAGTTTTGTTTAAGAGTGGAAAGATACATCCATTTGGATGTAGTGGAACTCTGATATGATTTCCATGATCAATAGTAGTAAATACTTTCTCATTGTTTTGCATTTGGAAACTAGAAATGAAAACTAGCTTCAAATCAGTAGAAATTGGTAACTAGTTTGTAGATTGAATCTATGTTTTCGTAATTTTTGGAATGTACAACCATATGCTCTTTTTTTGGTAGTTTAATTTTTCTATAGAATTATATTTTACATATATTTACCCTCACCTATGTGTGCTCTGGAACTTAGTACAATTTTTTGGGTTAAATTCTTAGTAGTGTTTAATAACTAGTTGAATTGATTTAGCTTGAAAGAATCATCGTTTATGTGAAAGGATATGACCTGCAAATGAAACTTTATTTGGTTGTATGTTCATGGCTAAAATATATTTATAATGGTTGTATGTTCACTTTTTGGTGCATTTGGATGGTTGTGTGTTGAATTTGTGGAAGACTCTTTGTTTGCACGTTAAATACTAGTTAACTAATCTCGTGGAGTCATTTTCGTAATTGTTTTGATTAATTAATTGGAAAATGACAATTAGGTCTTATTTAATTGATATTAGGTGTTAATTAGCCATTGAGATTGATAAATGATGATTAGGTTATAAACACATGAATTTATGTTAATTGTCTTCAATTATGTGTTAAGTGTCGCTAAGTGACAAAATTAGTACACTAATTACTAGTTAATCATGATTAAATGAAAATGACCTTTTTAGGTGCAAGTAACCTATGATATGGCTTGGGATGGATGCATAATTATCTTATATATTTTTGGATAAGCATTCCCAACCTTGGTTCAATTTGCTTGATCGGTTATGAATTTTATTTTAATTTATTTGGAATTATCGATATTTTCATAATTAAATTGTAGAAAATGAAATTAAATATTTATAAAATTATTATGGAGTGCTAAAATATTCTGATTATCCATAGAGATCTAATGATATGTCCCTACGACCATTCATATCCCAGGGGAACATTACAAGTGGTATCAGAGCTATGGTTCCAAATCTATGGCTGTTGGGCTTGTTATAGACTCATAATTTTATGTTTATGTGCATTGGGAATTATAAATGTTCTTTGTGAAATAATTTTAACCTCCCTTATGTTAATGGAAGAATAAGAAGCCTCACTTCAGAGATCAATTTGTTGTATTCTTTAGGATTATTTAATATTGCATATTTATTGTTCAATAGATTGATTGGTAAGTACTATGTGGTGCATATCTAATAATTGGGTAGATTGATTGGTTGATGCATGTTCACCTTGAATTGCCTCCTTTATTGTTCAGTGATTTGATTGGTCGATGCTTGTGAATTGCCTCTTTTACTGCTTCAGTGATTTGATTGGTCGATGCTTATGCATTGCCTCTTTTACTGTTTAGTGACTTGATTGGTTGATGCTGGTGCATTTCCTCTTTTGTTGTTCAGTGACTTGATTGGTCAATGCTTATTCATATTGCATTGCCTCTTTTACTGCTCATTGAATTGTTAATATTGAAATGTTTCATGTGGTACGATTTATTTACTGGTACATTATGATTATTAATTAATAAGTAAATAAGTGTCATTATAATAGTATGTACTTTGTACCATTATCAGTATTAATTTACTGATAAGCTATTAAGATGATATAGTTTTAATATTACCAAAAATATTAATATGATTTATTAAGTGGCATTTATACCCTATATGGATTTTAGATTTTCTATTGATGGTATGCTTTTATAGGCTTATTTATGCCACTTTGATGGTGGTGGTTACATTGATGAGTAACTCCTTGGGCATTTTGGGTAAATAGGCCACTTGTCTTAATAGTGGTTAGATTTTCCTTTTCCTTTTTTTTTTCAATATATGTGAGTAATTCCTTGTCTATTTTTGGAGGAAATAAGCCACTTGTATTTAATGGTTCATATTCTCTTCTATTTTATTTATTTTATTTTATTTGTGTAGATGTAACTCCTTATCTGTTTCTGGTACTTTAATTTTGCTGCAAAATGCTATTTTCCATATCTTTACCCTCGCCTTTGTGTGCTCCAGAACTCATTACAATAAATTCGGTTAAATTCCTAGCATTGTTTATTAACTAGTTGCACTAATTTAGCTTGAAACAATCATCATTTATGTGAAAGGATTTGACATGCAAATGCAACTTTATTTGGATCTATGTGCATGCTTAAATATATTTATAATGGCTGTAGGTTCACTTTTTCGTTCATTGGTATGGTTGTGTGTTGAATTCGTGTAAGACTAGTTGCTTGTATTAAATACTAGTTAACTAGTATTGGGGAGTCATTTTCATAATTGTTTTGTTTAATTAATTGGAAAATGATACTTATTTATGGATCAAACTGCAAAACTAATAAGAAATTCAAGCAAGGAGAGGGAGCCTCCTGAATGAAGATTTATAACAGCTATGAAAGGATTCTATGTATGATTTTAATGCATGGGATGAGTATTATAAGGAAATTCAAACCTGAAATAAATAATGTAATTACACTTCACTCTCCTTTTTGCTTTCAGCAGTAATTAGATACAAAACTAGTTATAATTCTCATGTAAACTAACTAGTATTGAATGATGAGTATGTAGAAAATATTTGAGGCTTTCAAGCTATCCAAACATATTTTTTGCAAACTCAATTAGGACTAATATGACAGTATCAAATTCATTTATACATTTATGGAAGCCATTAACATTATAATCCTAGCCTTGCACATAGAACTCAAGATATGAAGTTCCTCTTACTATACATCAACCATTCTCTCCAAGATGGCACATGATAAGAACAAGAGGTACTTAAATCAGAATTTAACAAGAGGGATGGTTGCAATAAGGCTCACAAATGATGCATATGCAAAATATTTCTCTCTCAAAACTCCTCCAAATGCAATGGACTCTCTGATTGGAATGATTTCTTCATAAACTCCTTTAAATATCTCCAATCTCTACAAAATGGACTTGGTGTCTTGGACTCTTCATAGGATGTAATGATTTGGACCTACAATAAGAATATACATGGTTGTAATAGAAGGAAAAATATCATAGAAGAATAATTGAAGAGAAGGAATGGGGCTCATTGATGCAGGAGCATCAGGGCCTAGGCAAACCAGTCGAAGTTAGTCGACATGGAGAAAGCCGACCAGAGGGAGTGCCGACGACCACTAGTGCAGAAGAGTAGATTGGATTGTTTAAGTCAATGAGTCGAGTAGGAGAAATCAGGATGCCGATGACAGAAGTAGCGAGCGTCAAATTTTGCGAAGGTCGAAGAGTCGACATGATTGAGAGTTAACATACGACAAGAAGGGTGGAGCATCGATGGTCGACAAGAGTCGAACACGCCACCGATAGGTTTGGGAATGAGCCAAGCGAGGAGGAAGGGGCAGACTGGAGAATCCTGAAGAGTGTGAAGAGTGTGAAGGAAGCCAATGGGTAAGTCGAAACTGATGGATAGTATGACTGATGTGACAGATTACTGTAGCCTGTCAAAAGAAGGTTGAGAAGTCAAGAAAAGTACTTGGAAACAGTTCGGGGTTACTAAGGAAGTTAATGGAAGTTATTGAAGGTAGTTTGGATCGTGACAGATGTCAACACATGAAGAGATTGTGTAGCACGGCAGGGGCGCTGACAGTTGTAGGTCTGCAAAATTTGAGGATATCGACAGAAAGAGGATGCATGTCTCGGGGGTCGGAGTGATCTCGAGGACCGCAACAACAGAGTAGAAGACTTATGCATAGGCATAGAATAGGGAGTTCACTTGGAAGAGTGGAGATTCCACGGAGCAAAGTTCGGGGAGAAGATAGGCTGACTGGAGAGAAGAGTCACACATCTTCCGAATGCAAGGAAGATCGAGCCATATCTCAAAGTTCCGCAGTGAACCACGAGAGGGTGAGGTCGACACACTGAGATAACACACAGTTACTTATGTATTGTAATGCTGAGGCCGAATGATTAGTTAGTTATTTTCATTCCTTGCGGTTTGCATTGTAACCATTTCGGTGAAGTAATATAAGCCAGCTCGTGGCATCCTGTTTACAACTTATCTATGTGAACGTCGTGTGTTGTGTGTATTGTTAATCAAGAACCTTAGCGATAAGGAGCCTTGTGTCAGTTGGTATCAGAGCGGAAGGAGAATCCATGAGTAGCGAAGGTGGTGATACCAACCTGCCTTGCATCGGTTGGCATCATAGCGGGAAGTGAATCTCCTGCGCGGAGAAGAACGTTAGTGATATTGAGCCTGCAAGTGCATTGAACAGCTCTAGCTGAGGTTGGGTAGAGTTGTGCGTGACTTGTTAAATCCTGGTTGCGATTTGATGAAGTGGGAGTTTCAACTGAGGTTGAAAATGACTCACAGAGGTGTTAGTGTCCAAGGACGAAGAGCACGTGGCGAAGCAGTCACAGTTGATCATGATATGTTCGACGAGTGCATCCGAACAATGCGAACATTGACAAATGAAGTTGCATCGATCAAAGCAAGCCAAAGGTGTGGTTGTATTCTTGATGCGTTAGACCACAGTGACGAGGAAGTCGAAGAAGTGGAACCATGGGAAGTAGCGAGAGAAGAACCAGAAGATAAACTGATCAAAATTCTGATAGATATGAGAGGTCGGACGAGGATAGATGTGCGTACCTACTCAGGAAGTCTGGATCTAGAAGATTTGATCGACTGGTTCAGAGAGATGGAGAAATACTTCGACATAGAGTAGATCGAGGATCCTAAATGGGCTAATACTGCATGTTTGAGGTTGAAGGGTCATGCCTCATTGTGGTGGGACAATGTGCAAGCTGACAGAGTCAAGAAGGGCAAGGAGAAAATCAAGTCTTGGGATAGGATGGTCGCCAAGTTGAAAGGGAAGTTATTGCCAAATGAATATGTGATTTACTTGTTTCGGAAGTTACAGAACTTTCGACAAAAAGAGATGACCATGAAGGAGTACATGGAAGAGTTCTACAGATTGTCGATAAGGTCGGGACAAACTGACAAAGGAGAAGAAGTTGTCTCCAGGTATGTGAATGCTTTGAAATATGCCATTCAAGATTAATTGAGCATGTCGATATTCATAGCTGTGGGTGAAGCCTACCAGTTAGCTTTGAAGGCAGAAGAGAAACTGTGAAGGAAATCCACAGCGACCAAAGGTAGGATGACTGGTCGGGGTATGAAGATTGTTTCTGCGAAAGGCCAAAGTAGCGGTTACAGAAAGGAATCTGTCAAAGGAAGTCGAAGGATGGAAGTAACATCAAAAAGGGAGAAAACGCAAGAGAACTGACGCAATGGTCATGAGAACCGCAGTCAAGGTGCGCATGGTCAAAGTGGTCCATCCGACAGAAAGGGAGCTAACAGACCAGCCATAATCTGTTACAAGTGTCATGGACCAGGATACAAGGCATATGAATGCCTAGAGAACCTACATGCTACAAAGGAGTCGAAGCCCAGATGTCGAAGGGATGAGCAAGTCGAAGAGAGGGAAGAATCGGCATTCGAAAGAAGTGAGGATGGTAAGAAGAAAAGTCAGGCCATGAAAACCAGGAAGACACTGGTTTTGGATGACAGACGCGACGAGCAAGAGCCAGCACAATGAAAGGCCATCTTTCAAACGAAGGTGTGAATTGACAAATGGTGTTGTAAGACCATAATTGATGGTGGAAGCACTGAGAATCTTCTGTCGACAGAGGTGATCGAAAAAGCTAAGTTAAAGTGTCGGGAACACCCACACCCTTACAAGATCTCATTGTTGCATAAAGGACATCATGTGAAGGTGACCAAACAGTGCCTGATCAACTTCAGAGTTGAAGGATTTGAAGACAGTTTACTGTGCAACATAATCCCCATGGACGCGTGCCATCTATTGTTACGGAGACCATGGAAATATGATCGGAAGATGATTTATGAAGTTTGAGCCAACACAGTCACAATGTGGAAGAATGGCATGCAAAGGAATCTTAAGCTGAAGCCAGAGGAACAAGCCCACTGTAAGCGTGGCGAGAGAAACTTTTGGGAGAAGCAAGTGCTGATGTGTTCAACGAAAGAATTCCTTGCGGAGGAGGAAAAGAAGTTGGGATGTTACGCTATCTTTTTGAAAGGACCATGTGTTGAGAGGTCGACAATGGAGAAGACTGCGGTCGAATTCGAAAAGATGCTTGACGGGTTTCGAAGCATAGTGGTCGATGAGACACCGACGGGATTGCGGCGGACAAGGAGCATATCCCATCAGATCGACTTGATTCCAGGGTCGAGTCTTCCAAACAAAGCACTGCATAGGATGAGTCCGACAGAAGGTCAGGAACTCAACCGACAGGTCCAGGAGATGTTGGACATGGGATTGATCAGAGAGAGTCGGATTCTGTGCGTGGTACCAACAATATTAGCATGGAATAAGGGTGGAGAACGGAGAATGTGTACAGACTCCAGAGCCATCAACATGATCATGATCAAGTATCAATTTCCATTGCCGAGAATGGACGACTTGATGAATTTCCTGAGTGGAGTGAAGTACTTCACGAAGATAGACCTAAAGAGCGGTTATCACTAGATTCGGGTAAGAGAAGGAGATGAATGGGAGACAACATTCAAGACCAAGGAAGGGTTGTATGAGTGGCTAGTCATGCCGTTTGGACTGACTAATGCACCCACTACATTAATGTGTTTGATGAATGAGGTACTCAAACCATTCTTGGGAAATTTTGTCGTAGTCTATCTAGACGACATTCTGATTTTCAGTTGAACCAAGACAGAACACTTGGAGCACATTCGACAAGTATTGCAGAAATTGCAGGAAGAGAAGTTGATGGTGAACCTGCAAAAGTGCTTCTTCATGAAGGAAGAACGGGTGTACTTGGGATTCGTAATCTTGTGTAAAGGGTTGGTGATGGACCAAGAGAAGGTGAAGGAAATATTGGATTGGCCAGAACTGACAAGTATGACTGGAGTAAGGAGTTTCCATGGACTTTCTAGTTTCTATAGGAAGTTCATTCGAGAATTCAATCGGATTTGTGCACCTTTGACAGTGTACATGAAGAAAGGGGAGTTCAAGTGGACGGAAACTACCCAGCGAGCTTTCGACAAGTTGAAGGAAAAAGTCATTGAGAGCCTAGTGTTAGCACTCCCAAATTTCGACAAAGTATTCTAGGTCAATTATGACGCAAGTGGAATGACAATTGGAGCAGTGTTGAACTAGGAGGGCCGACCAATTGCATTCTTCAGTGAGAAGTTGGATGACGCGAAGCGGAAATATTCAGTCTATGACCAGGAATTTTATGTATTGTCGAAGCATTGAAGAAGTGGAGGCATTATTTGTTTCCCAAGGAATTTGTGTTATACATAGATCACGAAGCACTGAGGTATCCGAATACTCAGTTGAAGTTGAACCAGTGACACATGAAATGGGTCGAATTCCTTCAGGGATATACGTTCATGTTTCGAAATAGGTCAGGAAATTTGAATAAGGTTGCCGACGTGCTGAGTTGAAGAGTTTCATTGCTGAACATGACGATAGTTCAGGAAACACGAATAGAGTTGGTGAAGACAGAGTATGAGACCGACTGGGATTTTGCAAAAGCATGGGAAGCTTGTCGTGAACCATAGAGTGTCGATAGAACTCCATACTTGGATTATTTTATCCAAGAGGGATACCTGTTCAGGGGACAACAATTATGTATTCCTAGAGTATCCGTAAGGGAGAACCTAATCCGAGAGTTGCATAGCGACGGATTAATAGGTCATTTTGGCATCGACAAGACCAAGGCATTGGATGAAGAAAATTATTTTTGGCCAGGAATGACGACAGATGTCGAAAAGTGGATTTGACAATGTAGAGTTTTCCAGTTGGAAAAAGGGGAGAAGTAAGAACACGGGGTTGTATACATCGTTACTTGTACCAAATAACCCATGGGAGCACCTGAGCATGGATTTTGTTCTAGGATTGCTGAAGATGCAGCAAGGGAGTGACTCAATCTTTTTTGTAGTCGACAAATTTTCAAAAAAGACACACTTTATTCAATGTAAGAAGACAAGTGATGCCACAGGAATTGTTGTACTATTCTTCAAGGAAGTAGTCAGATTGCATGGGTTTCCAAAGAGTATCACATCGGACAGAGATACCAAGTTGATGGGACATTTCTGGAGAACCCTATGGAATAAACTGGATACAAGGTTATAGTTTAGCTCAGCATATCATCCATAGATGGACACACATAACGAGGTGGTGAACAAAAGTTTGGGAAACCTTCTGATATTTTTGATGGCCGACAAACCCAAGCAGTGGGAAAATGTGTTGGCGCAAGCAGAGTTTGCATACAACAATTCTGTGAATCGGTCGATAGGTTTGAGCCCATTCTAGATTGTTCAAGGAAGAATCCCACATGGAGTGGTGGGTTTGGTCGAGTTACCGACAGAAATCAAGAAAAGCACGGATGCAGAATCATTCGCGGAGCATATGAAAGAAGTGCATGAAGATGTGTGAAAGCACATAGAAAAGAGTAACGCGGCATACAAGTTGAGAGCCGACAGGAAGAAGAGAATACAGTCGTTCAACGAAGGAGACTTAGTCTATGCACATTTACGGAAGGAGAGATTTCTGACAGGGACATATAATAAGCTGAAGCTTAAGAAGATTGGACCATGTAAGATTCTGAAGAAGATTTCGGACAACGCTTATGTGTTGGAGCTGCCAAATGACTTGAGAATTTCATCAACGTTCAATGTCTCAGATTTGTACAAGTTCGAAGAAGGTTCAAGCAGTGCAAGTGCAGAAGTGTCGAAGATTGACTGGACAGAGCAGATTCCAAATCGACAGAAGGAAGAAATCGCAGAAGTAATAGAGGAACGTGAAGTCGGGTGTACGCGCAGTCGAAGGAAGGAATAATTAATGTGATGGAAAGACGATGATTTGCAAGAGGCAACATGGATTTCTGAAGAAGAGTTCAGGAGACTGATGGAGCAATCGAGTTATTTTTCACCTAGGGAGTCTGATGCAGGAGCATCGAAACCTAGGAAGACCAGTCTAAGTTAGTTGACATGGATAAAGCCGACCAGAGGGAGAGCCACCGACCACTGGTGAGGAAGAGTAGATTGTCTTGTCTAAGTCAATGAGTCGAGCAGGAGCAGTCGGGATGCGACCGACAGAAGCAATGAGCGACAAGTGTTGCGAAGGTCGAATATTTGACATGATTGGGAGTCGACATATGACAGGAAGGGCGGAGTGTCGATGGTCGACAAGCATTGAACACAACATCGACAGGTTTGGGCATGAGCCAAGCAAGGAGGAAGGAGCGGACTGGTGAATCCTGAAGAGTGTGAAGAGTGCGAAGTAAGCCGACAGGTAAGTCAAAGTTGATAGATAGTATGGACGACATGACGGATTATTGTATCCTGTCAGAAGAAGGCCGAGAATTCAAGCAGAGTACTTGGAAACAGTTTGGGGTTTCTAAGGAAGTTAATGGTAGTTATTGAAGGTAGTTGGGATCATGACAGATGTTGAAACAAAGGAAGAGATTGTGCAGCATGGTAGGGGCACTAATAGTTGTAGGTATGTAGGATCTGAGGAGATTGATAGACGGAGGATGTGTGTCTCGGGTGTTAGAGTGATCTTGGGTACCGCAACAACAGAGTAGAAGACTTGTGCACAGAGAAAAAACAGGAAGTTCACTTGGCAGAGTGGAGATTCTACAGAGCAGAGTTCGGGGAGAAGATAGCAGACTGGAGAGAAGAGTCACATGTCTTTCGAACACAAGGAAGATCGATACATAGCTCATATTTCTACAGTGAACCATGAGAGGGTGAGGTCGACACACTGAGATAACACACAGTTACTTCTGTATTGTAAAGCTGAGACCGACTAATTAGTTAGTTATTTTCATTCCTTGCAGTTTGCATTGTAACCGTTTCGGTGAAGTAATATAAGCCAGTTCATGGAATCCTGTTTACATCTTGTCTATGTGAACGTTGTGTGTTGTGTGTATTGTTAAGCAAGAACCTTAGCGATAAGGAGCCTTGCGTCACTCATCTCCCACTCGTTGGCTAGGGCACATCTCCTTGCATTGGTAAGCGAAAGTGCTCACATGCAAATTCAATAATAATCAAAAGTTGTGAAAAGGATTTTCTTGGATTCTTTTATAAACTTCCTGATGAACTACTGAGCAATTTGATGTGCTTGGTGACCTGTGAAATCCCTTCCAAAGTTGCCCTCCTTTATTGGATAGGCTTTCCTTATTTTCCTCTCTTACAATTTTTCATCCTTTTAGAAACTATGCCCTCCTTGACTTGAGATGTTTCCTGCTTTGTAAAATAGTTGCATGCATTGTAAACTAGCCTCTAATTTGGAAACTGCACCCTTTGGGATGTTTCCTAATTTGTTTACTGACCTTCTTTTTGAAACTGTGCCCTCCCTTGGATTTTTCTACATGTTTCCAATTTTTTGCTTTTGGAAAGTTCTTACACCTTCCCTACTTTTCATCTTTTTCTATTTACTTGCTTCCAATTCCATTTTAGCAACCTTATCCTCATGAGGGAACCCTCTTGGCCCACTTGCTCAAACTTTAGGAATAATTATTTATAAAAATAATTAAAAATAATAAAATTATTGTTTATACTAGACTTAGGAAATTTTTTATTCTAAGCATACAAAAAATGAAATAAATTTATCTTCTTAGGGGTTATTTTGACCCCTTTACCCATGGGAACTAAATGAGCCAAAATTGGTAACATCACAACATGGAATCTACAAGTACACATTCAAATAATGATGCATCACTAATATACTAAGGTATTTCTTTTCACATGAATCCTCAAAAAGAGTGGTTTTGTGAATATTAAAAGTATAATGGAGGCAATTTTTTCATGTTGATGACTTGATAACCAAAATCATAGGATATGGAAGGATTTAGTTCTTCCTTGAATATGAGAGGGTTAAAACTAGTCTAGGTGTTTTGCATATTCCATCATTAACCAAAAACATAATATATGTTATTAACACAAGTGATGAAGGTGTGAATACTATATTTGAATAGGATACAAGAAAGATGGTTCGAGGAGAATTGTTGGCGTTAAGGGAATTCTATGGACAAAACCCCCATACATAGTCTTGTATATGTATTATATATAAGGTTTAGGGAGTATATACCACTCTTAATGACACATATAAAATTATCCATACACTGAAGGATAATTTAGTGAAGTTGTCTCAAAACAAAATGAAGAAATACGAAAAATTAGCTTCTCTCATATAAATACTTCACAAAATGGGACTATATGTTTTTTTCTTTTCCATCCCTATAAGTAGACATATCTTAATGAAAATATCCACCATAAGTTATCACCCGATTTCTATGGAACCTATCAATCCTTTATAAAAATGGCTAAGTTGATGATATATTGGATCTCCTAAACCACTTCAAGATCCACCCATTATTTCATGCACTCCATTTGAAAAAAGTGGTAGGGATGAATTACTGCATTTAGACCATCCTCCCAAAACTTGATGAATAGGGTTCCATTGCTTACAATCAAAGGCCAGACTTGAAAAGAGAGATAATTGATTACAACAATGATTTACACAGTAAGTATTGATATAGTTCAAGGATATGGAGCCTGAAGATACCACCTGAAAACCACCAACAATTTCATAACATTGTCTACATCTCTAGCCTTGAGGAAAAAGCTAGGTTTGAAGGGAGAGGGAATGTTAGGGTATTAACATAACCTCTCTACTTTGAGGTACTTAGGATTCAATTAATTAATGTACGTGGTCATCTTCTTAATTCCCACCAGATATTTGGTGTGGATTTAATTAATGTAAAATGAACATCCTTATGGAATAAGACCCTCCAGGGAGTTGGTACTCATTAATTCTAAGGTGCCACTATTGGTTAGGGTTTGGGTAATGATAAACTATTTATAGATTTGGAAATATATGTATTTTGTTAGGTATTATTATTGTATTGGACCATTACTCAGTTAGAGGTTTCCCCTTTGAATAGGCTAGTGAACAATTCTAAATAACAATACCAATTAAATATTATTACACCCATTAGTAATAGTCCTCCCAACATCTTTTATAGATTCCCAATCTAAACTCCCCTTAATGCCAACAATTATCCTTGAACCATCTTTCATGTATCCTTTTCAAATATAGTCCTCACACCCGCATCACTTGTGTTAATCACATATATTAGGTTTTTGGTTGAATGATGGAATATGCAAAACAACTGGGAGGGTTTTAACCTTTCATATTCAAATAAGAACTAAATCCTTATATATCTTGTGATTTTAGTTGTCGAGTCATCATAAGGATATCTATTTTAGGGTCATCAATATTAATTTATGAATATAACTATAAAGGAGGTTTCTCCTTAGAAATACATTGTTATTCATTCACATTTTATCATTATTAAGGCATGACATTACTTAATATTTCGATTATCACTCCCTTTTGGTGAATTTGACAACACCATCTAAAGATTGATTTTTTCAACATGCTTTACATTTAAAATTTATGATTTAATATTAAGGAGAGATGACTTTGACAAGTGAGAGCTCCCTTAAACAATGTAACAAGCAAAGAGAGTGTGTTAATTGCTCCAAATGTGTAACTCCAAAAAGTAGAATCTTGTTCACGGGCCTAGATATAGTATATATAGTACAGGGAATTATAAGGAAACCTTCAAAGATATTAGCTCTATGGCCTTGATTGTACCAAGCCTATTAGTGTGAGATCTAGTAAGAAGAAGTGTTGGAAACCCTAGAGGTGACTAGATTGAGAGGCTATGATCACTAGATAAGAACAATTAAAATGATGTAAGATTTAGATACTCATGTAAAATAAATAGAAAAGAGAAAGTATGTGAGGATAATGTCCATTAAAATACAATAAAGTAAGCTTGTGAGAGAAGAAAGTTGTACCATGAATCTTATATAAGAAGGGATATTTTAGAAAAAGGAACATAGATATATGTGCAATACATAAGAATATACAATAAACTACACTAGTATAGAAGTAATGACTTAGCTCAAAGTGTTAACTCAAGTGGTGATGATCCAAATGTGAGATATCTGCCCCCAAATTTGGGGATGTAACGGGTTCAACTCTCTTGATCCACTTGGGGTTAGGATTCATAATCACGGATGAGTTTCTACCAAATGATATGCTTGTGTTTGTGACCAATTTAGTGGATGTGTGCCAATGCACATGAATAATTAGTGCAAGGTCTACGTTGTGAGGACAATATTTTTTTACTCTAAAAATCACAAAAATTGTATAAAACCGTTAGAAATTGGAAAACAATTAGAAAAAATATCGTTAAATATTTTATGGTTGCAAATTTAAGAATTAGTGAGATTCATGAAGGTTTTTACACTTTAAGAAAATTAAGGATACTTAAAATTTTCCCTCGTTAGATATTCAGAGATTCATGTTTCATTAATAAGATATAGTTTGGGGTTTGGAATGTGCTAAATACATTTGTGGAATGATAAAAAACTACAATGAGTAGATCGATCCTAAACCAAACTAGAAATAATATTTAATGATCCATCTTAGACTCAAAAATGTAATAATAAATCCAATCTTCTCTTAAAATATATAGTATATTTCAATTAATTAATTTAATTTTAATTAATTGAAATATTCAATTATATATATATAGATAACATTTTAAAATATCTTTTCGGGGAATATTAAGACACAATACTTTATAAAGCTTCATAAAAAAACAACTTATCAATCATATATATATAACTCAATACTATAAAGAAATTAATATAAAAAGTTAAAACCATAATATAAATAAATAAAAGGATATATTAAATTAGAGGGAAATAAAAATATTATAAATTATATAATAAACACTTAAAAGTGCCATTTATATATATTTTATAATGTTTAATTTTTTTTTTACAATAATAAAAAATGATTGTTACATTTTTCACTTGGATTTAATGGAAGATTATCCTTTCATATTTTATATATATATATAATAAAAATTGAAAATAATTTTATTTTATTCTTAATATTAAGAAATCTACTTTTAATTAAATTACAATATTATGAATTCAAAAAAAGTTAGTGATAATATATAGTTGAAATATAGATAAAAGGTAATTACCAAATTACAATTAAACATGGACAACAATTAGATGATGACCCACCAATTGTAATTTATAAGATCCGCTCTCCCTTGTACAACATATTATATTTTGCAAAAGTTATGGTGTGACGCAAAGGCATGGAATAGTGTGCCTACTTTATGATTATTGTCCATATTAATTATTGTTGTATAGATAACAAGTAGGTGATGCATGGATAACTTCTAGTCACAACAACTCATTTAACTA
Organism: Larix kaempferi; assembly: GCA_027924585.1. Taxonomy (NCBI): domain Eukaryota; kingdom Viridiplantae; phylum Streptophyta; class Pinopsida; order Pinales; family Pinaceae; genus Larix; species Larix kaempferi. The sequence continues at coordinate 9,869 of BSBM01001513.1, read as the reverse complement.
AAAGAAAATTGATAATAACATATAATTGAAACATAGATAAGAGAAACATAAATTTGAGATATTTACCCAATTACAACTATTCATAAATAACAGCTAAACATAATTACTCCACAAATTACAAAAAAAAAATCATTGTCATACAACTCCCATATCCATGATGATGAGGTTGATTTCCATGTAGAAACCCAAAGCAAAGGGGTAGAAGCCCATTTCATAATCACAGAGAGTTCCTACCAAATGACATGCTTGTGTTTGTGACCAATTTAGTGGATGTGTTCGAATGCACATGAATAATTAGTGCAAGGTCTAAGTTGCAAGAAGAATTTAATAATAAAGCCAATCTTCTCTTAAAGTATATAATATATTTTAATTAATTAATTTAATTTTAATTAATTGGAATATTTAATTAATTAAAACTAAATTATATATATATATATATATATATATATAAATCAATACTATAAATAAATTAATATAAAAAGTTAAAACTATAATATAAATTAATAGAGATATTAAATTTAGAGAGAAATATAAATATTATAAATTATATAATAAACAAATAAAAGTGGCATTTACATATATTTTATAATGTTTAAAAAATTAAATTTACAATATTAAAAAAATGATTGTTACATTTTTCACTTAGATTTAATTTTTAAAAATTAAAAATTAAAAATTAAAATAAAAATAGTTATCAAATTTACATATAAATAATAAAAATTCTCATCCTTTCATATTATTAACATATACTAGCAAGCTAGATTAATAAATTAATAATATGGCTTATATACATTGATCAGCATATAAACCAAAATGTGTGGGCTATATATACGGATCGACCTATATAAACTATATTATTAATATTAATATGGCTTGCTAGTTGACGGAAATATTTCCTCACTTTTAATATTAATATTATGGTTGTGAAAATATTAATCATAATAAGTATTACTATTTTAAAATTATAATTATTTTTATTTATAAAAATAGTTTTTTATAATTGTAATTAATAAATAATAAATAATTTATAGTACTAATTAATTATTTAATAACAAATATTATTTTAAATATTTATAAAAATAATTAGTTTATAATTATGTTTAATAAATTATAAATAATTTAGAATAATACTTAAATATTTTGTAATAATAATTATTTAATTATAATAATATAAAATTATCATTATTATTATTATTATAAAATAATAAATATGAAAATATATTATAATAATAACAACAATAATTTAAAAAAATTAGTATGGTATACATATATATATGTTCTTGTGAACAATACATCACAATGTGGCATATGTTTTTATAATTATAATAATATATTTTATCATTATTATTAGAAAGAAATATTATTATTATTAAAGTTGCCAATTCTCATTGCAATTATTTTCATTTATTATTTTTATAATTATATTTTCTTATTTTCGGTAATTACACTTATTTTAATTAATAATTAATAATTAATAAAAAAATTAATAATTAATAATTAATTAATAATTATTTTATTATTATTATTATTATTATTTTAATTATTTTAATTAATTTCTTATTTTAATTAATTTCTTATTTTAATTTATAATTATTATAATTATATTTTGTATTTATAATTATTTTTATTATTATAAAATATTTAAAAATTATAAGAAAATAATAAATAAGAATATCATTATTATTAAATATTTTAAAAAATAAAAGAAAATAGAATATTTTTATTATTATAAATAAGGAAAATATAATTATATTAAAATAAGAAGAAAAAAAATCAAAATAATTTATAAAGAGTATTGTCAATTAAAATTAAAATTAAAATTATAAATAAAAATATAATTATAAATATAATTATAATTATAATTATAATTATAATAATAATATTAATATTATTTTTATTTTTATTTTTTATATATTCTGTATAATTATTATTATTATTATTATTTAATTATAATTATAATTGCCTATTATTGTAAAATAATAATTATTATTATCATTTATAAAAACAATTTTTTAAGTATTTTATAATAATAAAAAATATAATTATAATAATAATAAATGAAAATAAGATTTAATTAAAATAATAATAATAAATAATAATTATTAATGAAAATAATTATAATAATAATAAATGAAAATAATTTATAATGAGGATTAACAACTTTAATAATAATAATAACAGATATTATAAATGTTTATGTGGGAGTAAATAAATGGATGAATGGTTATGTCACATCACATTGCAACATTCTGAAGTAGACTTGTAAAAATGTCATATTCTAGCATTAGAGTAGGTAGTATCCTTAACCAAGGTGAAACATAGTAGACTGCGACTTGATTACATGGTTGGTTTTCAATAAAAGAGTGACTTAAATCCAAGGTTGACTTCAATCCAAAAGTTAAATTCAATCCATTAATATTAACATTAATGACATGAATCCACGGTTGAACTTCAATCCATAGTTGACTTCAGTCCATGTTAGAGTTCAATCCAAGGTTAACTTTGAATCATGGTTGACTTCAATCTACAACCACATTTTAAAAGTGGTTGATTGACTTTGAACCATGGTTGACATGCAAAGTTGACTTCAATCCATAGTTGACTTTTAACCAAGGTTGACTCCAATATTAACTCCATATTTGACTTTTAAGCAAGGGTGAATTCAACCCAAGGTTGACTTCAATGTATAGTTGAATTCAATTCAAGGTTGATTTCAATTCGTGGTTGACTTCAATCCATGGTTGACTTTTAAGTAAGGTTAAATTCAATTCATAGTTTACTTTTAAGCAAGGTTGACTTCAATCGATGGTTGAATTCATTCCATAGTTGACTTCAATTCAAAGTTGACTTCAATCCATTGTTGACTTTTAAGTAAGGTTGACTTCAATCCAAAGTATTTTAAGTAAGCTTAACTTCAATGCAAAGTTGACTTGATTACATGGTTGATTTCAATAAAAGGATGACTTCAATCCAAGGTTGACTTCAATCCAAAGTTGGCTTGAATCCATAGTTGTCTTCAATCCAAAGTTGGCTTGAATCCATAGTTGTCTTCAATCCAACATTGACTGCAATCCAATGTTCACTTGAGTCGCATGGTTGACTTCAATACAAGGCTAACTTCAATCCATGGGTGAGTTTAATCCAAGGTTGACTTCGATCCAAGTTTGACATCAATACAAAGTTGGTTTCAATCCAAAATTTGTGCTCAATCCAATGTTGACTTCAATCCTAATGTTGACTTCATTTTCATGGTTGACTTCAACAAATGGTTGACTTCAATCCATTGTGACTTCAATCCAAGGTTGACTTCAATCCAAGGTTGGATTTAATCCATAACTTTTTTAATCAAACATTGACTTCATTCCATGATTGACTTCAATCCAAGGTTGACTTCAATCCATGGGTGACTTTAATCCAAGGTTGACTTTGATCCAAGTTTGACTTAAAGGTTGACTTCCATGCAAGTTTGACTTCAATCCAAGGTTGAATTCAAGCCATGGTTGACTTCAATCCAAGGTTGACTTCAATCCAATGGTTAACTTCAATACATTTATACTACATTAATGACATGAATCCATGGTTGACTTCAATCCATAGTTGACTTCAGTCCATGGTAGAGTTAAATCCCAAGGTTGACTTTGAATCATGTTTGACTCCAATCCATAACCACATTTTTAAAAGTGATTGATTAACTTTGAACCATGGTTGAATTTAATTCATAATTGATTTTTAAGTAAAGTTGACTTCAATCCAATATTAACTTCAATCCATAGTTGATTTAAATCCATAGTTGACTACAATCCAAGGTTGACTTCAATCCAAGGTTGACTTCACTCTATCGTTGAATTCAATTCAAGGTTGACCCTCAATCTGTGGCTGACTTCAATCCATGGTTAATTCAGTCCAAGGCTAACTGCAATCCAACATTGGCCTCAATCCATGGTTGACATCAATCCATAGTTGACTTAACCAATACAAGGTTCACTTGACTTCAATCCATAATAGTTCCTGTACTATTATAATGACCAATAAAATTTCCAATGATTCACTTGCATTATGGGTATATTATTAATGTTATTAATATTAGTAACAATATTATTAATGTTGTGAACTATATTATCAATAATATTGATATTGTTTATTGTTAATATTGATATTAATATTTCTTTAATAATAATATCAATATTTATTATTTAATTAAAAATTAAATAATAATAATATAAAAAATATGTTTCAATATATTAATATTAATATTTAACTATATATTGTTTATATTATTAACTATGTTTAATAATATTATAAACTATGTTATTAATATTATTAACTATATTATCAATGAAATCTGTTGTGAGTATCTTCTTCATCATTTTCATTGATTATCAAGAAAATTTTAAAAGTTTATTTAAAATTTTAAATATATTTTTTTATTTTTTAATTTTTTTTGATAATTTACTTGAAATTTATTTTGTTTTTATGATTTATAATGATGATTGTTATGAATATTTTGAAATTTGTTTTGTTAAGAATACGAAATATTTTAAAATCCATTTAATTGTAGTACATATTCATACACCTTATAATAATTATTATTAATTAATGAAACCTCTTTACTCTCATAATTTATTTATTTTCATATATAGAACATCAAAATAGTTTGTAACATTCTAAAGTTGTATAAAATTTCAATATATATTAATATTTTAAGAAAAAAAAATATTCAGTTAAAATGATTTATTTATTTCATTATATAGAACATGAAAATAGTTTGTAACATTTTAATGTTGTATAAGAATTCAATAATATATTAATATTTTAAGAAAAAAGAATATTCATTAAAATGAGCTTGTTTAGAGATTTTTCAAGTCAACATTATTATATTTTCTTTACTATTTCACTAATATTCTCAAATAATAGATTCCTTTGAAACTGCCAACAACAACTCACTTTTTCTATTTTTCTTAATGCGTGAACTTTTATGCTCCAATGCATGGTTATTGGGAGTGACCCAGCTACCGTCGACAATAATCCCGGAAAAGATATCAATCTGAGAGTATGTATTATCAAGAAGCAAAAACCAGGTATCCAGGATTTAGGCTCCTTCCTTTGCGTTTGTTTCTATTTGTTGCTTTAATTTTATCAAAATTTAATAAACCCCGAGTTTGATCAAATAAAAGTATTTATAAAAATTAAAAATTTTAATAATAAATAATTAAATTTATCTTATATTTTAAATTATATTATAGTTTTAAATATTAATAAAAACTTGTAATAAACTTACCTTATAATAAATTTAATAATCCATTTATAAAAGTTAATATATCATTTAAGAGAATTGATTTCAAGTAAATAGTGTAATAATCATTCAGTCCCACTAAACTTATTTAACAAATTTCAAAATATATTATAAATGAACATTATATTAAATTTATAATAGTAAATAAGTTTTGTCTTAAAACATTAAAAAACAAAAAAAAATATTTCATAAAATCCACTGTTTGTTTTTGTTGTTTAAACTTATATCACGATAATTTAGCACTTTAACACTTAAACTCGAGAGGATTCTCACAATTCTCTTGGCGTTCATTGTCAATCATCTATAATAAGTGCAGTTATGTTTAATTAGCATATCTTGGACAACATTATAATAAGGGACTCAGCTCCTTTGTTGTATAACTCCTCGAAATGCCTGAAGGTTGTCTATTTATATTTAAAGTTTCTAACTATTTTTTTTCATATAGCAAAGCTTGCTCTCCCATACATAAAGAGGTACTCCATGCTTCCTAAATTATTGCCAAAGCTTTTCATCTTGGATCCACAGTCGATTTTAACTTGAACGAGAGACACCCGAAGTTCTGTGGAGGACGGAGACATAAAGCGATGGTTTTTTGATCGGATACCCCAAATGATATTATTTTTTATGTAATAGTTTGGTTATTAATAAAACGATAGTTTTGGACAAAGAATCTATATACTTTAAAATATATAATGTTCAATTTGAACGAGCTATATTCTCAAGACTGAATAAACAGGTACCAAACTATTATATAGAAATAACGCACAACTAATTACATCAATATAAGTGGTGAACATATCTTTCATTTGGGTTTTGATAGGCTCCGCTACAATAGTAAATGAGAAAATAAAGTATTTCATACCAAACATCACATTCAACCATATTTGATTAATTTGGGATCGAGTACCCATTTGTAATATTTTAAAACTTAAAACTGAAGTGAAAAGACCAGAACATTAGGAGGCATGAAAACCATGCCTTTCATCATAGGTAAAATGCTGTAGCTGCATTAATAAAATCTCAAAACAGTTTGCATGAATTCTAAGCTGTTGGATTTGATAGTTTGAGAAACGACCTCTATTTATTTATCTTCATTGACCTGCAGTTATGGAGACCTGCAGTTATGGAGACCTGCGAGAATTTCGCAGTGGTGGGGGGGGCAAGCGAACATGGTGGTCTACCTCATAACGAAATACAATATGAAGAAAGTGGCTGCTATGAGTCTTCTGAATGCCTGGTCCGGAAAAAACAATGAATTTGTATCGGAATAACCACAAGATATGACAATAGAAATTACACAACTCATTGATAAATCCTTTGTATAAGCAAATTTTAAGACATATAGATCTATTTAATTAAACTACTGGAATCAATATCAATATCAAAATGTAAAAAGCCTGATACATTAGCTTGCCAAGAAAACATCGTCGTATGCATGCCATATGATATCAATATTGTAAAAACTTTGTATATTCCTCTACATAAAAATTGATAATTCAAAGGCTCTGTTACTGGTGAACTGGAAGAAGCGAGTGTTATTATGAGAAGCTTGGAAAATCAAGCAAATTATGACACACTGTTTTTAAAATTACAAAAAGCATTACATAATACCGGAAGAGAGCATGGATGATACTTTAAATTCACTTGTGATAATCAAGCATTTGAGATTCACTCCGATTCTTGCACATGAACACATATTTATCCTACCAGTACCATGTATTATTTGCGAGGCGGTTAGTATAGAGGAATGCTCTTTAGAACCACTGTTTCAACAGTGAAGCCCATTCTGAATCCAAACAGAACTCTCACATCCAGATGATTTCCTCATCTCGTCAGGATGAAGTGCACGCACGCGCTCGACATGTTCCTGTATTCGCTCAGTTTCTTGGGATCCAAATTCAGCTTGGCCTGAGCTTCTTGAGATCCAAATTCAGCTCGACCTCCACGCGATCAAGAATGGCGGGACCTCCAGGATGGGCAATCCAGAATAATCAAAAAGTGAAATGAGTGACAGTGGAGCGTTACATTTAGACAAGTTTTTCAATAACCGATTCTATGAAATATGATAGGTAGACACAACTCAGGCTCAAACTGAAACACCGAGGAAATGGAGAAAAACATCGTGGGTGAAAGTGGAGCGTTACAATTTCTTACATGGTTTTTCAATAATTGCCAGGAAGAAACAGTTCATAGAAATTAATTGGGGGTGGTTTTGGTTTAATTTAGGTTGAGATTAATTTAGTTAACTAGAATTTAGTCGACAAGTAAGTGAAAATAGCAAACTCGGATTAAAAAGGCCGCCATGCATGAGCCAAGCGAAGACTAGGACACTTGGAATAACCCTATTTTTTTTAATAACAAGAGAAGCGTGAGGGCCTTGACACTTCGAATAACCATAAATTTTTTTAAAAATCATTACTGGCGATTGGAATTAAACATGTGTGCATGAGTTATTTGATGAATATCAATGCTCCGATCATGGACGCGAATACGAATATTCACTTATGTTTCAAATCTGGTCATTCATTTTTTTTAAAATGAAAATTCCGGCTTACCCCGCCTCACCCCTAAAGTTAAAATAAGATGAATTACGGTGTAATAAATCCATATATATATGAAATAGTTTTTTAATAATAAATAAAATAATTTGAAAATAATTTTATTTTATTTTTAATATTAAAGATCTAATTTTAATTAAACTACAACAATATGAATTCTACAAAAGTTAGTGACAATATATAGTTAAAATATAAATAAAAGGCAATTACCAAATTACAATTAATCATGGATAACAAGTACAAATAATTAGAGAAGAGATGATATTATATTTTGCAAAAGTCATGATGTGAGGAGAAGGTCATGAAATAATGTGCATACTATAACAGCTGGGTCATAATTAATGTCCATATTAATTATTACTATATGGATAACAAATAAATCATACATGGAATAACTTGCAGTGACAACTCATTTAATTAAAATAAAATTGATAATAACATATAATTGAAATACAAATAAAAGACACATCAATTTAAGGTATTTAATCAATTACAACCTATTCATAAATGACAACTAAACATAATTACTCTGCCGATTAAAAAAACAAAAAAACATTGTCATACCATTGCCATATCCACGATGATCAGGTTGATTTCCATGTAGAAACCCAAAGCAAGAGGGGTAGAAGCCCATTTGAGAACTAGTCGATGATGACCCCCCCATTCTACTTCATAAGATCGGCTGCCCCCGCTGTACAGCAGACTATATTTTGCAAACGTCATGGTATCGTCGCTTATACTGCGTTCGCCATAACCACACTTGAGGGGAAGGTCAACAACGTTGGATTCATGATCGCCACACGCACACCGCATAACTCTCCTAGACATGGCCGGTCCTAAGAATATGCGCTCCACCATCGCTCTTGCGAGTCCATGCTCGGGCAGTCCGGCTTCAAGCGAGTCCAAAATGGTGCACAGTTCCCACAGACGATGAGCGAAGCTCTCTACGAAGTTGGCTGTGTGACCTCTCCCGCGCGTGGGGGACCCGTAGCCGAGCGTAACGGCCTGTGCATTCAGGTGCCGTGCACCGAGGAGGGAATTCCAACAACTGCGAATTTATTACGCAGATTAATCATGTGAGGCAGTTGCCATATGCAGTTCACTATAACAATCTCTTTCTCCTGGGGCAGGATCTCTTTGGAGGCCTTCCAAATCCGTTTCCTGGAACGAAAATGGGATCCCTACAGAGCTTGCGTACTCCGACAACCTTCTTCCGGTGTGGCCAGAATAGAACAGACACTCTTCCTCGTCGTTGGCTGCCCATTTGATTGCTGTGATTCTCAACTGACTAACACCATAATTACCATTGTCCCTCAGGGCGTCCATTAATGGTGGCCATTGCTATACCCTCCATTATGTCGAAGTCGATAATATGGATACTCCACGCTAATAGCAACGCCAAATCCGGCGCCCGCTACAGCCTCCAGAATGCATTGGTTAGCAGTGAAGTGAGGTATTCGTATGTAAGGATACGCTACATGCAGCAGCTTCAGCGCTCCCAGAAATTGGTCCTTACTGCTCTTATCAAACGCTCCAACTGAGGAAGGGAATTCACATTAGAGTGAAGTAGAGCATCGAGGAGATAGTACTCCACTCTCTCCATGGTGGAGCCTGTTGGAGAAACGAGCTCTCGCAACCTGCAGAGTATGACCTCCACCAGGTCTTGTGCTCCCTGTGACATTCCCTCAGCGCATGCTGACAAGAGATGTATGAGCTTCATATCTTTGTATTCCATATCCTCAAAGGACACGATGATCCGCCTTGTTTGTCTCGATTGATTTTGATTTGTTGCTGATGTTTGTGACCACAGCACAATCAGAAACCGGTTGATCCCCAGCGATTAGTGCAGAATGTTCAAGAATCACTGGGTTTGTAGTGTCTGCTGGGCATTGGACGACAAAGGCATCTCTCCCAGGATTCGATATTCGATCTTGCTCGATATAATGATCGTAATCTTGCAACTCTTCATCAACTAAATACTCTTCGATTCCCTGCAAGTTTGCTGGCAACGATAGATT